>CM055437.1:9567693-10167693 GCA_029228465.1 Salix viminalis
ATTTATATTTAGGATTCAAAAAGAGCAAAAGAACGTTGAGGGAAGCAGTACTAATTCTTCTGCAATAAGAGAGGAGTGGGGAAATAGACCATAGAAGCATCAGTTTTTCTAATGTCCACAGTCAAATCCTTTGGCGTAAATTGAAATAAAAATTAAAACATCACAAAGAGTAGCACAAGTAAGACTTTGACACAAGGTTCCATGACCAGACTAATTGTCACTACCTATTCTATCAAAACAAAATCATTAACAGCTAGGAACCTTTATCCATGCACGAGGGACAACATCTGTAACCGATTATCAGTCAATTCAATACACCATATAAACAGAAGAAGCATATAAAGAAGAGCGCTGAAAAAAATGAAAAGAAATATCATTGCATAAGAACAACTCTAGAGAGCTAGGTTACTCCTGGGACCTTGTTACTAGTACAATTTAAAAGTAACTACTACATTGAACAATCAGAATAAGGATAATGACAAATTACCTGAACCTGTTGGACCCATTAGAAGAATGTTACTTTTCTCAAGTTCAACCTCCTCCTCGTCCATGGTTTCTGCTTTTTCATTGACTGAATCTGAGTTGCACCTTGATTCCCAAGTTGTACTAAGCATGTTAAAACAGACAATTCTCACAATATGCATAGTGAATAACAGCATTGAATAAAAAAACATGAACTAGCTATCGAATATTGACCCCATGATCCAGTAGACTTTCCAGCACCCTCTGGGGAACCAAACAATGCCCCCAAGAGGATAGTCAAGTTTACTACCTTATTATATAGTGAAGGGTGTACTTTCATATTGAATAAAAAAATCTGCTGTACTTACAGTTCACTGATATTTTGTGGTTTAAAAGACATCAAAAGGAAAACTTTTGCAGCTATAAATAAGGCGAACCACCAGTTCATTCAGCCAGAGAAGTTCCAGTTCAATTGCTTATTGGAAAATCAAAGAGCCATTGCATTTTTGAATGGGCAATTAGTGCCTAACATATAATCAACAGGTTTTCTTTTCAAGTTATGCATATGGAAAAATAAGGAAATAATGGAACAGCATTTACTACTGAGGAATTAAACTGACCATATTTTAACAGACTCTAGATGGACCCTCTTGTAGTGATTGTAAACAGCAACAGAGAGCACCTATTCGAGATAGAAAATTAGAAAAATGAGTAGAAAGGCAGACAGACAATACTAAAATGAAACAAGATGTCAAGCAAGCAAAACATAGCATAAGGATTGTCCATGTATGGTTGCATACTTAAACTCTAAGAAAACCCAAAATAAAGACACTTTTAATTTCTCACTTCAAAAAGATACGACAATTATGAAAACATATATGCTTTTACAGCCGTTCTCCGATAAGAGTCCGTATAAAAAAAACTCCATTGAAGCAATGAAGCATGTCCATTGTTTTGTTATTCTTAAGCATCTAATAATTTAACAAAATATTACTTGCAAAACAAGAACTCTGAACAACTTAGACAATCCAAAGACATCCTCTTCCTTCCGAAACTGGTTCAAATTATAATGTTGGCCACAATAACCAAAAGCATGATGGCACTGATTGGTAAGCTACTTCTATTGCATCTAAGAGCAAAAATCACTCTAAAAATAATAAGTAGCCAAATGCCAAACAATAATAAAGAAACCTCACCTTCTTAGCTCTCTGTTGTCCAATGACAAACTTATCAAGTGCCTTACAAATCTCCTTTGGTGTTGGAAAGCTACTCCCCAAATTTGATCCACCCCAAGACCCTTCCTTTGAACCAAACACACCTCTACTCCCTACCCTAAGACTCACTCCTCCATCAGTCATCCTTAATTTTGCAACACCATCACCAGGTGGTTGCCACACCTCTGGTGGGTCACCATAACCAGACCCACCACTATTATATCTCACTTTCTGACTCCAATTCCTATCAAAGTCTTTACTTGAATTACCATTACTTCTCATATTTTCCAGCAATTGAGTACCCTTTTCAACAAACTCCCCGCAAAGTGGTTCAGGCTTGAAAGCAGTGAAGTGATGAGGAGTATTTGCAAAATGGTCATCCCATTTTGCAGTTTTGCTAGCATAGTGAACACTAGACAAGCGACTTCCCACATGCATGTAATTGAACATAAAGTATCTGAATTGAGAAGCAGTTTCTTTGGTGGGTTTGCCTCTAACTGCAGCAACGGCCATGGTGGTCGAATTTTCCCAGGAAAGTGAGGGAAATTTAAGCTAAAGAGAGTGAAAATAATTTAGGGCCCATGACTCAAGATTGAGAATTTGCAGATGGATTTTGGATAATTGGGAGTGAATTGAAGTGAGTGTGTTTTAGATTTTCAAATTATCAAGCATTTTTGGAGAATTTCGTTGCAGAAGAGAGAAGTTAAGGGTAACAGGGAGAGGAATTTTCCGGTTTGTAGAGTGGTAAAGATTGGAAATTGAAAGAGAGGTTTTGGATAATATGGTGTGAATTAAAATGGGTGTCTTTGATTTTTTGGGTACCTTGTCTCGGTGTAGGTTTTTATTCACTTTCATTGAGAATTATAGGTGGAGAATTTTTGTAATAATATAAAGGAAATAAAAGAGGAAATACAGATGCAGGAATCTTAGGGAAATATCTGGTGAGACCAAATAAGATACAAAGTCTCAAGAAAATCCACAGCTTCAACCTTAACAAAGAAAAAAGAAAATTCTTCAGAATTCAAGGATAGGGTATAGATTTAGCTCTAATTTTGTTGTAAATTACAGGTAAGAATAGGCTTCAATGAACAATAACCTATCTTCTTCACGTAAAGGAGCAGCCATCCTATTCTCTGAAATCACCTGCCTAGTTATGCTGTCAACATTTTTGTTTCTATCCACAGCTTCACCAGGCAATTCCTGACAATCACCTGTTGGCTTGTTTTTGGAGCCCTTTGGTCGGCCAAGCCTAGGCTTTACAATTTCCTTCCCCTCTCCACCAACACCGGTGGCTTCACCTGGAAATTTCTTATCTTTTCATGTTCACTAAATCCATCAGCCTAGCTTTGTTGTCCGCACCTTCACCATCAATGTCCATACTATCAGCCTTAAGATTTTTTTGCTGTTGTTCCTCACTGTGCTGCGCTTTTCCTGACAATATCACCAACAACTTAGTTTCACCACTATCATATCATGATCTTCATTTTCAAGCTTAAGCTATTAAGATAGTTTTTTGATATGATATTATAGTTTTATTAGTCTAGTGATTATGGGTTCGAATCTAAGTATCCTCATTCAAATGAATCTGTACAAATTTCAAGAATAATAAGAACAGCTGTCCCATTCTCCACAACCCATCAACCGAAGTGCATTATCAGCTCCTTCATTGCTACCCATGATGTCACCAGGAAATCGTTGGATATTTCGAGCAAGATCTTTCTGTTTATTTTCTGAGTCTTTTAGTCGCCCTCGATTATGCTTAGGGTGTTTTCATTATTCAGTTCACTATTGCCTCCAATATTTTCATCAAGCATTGTCCTTGCCCCATCATTTTCCAAACGCATTGAATCAGAAGTCTTGTTGTCATTGATATGACCTCTGCACCTGCGAGAGTAGTCGTCTCATTCTCAATATACCACTAAACATTAGAGCCTTTGGTTTCACTGGTCATTTCTCGATTCTCACCTGCAACATCTCCATGGCTCCCTTTTCTTTTCTGCTTTTCTTTATCTCGTTGGTCTCCCACGCCATTTTGGTGCAACAGTATCAGTTCCACCATTGTTAACAGGAGGAGTTTCAGAGTCCTCCGCGCATGCAAGAGAAGTTCTCTCACTCTCCAATGCCAGCATCATTATTGCCCAAAAAATCACCAGTCAAGCTCTGATTTGCTTCACATCTTCACCCAGCTTTGCCTTTGGCTGAACAATCTCATTTCCAACTAATCCCTCAAAACGTTGTCCAGCACCAAGGATTTGCTTATCCTCTTGTCAACTTTAATTGTTTTTATTTTAAAAAAATATTTTAGTCATTTTTTAAAAATTAAAAAACATTCTTACACTATAATCATCTAATCATAAGTAATGAGTCTTGTGTAAAAATTAGATTATCCTTTATTGCCGGTTCAAATATTCTTTTGTAGGAAGGGTACAATTATTATTAGAAATATATTAAAATAATATTTTTTTTATTTTTTTAAAAAATATTTTAAAATCAACATATCAAAATAATTTCTAAATACTAAAAAAAAATTAAAAACAAATGAAAAAAATATTTTAAAAAAAACGTTTTTAAAATGAAAAATAAACATGTTATTAATGTTGAACTTGATTGATTGGGACGATACATGTCACGGTTCAAAGTTGGAACCATTAATTTTGATGAAAACAAATGATTGTTTAAATAAAAGATGGGCAGATTTGTTTGAAGTTTCAAATTTCTCCATAAATTTTAATTTTGTGAAGTGTCAATAAATGAATTACATTATAGAAACTTTTATTTATTTATTTTTCAAGAGATTACATTATGGAAACTTAAAATAAGAAAATCAAATCAAAAGGTTTGGATGCAATTTAATATCAACTTTCTGCTAAAAGAGTGCCAAATAATCTGTAAATATTGTTTCCATGATCTCTTCTTGCTTTGAAAACAACAAAACAAAAACTGTGTAAATTACGATGTACATGGAGACTTGCATTTAGAGAGTGAATGCTACTAAACACTGATTGTTGTCTGAACTGTTAAGTGAGCAAACACTCACCAATACAATCCCTGACTTAACTTTTCTTATGGTCAAGACCAAAATATCAATTTATCCAGGTGACTGACTCAGTCAATGCTATTGTAAGGTGTAACTGGTTGTTGACTCTGTACAGATCATGTGGCATGTTTGTTTATATATGTGTATATTTGCGTGCATGCATGACAAAAGGTTCCATGGTCTAGTGGGTCAGGAGATTGGACTGAGTAAGAGAGAACTTAACACAACCTCCATCAACTTATCCTGACATAACATTCTATTTAGTTTCCTTAAACCATGGAAAAACATTGAAGCAAACTCGAGTAAGAGTTGATCACACAAAAATCATTTCTGGGAAGGAAAACGCCCTGCTATCAATGCAACTCTTTTGACAACAGCTACTACAAAAGCAGCTTGAAAGTTGAAACAGCATTGAATTGGAAAATGTTTACTTATTTTTGTCTTCTTCCTTCATCTTCTTCTCCCACCTACGTTTCTTGTATGCCAGCAACATTTCTGGCATTTTCTCCATCAGCTTGGCAGTATTCGCCCGTCTCTCTGCAGCAATCCTATCACACTTGTGTCCTTTCATCTTGGTTCTCATTTCCTTCCTTTCTGGATCATATGGCCAATCTTCACCTGCGAGGAGGACTTCCTTGCGAAGTCTAGCCCGCCGCCGACCACTAATGTGAAGCGGCGTCCATGCCCCAAGCTTCCAGTAACCCCAAACCCCTTTGGACAGCTCATTCTTGTGCTGTGCCAACTTTTCCTTCCATGGGTACTGGTACTCTGAAACAGCTTTTGCCACAGTTTTCACAGCTTTGCTTGCCATTCTTCAGGTCCTCTAGCTTTCTGCCGCAAAAGAAGAAACATGTGGTGCTTAATGGATGTATACATCACTCTAAGATACATCAATGAAAAAAGGGATAGGAGAAAAATTGTGCAACATCCACAAGGGAAGTGAAGTCTTTTTGTTCGTTCCATGAGCCAGTCCATTCATCAAATCTCAAATCAATACTTGTAATCAACGAAGAAAGTAGTTTTGCCCTCAAATTTCACTCTCATCCCAGTAAGAAATTTAAAGGGAAAATGATTAAGGTTTCATCGAAAAGAAGATTTTTTTACTCAGCCTAGAAGCAGCTGTGATGGAAAATGGATTAATATCACAAACATCTTACTCCGGAGCCTACCAACATCCACCCCAAAGTTTCAATCAACAATGATTATTTTTATTATATGCTGAATGAGGATTTATACTCACTTGTGACTACAAGAAAGGCTGAATGAGATTTATATTTCCTTGCAACAGCAAGAACTTCTGGAAAGATCCAACTCATTTAGTATCAAGAAATTTGTATCACATAACATCTAACACAGTTTTACCTACTTTACCTCGTTAATTAGTTGTAGCCAAAAAGGCATAACAAGCAAGAAAAACGACAGCAATCATAAAAAATTAGATTTTTAATTCATCTAAAAGCAGTTGTGCAAACACATGGATTAACCATTTGTTTGCTTTTGGAAAGAGCCAAGTAGCTTCCACCCTAAAATTCCTGTCAACAATGACTACTTGAAGCAAGAGTCTCTAGCTCTACAAAAGCTTCTCTGTAACTATAGATACTCTTAAAAACCATCTTCTTTTAAGATTAAGACATCAATGTCACAAAAGTTGAAATACAGCGTGCACCTACTATTCCTAGGTTAACCGGTTACAGACAAGACTACCTATCACCAATCAAACCCAAACCAAAATCAACACTTTTCCAATATAAACAATTGAATTAACAAATTGATTTTTTTACTCCTCTCTTTGAAAAAAACAAAACTTTATCAATTATACAGCACTCTAATTCAATCCTTACAAAAAAAAATATTCAATTCCTTTCCGCTACATAAGGTTGAAATGAAACACTTCGAGTCACTGGCTACGACAACTTCAGAAATCGAAGAAAGAAAATCAAAAGCAGCAGCTAAATCCAAGCCATAAGCAGAAATACAAAGCAAACCCATTTTAGAGGAGACAAAACTCATGTCAATAAACTCATCAAACATACAAAACTCAATCAGCAGAAGAAAGGTGAGAGAGAGACTTACGATGGAGTAACGGCAAAGTGAGAGAGTGAGTAGTTGGCTTTGTTTTGGAATGTCACTCTTTCCTTCCAGTTCCGGTTAGATATAGCCGAAGTGGTCGGGCACATAAAACTCCACCAGTAGAGATGGTTATAGGACCGCCACCACAATGAGCCGGCCCAAGTGCCATGTCACGGGCTAAGCAAGTCAACTCTTGAATTGTTGGGTTAAACGGGATAAGCGAAGCAGTCCCCAACCAATGGAATTTTGCAAGAAAGAACTTAACTTTTAAGGTTTCAACTGGGTGGTCTTCTTCTGTTTTTTATTGTTTGATAATGAGATAATGATTGGAAAAAAACATGGAGCTTGCTTGTTAAAAAAATAAATATTTTATGGTATTTGGAGTATAACATCAATTGTTTTTTTAGAAATATTTTTTTCACATCTAAATAATTTAAAAATATCAAAAATTAAATAAAAAATTATTTTTTTCAAAACACCAAAATCAAACAGCTCATCATCTTTTAACTTCCTGCGTTCAAAGATGTGACTCCCATTACCAAACTATCCCCCTTTTTTTTTCTAATTATTTTGATTTGATATTTTCTTTTTAGTTGTATCATAAATTTATCATTTATTAATAAACTTTAAAAGTTAATCAATGCGATTCGATTAAGTTGAAAAGTAATTATTGTTATGATTCTCTCTTGAATGCAAATTATTTTTATTTGTGTTAAATAAGCCCGAAACAAGGAGAATCGGAATCCTG
Source organism: Salix viminalis (assembly GCA_029228465.1). Taxonomy (NCBI): domain Eukaryota; kingdom Viridiplantae; phylum Streptophyta; class Magnoliopsida; order Malpighiales; family Salicaceae; genus Salix; species Salix viminalis. The sequence goes on from CM055437.1 coordinate 9,575,225, forward strand.
AAGAAAAGAAAATACTCCAGAATTAACCAAGAGAAAAGAACCAAAAAGCTAAGCTGTTTGCTTAGACGTCGGAACATATTTAGCAGCTTCTCCTGTCTAAACTGACATCTCAAATCTGTAACATTGTACACAAAAACGTGCTAACTGCAAAACTCTGAAGCATCCGAGGATGGAAAACTTGGAGACATTTAAAGATCTACTGTATAATTTATGAGGTTTATAAGACAGATTGATGTACTCAGTCCTCACGCCACATCTTCCCGCACTTATCATTCAAGCAGAAGTAAAATGTTGTTGCTGGCTCATCAGCTGATCTAATCTGTATCTGCTGGAAACAGGCCCTTCCGAAGTTGCAATGGGGACATGTTGCTGCCATCAGGAAAAAAGGGACATCAGACAAAAAAGAGGGAGCTTGGTGCTAACCTAGTTGCTTCAATCTAATTCAATTACAAAACCCCAAAAGCTGTTCTGAGAAAATGTAGAAACAAAAGGATATCAATAACGACTAAAACAATATCAAAGCTTTCAAAGTGGCAGGATATTTGCGAAAATCCCTCCATTCCACAGCAACAGGTAATAAATACCAATAACACAAAAAAAAAAAACACACCATCGGTTTCAGCACCGCCTTTCTTCATGTCCTCGAGGGTGAAAATAGGTTCAATTTCTTTCTTAGCAAGCTTTTGCTCTCTCTTTATCTTAACCTAATCACAACAGAACAGTCATCACATCATTCAGTACAAAATACAAACCAGAGAAATAAAGAAGCCAATTTAATTTATACAAGTTAATAATTTACCCTGCTCTCAATCGAAGCAAAATAGGGACAGGTAGGGCAATAAAATCTGCCTGCTTGCCCCATATTTGGCTGCTCATATCGCAATAGCATCCCACATGTTGGGCAAAATTCCATTTCTTTCTTCCTCGCTCTCTGATGCCCTAATTTGATGACTTCTTTCTCTTATCTTAGAAAAGTCAGAACCTTCAAGCCTGAAAACAAATATCAACTTAGAAAAACCTAATTTCAAATACTTCCCAATAACCACAAAAACTTCCAAAAGTCTATGTATTTAGGATTAAGATAATAAACTAGCATATTAGGTAAATGTAAATGGTAGTATCGCATGGCTTCTAGCATAGCTTTTTCTAACCATTAGCTTTTTTTATAGCTAACAACACATGCTACAGGTTAAACCATGAATCCAACCCAGGGTCTAAAATCAACAGTCTTCATTCAAACATAGGAGCAAAAACAATCGAAACAACAAGCTGATTACACTCAAACAAACCCTCTATGTCCTTAAAAAAAATCGAAAACTTTCAAACCAGTAGTTACAATTCAAGATTAAAAACAAAGCATAAACTTTATAAATACCTAAATTTTTACCTTTTCCTCTTATGGGCCAGCAACAATCTCATAGATCTAGTTACTTTCTAACATGTTAAGGTAAAACGAGTACACTTCAGAGCTCAAACACTGCCTATATCAATGCTTGTAATCAATACAATAAACACTTGAAATCAATGCTTGTGGACAAAAAATGAGCAACACCCACAATGGAACCGATGGCTCTCGGGTAAAGTTCTGAGAACTAGTCCATTCATCAAATTTCAAATCAAAGCTTGTAATCATAGGAACTAATATTGCACTCAACTATCACTCTCATCCCAAACAAATATTCAAAGAAGCATGCAGCTGAGGTAGCAATGAATATCACTTCATAAGAAAAAATTAACTCAGACAAGGAGTAGCTGTGACAAGACATTGACCAAAAATGTCAAACTCCTTCCCTGCTAATTTTGTTTCAATGGTCAACTAAAAACAAGACCTCCTTCTAGCCAATGGCAGCAATACAGAAGCAAGTATGTTTCACTACAGTATAGGAGGGTTTTTCTTTTCAAGACTTGGGCAGGGGCTGCCCTTTCAAAAATGATTTGAATAGCTCAAGGGCTGCTCTCGGCTTGAAAAGTGGCACTTCATGACCAGCCCCTCTCACTGTTGTAAATGTCAGCCCTTCGTATACCTCTGTCCACCCTCCCACCTTCACAGAACCACAACCAATTATTCATTTCTTACCATGATAATAGCTACGTTCTAATTGAAGCTGGGACGACGAAAAAGAAAGAAATTGTCTGTGTTGTGCCTCTCGTGATTAAGCCTAAATCAGGATCCTATGTTAGGGTATCGATAGCTATGCTAACGTGGGCGAATCAAGAACAGAAGAAAACAATAATCAAGTGGTGTTGAATCCTAGTAACTCTCAATTCACTCTCTTCCTTCGATACATCTTCAAGTAAGACTTCAAAAACAACAACAAAATCACAGCATTCAGCATAGAATTAAGCCCCCAAGCTCCAATTCCATTGCATCCCGTCCGTTCAATATATGCAGAAAAAGCACCCCAAAATGGCAAGTCAAATTGCAACCCAATAACAAAACCATCATTCTGTTATTACCCGTTGGATTTCAGAACTGCATTTGTATGCACCATCCAGCTTTAGACAATTACATCTTGTGATTATCATAGTTACAGCTACCCGACTTTCTGTAATTAACCAATCGTATTCTTGCCGAAAACCCGAAAACACCCAAAACCCAGCCACCAAATTGAACCGCCAAAAACCCGAACATCACAATACCCAAAACAAACCCAAAAAATCTAGTAATATGAAGAGGACAGAGTTCATGCCGATTGCAGATTGCAGAATTGCAGTTAAACAATTAGAAAAACTAACCTTCAACAAGTGTTCTTGTCGCCTTGCCGGACACCAGCCACCAGATCTTAGAAAGGCCGACGATACTGACGAAGGCGACGACCGACAAGCTTGCTGGGATCAGTAGTGCTGAGAAGAGAGGAGTAAGGGAGGAGAGGAGTGACGACGACAAGAGTAAGAGGAGAAGAGAGGAGTAAAGTCGACAGTGGGAGCGAGAACTGAGTAGAGAATTGCAAAATTATTTAACATGCACAGTACACGCCCACAGTAATCAGATTGATCTGTACGATTTTATCCAATTTTACTAAGTTTATATTGATTTTAATGAAATTTGATTTTTTAACCTAGTTTTATAGTTTCAATTCTTAAAATCTTATGATTTTACAAGTTGAAAAGATTATCAATATCGTTTTGATTTCTTTATTAGTACGGAATATTTTGGTTTTGAAGCATTTTGGCGTGCTGTTTCGGGGTTGTGCTGTTCATATATAATTAATTATATATATATATATATATAAAAAAAAATATTAATTTAACAAACATAATTAAAATTCAAGATAAATTAACTTTAAATTATACAATATAAACACAAAGTCAAACAAATATAATCTCAAAATTATAAACACAATCACAAGTTAATCAAAATAAGAAGGATTTTAAGGCTGAAACGGCACACCCGGAACGGTACCTAGACGTTCCGGCCGGAATGTGGCCGGTATTTCCGGAATGGGCCGGAATTAAAACCGAGATGAAAACGATGTCGTTTTATCTCGGGTTTTTTAACGGCATGGAATGTTCCGGCCTGAACGGAACGGTATTGACAACCCTACTTGAAATACGAGTTTGATAACATTGCTTTCAATCTACGACGTAATATTTTTTTTCCTAATTAAATTAAAAAAAATGGTATCTTAATTTTCAATTGGGTTTTTCCAAGTGTCTTGAATATTTTGAAAATATAAAAGAATTTCTATGAAAATTAATTTAATGGTAATTTAAAATTAATATTTTATAAGAAATACTCCATATGAACTCAAAATATATTCTATGTTTAATACAATTAATTGTTATATATTCAATAGTTAAGTCATGTTATTCCTTGAATGTATTTAATATTATAATGTAGTTTGTTTTTAAAAGTATTTTTTTTTCTAAGTAAATTAAAATAATTTATATTTTTATAAAAAAATTATAAATTTGATTTTTTTTTAAATTCATTTCCAACAAAAACAAATTCGAATAATTGCTATATTTATCACATAATTAGTTTTTTTTTCATTGAATGTAATTATTATTTACTAAAAAAATCACGCAATTTGCCTTTTGTGTTGGGTAAAGAAATGCACAAAAAAAAGAAAAAAACGAACCCTGAAAATAGAAAACACAAAGAGCTCAGCAGAGCCACGTGTCATCTGGTTATCAGATGCTTGCGATGGACCCTACCATCGCTTAGACTCAGCTTTCATCATTGCTCCTCAGTGCACCAGCCGGGAATCGAACCCGGGTCTGTACCGTGGCAGGGTACTATTCTACCACTAGACCACTGGTGCTTGTTGATACCACGCTTCCTTTTATTTTATAACATTTATAATACTTTATGTCTCTTTTAGAAACCCAATCCATTAAAAGCTGAAGCTAAACTGGAAATTAATCCAATAAAAACTCGGTTATTCTGACCATATTAATTCTAAAAAAAATATTTTTTCAAAAATAAAACGATATAATTCAAATCGAGTATAACAACTATGTTAACCGTGAAAAAAAAATCAATAACACTCCTTGTTCAGATATATAAGTTGATGGGGGTCCATGACTCCCCTCTCCCTAAACTTCTCCAAAAACTATTTTTTTTTAAGAATTTGAAAGTTTCAAACTTTAACCGTTGATGTAACTCATTTGAAATAAATTAAAAATGTCGTTAGCAAAGAAACAACCATTTGCTACATGGAGGAAAGACAAAAAAAGAAGAAAGAAACTTGATGCCAAAGTTTTGTCATCAACACATTCACAATTGTCAATAACATTTCCATCCATTACTGTAAACTTTGTTGGTCAAGAAACATTACAGCTCTAGATGGGCAAAGGACCTAAACGGCATCGTTATGAACATGTACATACAGCATGGAGGAAATAATACAAGGTTATAGCTAATTGCACCTTTTCCTAGTACAAAAGATCTGCATCCTATGGACAATTGTGTGCTAGAGTTTTCCAACAAACAAACGAGGTACATTAAGTGACTTTCAATCACTTGTGCTCCAGCACATCATAATTTGCAGAAGCGATTGCTGTCGGCGAATTGAAAACTACATGAGCTGTCATTCAGTCAAGATAATCTTCGCCGGAGAATCGGGAAGGAAAATGTTTGATCTAAACACGAGCTCCAGAACATGTTCATGCTAAAGCGAATCCCATTTCCTCCTCTGAGGTTTTAACTTTTGTTGATTAGAAAGTTATCTTGGAGTAAATCCTGCCTGCACCAGTTGATTCCAATGGTGACCATAATTCAGATGTAGCAATCACAACTACTCGAATATGAAATGACTATGACTGAAACAAATTCTTAGCAGTAATTACATTTTTCCTAGTAAAAAGGACCTGACGTTATCGACATGAAGTTTATTCAACTGTTATTAATAGATAGAAGAACGAAATAGAATATGATCAATGGACTACTTTTATTAATAAAAAAAAATAGGAATTTCGTTAAAATGATAGGTAAGTGATAATACTAATTTCATCGTTTGTTTCTTTTAAAAGCAACTATGACAATGTTCTTGTTTTCCAGGGGGGGCATTTCAAAGTGCAGTAGAGCTTGACATTAAATAGCGCACTTTTGGTTTAAACTTTATATCCTAGCAAGCCATGCACACACAAAATCAAAGCAACTGCATGCAAATGAGTGAAATGTAGACAGTCAATCATGGACAATAAGATATGTTTGAGCCTTACCTGAGCTGCATATGCTGAGCTATGAGCCAGAAATTTAACAAACTCTTCCTTCTTTCTCTCAAAACTTTGCCTTGCAGTATCCAATAGTGCTTGTTCTCTCTTTATATCCTCCTGCATTTTTTCCCTTTTCCATTTCATCTCCTTGAGATGCTTCTCGGTGTCAAAGTAGTTGTCGGGTAGGGTTGATGTCACAGAAGATTTTGGGAATCTTACATCAACATCATTCCTGGAGATCATGCAAGTATATAGCAAATACATAACAGATAATGAGGGCGGGTTTCTTATTGACCGAGGACATATCTACAATAACAAATCCAAAACAAAGAAGATAGGCAGGGTATAAAAAGGTCATCCGCTTGGACAACTTATCAGATATGACGAGGTTAAAAAGAATTATATTTTTCTGTACAAACACACCTGACATATCGTTAAAAAGAACAACAAAAAGATTCCATTCAAATCATTTTTTAGTCAAAGTGACACCCTTTAAATAATGAGTAAACAGGCTTGCAAACTAGTGATGTGTTATCATTTAAGAGAACAGGACACCATCAGAAAGAGAGCAAATAAAAGCTATGCTATACCAAAGGAAAAAAAATGAGTTCTAGAATAAAAGGATTTGATCTGGAATGATAACACTCCGCAACTTATAAAGATGAACAAGTATCATGCACGTATTGGTACTTCCATAAATCATCAACTAACCTTTTGAAGGACCAAAAATGAAATGCACCCGACTTTACAGCTAAGATGGCATCATTCAACGATATGACATGATCCAGCATGATTGATGGGGAACCAACTAAGAATAATGGAATTATAATCAATTACCTGAGAACTTTAAGTGATAGTTGAAGATCTTTGTTTTCTGTCCCTATATAGCAGTTACTATAATTCAGTTGTTTTTTGTTTTATTAGTTATCTTTTTAATTTTAAAAAGGACGACTCCTCTTCTTTTTTGTGTTGTGGGTTTGATTAGGGTTCAGTGGATGTATACAACGGCTGACATACTGAGCTTCAGGAACAACCATTATGGATAACTGACAATTGAAAAGGAGAATTTCACAAAGGACTTTTTCTCCTGGTTTTCCTATTGTTTTTCCCTTTTCTTTTCATCTTGCTTTTCTTTTTTTTCCTCTTCAATTTATTCTATCCTGTCCTATGTCAACAATCCAGAAAACATCCTCAGGCATTTTGAGTTCCCTTCATATTACCAAGATCTTTAGTGAAGAGAAGGAAAAATATGAAATTCACCTTAAGATGAAATCAGTTAAAATTGTCAATTCAGGTAGAACAGCAGGACCACTTACCGATTACCTAGAGAAAAGACACCAGCACCCTTTATCATCCCACCATCTAGAGAAATGGCTCCATCACTTATACAAGGTAGGGAGAACACCATGTCTTCCCTTGTTTTATAAACTTGCACACGAGAGAACAAGTTATAAAATAGAGTTTCTCTAAGGCCATGTCCACTGCCTGTGAGAAAAAATAAATTTGTGAATTCCACATTGATCATATTTACAGCAAAGCCAAGGAAACCAGGTGGGCACTCCCCGTTGGGTAATTTTGGCTTTAGGAGATCAAGTCTCCTTTGTGGGTCATCCACCATGAATTCACCGCAATAGGGCCTGCAAAAGGGAGAACGAGCTGTTTATGGAATTTTTTCAGACTACAATACTGGATTGACAAAAGACAACATTCAAGATTCATGCCTTATATTTTCAAGACATATGACAAGATATCGACCATCCAATTCCTTCCCAATAGAATCACCAAGGGCATGAAAGCCAGAGCCTTTATTTATCTGACCATCCTTGTCATATGTTTCAAGAGCTTTTACACCTTCATACGTTTTACAGACAATTGCCAGCATAGTCTCCACACCCAAGTACTCGGAGAAAAGCCTGTGTTCATTTTAAAACAAGAAAAGATATATCAAGCATTGTGCATATTACTAAGGATTAAATTATCAGAAAGCCCTCAACTGAAAAGTAGAGAGGTCATTTTTGTTGAGGAAACAAATCAAGGCAGTATGATTTGGTTTGAAATCAAATCAATACAATCACCAATTTTAAAGAGATCAAGTACCATATCAAAGGATGAAATAAAGGATTTTGAATAACTGAATATTGTAATCTGTTTCCACAATTGTTTGATTATATACCTATTTCCACCTTTTAACAAGTTGATTGCAATATGTAAGGATAACCCTATCAATAAGGTTTCTTATTTTTATCAATTTTAATATCATTTAAACTCCCAATCAGTTCTCCTGTAATTATGTAGGACCTAAATTCATCGTCTAAATCAGAGAACAGAAAGAGACTTACCCAAGCATGAAAACTGCAAATGAACAGATTCTTCTGAGATGATGGGTGATGATTCTATTTCATTATACCGAATACTGATATGGGCTATTTTTCAAAATTAAACAGTGTTATAAACTTTAACTCAGCTATCGTGATATGAATAGTGCACAATTCACAACCTGAAAAACAAGCATAGCAGATAGCAAAGCAGATCCCAACTGACCTGCTAAGATTATCATCATCTACCTTGCCAAGTGTAGCAACAACACCAAGCACATCTTTTGTCAATGACAGATGAGAAGTTTGAGTGTCATGGTGCATTTTCAGCTGGCACAAAATACCCGCAGCAGACTTTTCATGAAGTAGAATTTGTTCGGTTGTTTCCTCCTCACTTGGATTAGAGGAATGGGCATCATTTTCAGTATTTGGCAGTGTTGAAGAATGATATTTGCCAAGGATAACTGGGAAGGAAAAACACCCTTAGAGAAATTGTGACAGAAAGAAAAGATAAATGTATGAAATGTGACAAACAAAGAACCGAAGTCCAAAATATTCCAGGATTGAACTTTGAATGAACTCCTTTTCTAAATTAGACAGCCTGACCTGAAGTTCAAATTATTTTACTTGTATGCACGATTTTGGAGTTCATATAAACCATAAAATCAAATGAAATGAAATACCATTTCCAGTATCTGTCAACCAAACAAAACAAAATAAAAAACCATGAAGAAAACAGAGTACAAGAATGGCAAATCCCAAACAAGTGTTAATGTTCAATCTAATATCTTGGATGCTGCATTAACTCAAGAATGGAAATGATAAATATATGCTCAGATGAACCTTCATCCAAGTTAGTAGCATGATTCTGATAAATATGTTTAAGCCTTTTAATCAGTTTCCACTGTTTATGAAGGATTTTATATTTCATAATCCATGATGAGCATGTGGAAAATGAGAAATTAAGAATACCTTGAAGATCAAGAATGGAATCATCTAATTTGTATTTGTGACTCTTCAGAAACTTAATGTTGTCCTCATGATGCTTTATTTTCATCCCAAACACATGCAAATCATCTTGAAGTTTCTGCAGAGTTTAGGTTATCACAAAGTGAGTGCCTGGAACATTCTCAAATTACAAGTATCACAAGTGAATGTATACAAGTGAGCTTACGAAACACAGAAGTGTGCGGCTTTTTTTGTGACACCTTCCTTTGTAAGTCACGTAAATATATCTAGTTACACACAAAGACATATACAAACAGTAGACAGATCCTAACCACAAGTAAAATTGAGCAAAAAGAGCACGATGATCAAAGGAATGTTTCCAATTCTGTTACAATAGCTAATATGACATCATTGTTTCTCCTACACCGTATTAGAACTGTTAAATACATTCACATTCAAGACTCAAAAGACTTAAGAATGATTTCACAACTTCCATAGATAGAGTTGCAGCAAAGAATATTACAGCATAATTAAATTTTACTTCAGAACCTTAGCGTTGTAGATGATGGATTGTGCTTGTGGAAATACTCCATTTTGGATATCATCCCTGACAAACATACTAGTTTCTTTCGGAGCCACTTGCATTAATGTAGATGACGATGCATCCTAAATAAAAGGGAAGAAAAAAAAGAAGCTGCCTTGGTAAGATTCAAATTAGTAATAAGAAAAATCATCTTGTATTGCACACATTGTAAGAAATGAGAGGACAGAACAGTCTGCCCATGAACAGGCTTGTTTTTCGTCATGGAAAGGTTTTCTTTACATAATGGCTTAAGTGGGGCATTAACATGCATCACTCTAAGGAACAACAATGGATGGAAGAAAAAAAACATTTTTTTCCAATCAAGTAAATAAGAAAAATACAATTCTAGATAAATCCGCTGGCACTACTCTCTACTAAGATCTTCAAGCTAGAACAAGAAAATGCCAGAAATTTCTCACTGAGCATATTAAACTTTAGAACGGGGAAGAGTAAAATGATTGTATACACAAAATGAAAAGGTAGCTCCATTCAATTTCCCTAAAAGTGCTCTATTTATCTGAAGGTTAAATAAGTTACATGCCAAGGTAACAACAACCTTCTGGATTAATTGTATGCCATTCAGGGGATTTACAGCATTAAAGAATGCAGCATTGTTTCACTGTCTACTCCTCTCATCCCACAATAACCTCCCTGTACCTAAATGAATTTTATTGTTCCGAATTTATACATTCTTTTCCTCCACCCAATAACTTGTAACATTCTCATCTAAGTGTTGTTTCCTGTTAAAAGAAAACAGTAACAGCAAAACCAACTACAAACCCACTTTAAATTTCTTATAATGCTTTCTTACAACATAAATCACCCTCAAACTAAGGTTCAAGTTCCTGCTACGAAAAAAAACTTTTTCCTCAAAAACAACACTACTATTGAGAAGCAGGCGATCCCATGTTCACAGTAACAGCAAAACCAACTACAAACCCATTTAAAATTTCTTATAATGCTTTTCTTACAACATAAATCACCCTCAAACTAAGGTTCAAGTACGAAAAAAACTTTTTCCTCAAAAAAACACTACTATTGAGAAGCAGGCGATCCCATGTTCATAAATAATTTTAAAAAAAAATTCAATCAAGCTGAATTTCACAACAAACTGTTTATTAAAAACCAGTCAAGGCCCACATTGCAAAATTTCCACCTAAACATATTCCTAATAAACAAATCCCACCATCATAATAAAAATCAGCAAACTCACTGTTAAAAGGTTTCTTCTTTTCACTCAAGAAACTCATAAATAAAATAGAAATACAGAGAAGACTAACATGACACAGCAAGATTGTCTTAGTGACCTTAAAATTACTTAATACACCAAAACAAGTCCATGCACGTGTAGAAACCCGAATGGTTTCTGTTTGGTTGACAAGAAAATGTGGCAAAAAAAAAGAGGCGGACTTGAACTTTACATTGAGAAATAAGAAAGTTCAAAATATTATTTAACTTTCTTACATTTTCTTGGGAAATAAACAGAGAGTTTGAGAAGAGACACAAACCTGAGGATGGCTGTTGGGTTGAAACATATTTGTTTTTGCTGAGTTGAACTCTGATGTCTCTGTCACTCTCTGTGTTCTTCTTTTCTTTCTTCCTCTCTCTATATTTTTTTTTATATATTTGGAAGTAATAACTCCCTATCTCTCATTAGAGTTTCGATTTATATGGAAACATTTAGGATCTTGTGTAAGCACAATCATGTTGTTTATGGTAACAGTGAGGGGATAATAATTGTATTTTTTATTATATTTATAAATTATAAATATTTTTTTAACACTAACAAATTAAATATATTAATTCTACTAATATTTTTTTATGAGTATTATATATATAACCATGAATTAAATATATATTGTAAATTTTCATGAGAATATTATAAGTATCATAGCATATACTGCAAGTGTTGTGGCATCTCTAATACAAAATCTAGTTTTTAATCATTATTAAATTTGAGTTATCTTTCTCCTTCATTTCTAAATATATATAAAAAAAAAACTCATTTCATAAATTATCAAAATACAAAATATAGTGTATACAAGTTTTATTGAATTAACTATATTAAAAAAAAACACTTCTAACACGTTTCCCAATTCATGATATCTATTTTAATAAATTAATAACTTTGATTAAATTATATTTTTATTCGTTCCCAAATATCTTATATTATTAATTAAATAACATATTGATTAATTGATATTTTTTGGGAATTTTAACCAAAACATACAAAAATAAATAATATTTGAAACAGAAATGTTTAGTGTTTTAATATAGTAAGATATAAATAAGCAAAGCTCTGAACTAAACTTCAAAGATCATCCATACAAGAACTTTCAAGCTATGAAACTGGCTGGCTTCATCAATATACTACAAAACCCTATCACTATACAATATGCTTACCAGCAAACATAAAAGGGAAGTGCATTCGGATATGTACGATGATCAGACTTGTTTGTCATCTACAAAACATACCATCTATTTCCTAGACTCCACTGCCTCCACTTGACCCATGAGTTCGTTATAATTCTTGGACATCTTCTTCAGCTTCTTTATAGCTTTTTCACGCAGTCTGGTCGCATGCTGTATTTTTCCTTTTATACTCTGCAACATTTCCATGCCTGCTTCGAGTTGCATTTTGATTTTCATCCTCTCTGGAGCAAGATTCATCTCATTCTCCAAGGTTCCGACTGGAAAGCAAATTTCAGAATCCCTGAAGAGAAACAGATAATTTAAACTTGGTTGAGTTTAACCAGACTAGGCCATCCTTTTCCTTTCTTACAACCTTGTATAGAATGCAAATCTTGTGAACTTCAGGATAAAACACATGAAGAGCTAGCTTTTATGAATGCACATTCCTAGACATGCACTCGAGCCCATCAAATTTCAACATCCAAGTTTTTAGCGCTCCTCCTTGGTCCTAATTGATGCGGTGATAGAAGTAGCATTGCAAAAATGTATATGATGAAACCAATCCAAGGAAGAAAAATACAGTTACAGACACAAATTGTTAGCCGCGTATATGTGCGTATTTACATGAGAGAGAGAAGCATACCAGCATCCTAGAGACATAATTCCATTTTCAATGACTCTGATCATTCCACCGTCTAAAGAAACAGCACCATGTTTGACACAAGCACCGGCTTCATTCATATGTTTTTCAGTGTCATAAACTTGGAGCTCTCCAAAAAGACGATAAAACAGAGTTTCTCGAAGACCATATCCAGATTCTGTGCTTATGTTCATATATTGGGTATCTAAATTAATCATATTGGCAGCATACCCAATGAAACCTGATGGCACGTTCCCACTTTGTAATGTAGGATCTGACAGCTTTAGTTTCCTTTGTGGGTCACCACATTCAAGCTCCCCTGTGTAAGGCCTGTCAAAAAACTCAAATCATGGGTACTGATTTATCCATTTCTTGTAAGAACTAGTTAAAATCACATCATGGTTAATACTTAATACCAAAGGGTATACAAGGGGGACCCCCCCAGGTTTATAAGGTGCAGATCAAGAGGAATCAAAATTCAAGCAACAGCCTATTATAGCACCTTATATCCTCCAGGCATATGACAAGAAAACGACCAGAAATAGATTGTGCAAAAGCACTCGCAGTTTCCTTGGATCTGCACACAACAGCAAGCATTTGGTCTTCACCCAAGAACTCAGCCAATATCCTGCAAATGAAGACGTTAAGAGAAAATATTATACATGAGAAAGTGCTCAAAGTTCATCTCATTAACAACATGATAAAATAGATAGCTACATACCTGCTTAGCTTGCTGGTGCCAACTGTTCCAAGGAGGGCAACCAACCCGAATATACCCTCCGTCAAATGGTTTTGAGGTTCTCGCAACGATAGAGATCTATAACATTGGCAAAGAATAGCTGCTGCGGAATGGTTCCTGCTTTCAATTTGTACCAGGATCTCCTCCTTAGTAAGCACACAGTTTGAATTGTTCGAGGTTGGTTCCATGGAAGCTGAGAACAAAGTAAACCATGCACAATATCATTGCTTTTGATTAGCAAGGCAAAGAAATTTGACTCTATTTTGCATAGCCAGGAGATTGAAGGCACATTCCAAAGTATGGACAAAAATCCAGAGACAATTATTGATCATCCATTTTTTCTTTGACTTGATATTTAACGTTTGCTTAATGAAGTGTGAAACTAAATGGAGAAAAACTGTTCAGGTTCCGAACCTTGCAGTCCAGACACGTACTCCTCAATTTCTGTCTTTTCTTCATTCAGGACTTTAAGTTGCCTTTCAGAATTTCCAATTAGCTCACCATATTTCTCAATGTCATCCACATGTCCCTGCCAGGAATAGTCCAGGAAAGAAACTGAAAATCTTGACTTGATCTATTAGCTATATAACAAGCGCCGCTTAAAGATACAACTCATAAAAATCTCCTAACTTCATGTTGGACAGGGAGACCCAAAACAAGTAAAAGAAACATAGCTGAACATTTACATTGAGAAAAACAGGATTCCATGCTAATTCTTAAGATCGCATTTGCATCAGAAAATTTTATACCATTCCATTATTCTCAATGGGCGTCATTAGGCTTTTAGTATACTCGAGGGACACTGAGTCCGGAATCAGTGGGACTTCTCTGCTTGAATATGGTGATAGAATCTCATCACACTCCATTATTGGAGCTTTCATGACTGGAAGTTTGACCCTCAGCTGCAGCTCGGGGTAACAGGAGTGAGCAGCAATAAAGCAAAAGCTTCCTTCAATTGGAGGGATTTGAATAGCCGGAATAGTGCAGCAACCATGCCTCAAAGTATAACGAATAGGATCCTGTAAATTAAAGGAATCTGACTTTATAGTTAGTGAATGGCACTGACCAGCTTTCTCTTCATTATGGATACGAAGATCAACATCACCCTGAGAATCAACAACTTCAAAAACTATATTTTCCAGATAAGATCCTGCTGTAAGAAACTCTGGTAGCTGAAAGGGGAAAATAATGTAATTAGTTGGGAATTACTATAAGAAGACACATATCTATGACAATCAGAAGCAAAAACTTACAAAACTCACCTTTGATGCAATTCTCAGCTCCCTCTTTTCAATTTGAAGCTCTTGCTTGAAAACAACTTTGTTTTGATATGAAACAGAGTATGATACTGGAGGAAAGGAAGAAGAATCTAATTAGTAATTGCAACATATCGATAGAGCTGAAGTGCTACCCTGCCTCATATTGTCAAGTTCTTGCTACTGAAACACAGTATAATGTTTGTCAAAATCTAAGTCAACGAGTTCTTATGCCAGATCATTCAGAATTGTGTCTTAAGGCCAGGAATGCAAATAACCAGAGCATGATTACTAGAAACCAGTGGAGCTAGAGATTGATTGTATTTTACAAGTTCAAGTGCTTGCTGAAGAAATAATACCTTTTAGAAACCAGACTACTGAGTTCATATTAGGATAAGATCAAGGAACACTATTATTGACAGCACAGCTAATCGAAGTTTGAGAGGTTCGCACAGTATGATGAAAAAACTAGAAAGTTACAAGTGATTATATGGTACATATAAATCAGATAACATTTCTTAAGACATAAACATATTCATACAACTAACAGTATCCCATAGGACAGACAAGAAAATATTTCTTCTCTGTGATAATATGGTTTAGAACACACACTTCATCTTTTAACCATTTTTATGTTTGACCTTCTTTTAAAGTCTTTCAGCCTTGTGATAATCTGAAAGAGTTGCACAACGACAGAAACAAATCAAGGGATTACAAGCTATATTATAACAATGGCATACCTTTTCTTTCAAAACCAGCTGTTACCTTCAAGACACCACTGAGATCAATGCATCCATCCTTGTCCACCTAAAATTGAAAAGGTTTCAAACTCAGCACTCATATCACACACCAAGCTTAACGCTCAATTCCAACTATTGTTACATTCATACTTGAGAATTAAGATCTCCAAATGAACCATAAGAATTTGCATGCCATATAAGGTACTGTCTGATGTTTTAGGAGTTAGACAATTCACTTTCTAGTTACATTCATGCTTAAGAATTAAGATCTCCAAGTGAAACCATAAGAATTTGCATGCCATATAAGGTACTGTCTAATGTTTTAGGAGTTATATATACAGAACTAGACAGTTCATTTTTAGTACACAAATTGCAAAAAATAAAGCAAATATTAATTGAATATGTGAAAGATATACCATAATTGCTGGCAACAGGTAACGTGCATCATTCAACATCAAGGGTACAGAAACAAAAAAAAAAGACATCTTCGGTGGTCAAGGAGAGCGTAACTAATACTTGAAACAAGTACCCACGGGGAGACCACATTTATACTGATCCAATGCCTCTTAATAAAAGTTTCCTTTTAAAAAGATATTGTCCTCGGAGTTGAAGGTTTTGTGTAACCAAATTCATTCACTTGTAAAATGAACAGATGAGAATCCAGCCAATCCCCCATCTCCTTGTCATTAGGGATATGTTATGAATTTCCGAGAAGCTTAAATTAAAACATGCATGGGACTAGCATCACTGATTACTGTTCATATTTATTAAAAGGGTATGAATGAAATCAGTTCACCTGCATTGCAGAAGAAGAGCATCGAACAGAAAATTGCAAAGATGAAAAGTAGAATGAAATTTTACAAAGGCTATATCTTCTATGCAAACTACCTTCTTTTATCAGTACATGGCCAGATATTATCAAAACCCTCAACTGCATTTGACATAGCTTACACAGAGATTCAAAACAAAGGCAAATGTAACCTATTTACACAGAGATAGATTCAAAACAAAGGCAAATGTAACCTATTTACACAGAGATTCAAAACAATAGCAAATGTAACCTATTTTTAGGCCACAAAATAGACTGTCATTCACAGTTCACCATATGCATGATACTACCCCTAACATGAGCACACCCAAATATTAACTACACAATCCAACCATTATTGGAAATCAAGAAAGTTGAGAACCAGACCTTACGCTTTGAACCTTCGTTATCAAGAATACAAAACCCATCCACATTCAACTGAACGTCCACACCTTTTCCGACATGGTTATCATGAGCATCAAGCATCTAGAAGGCATAAGTATAGTAAGCATATCAATAAAACCCATAAACAGTTAGTCAATGATCTCATTCCTGTCAAAATGAAAATTCTCAAATGCAAAATCTTCAGAAGCTGCTAAAGTGATCAGATTTAAGTACTGTTGTTTCTTGTGTATGATTGTAAATCTAATTTTGTTAGAAATAATCCACAACCCAATTTTTAATCTCTTCCCAAACGACAGATTAGCAACAGCTTGCATAAGCAGATGAAGAAACCATGACTTTTCCACTTGTCCTTAAATACAAGATGCGCCAGAAATTGATAATAACTATTACCTCTAACACAAGTTCTTTTACCACAAAACCTGGAAGCAAGTGCTTTTTCCTGAATTTGTGGTTGGCCTGTGATGTGCTGTACTGATCCGGGCAGAACTGATACAAACATGAGGAACATAAATGAAGAATCCACTAGAACATTAAGATAGGGAATTAAACATCATGACTGAGTCATTATGAACAACATTGTCACACATGGATCATAGTACCTTGACACGGAATAGAAACTTTAATCAATTCATCTACAGGGCATATCACCAAGGTGGCTTCGTACTTTGGCCGTATTCTATCCAACTTGTCGCTCACAATTAGCACATTCTGAATTTATTTATTTTTTATTCCAAATAAGGCTCTGATAGTGTAAGAGGCACATTTTGCCTAAGAAAAAAAATACACAGCAACATCTACAAAAGCACTGTAGTTAAAGAATACCTGAACTTTAAGGATCAATTTATCAGAAGAAAGGCTTTTCTTAAATTTTTCTGTTTCAGCAAGCACACCCACGACTGAATCTAACTTCACAGTTATTTCTGGAACAGATTTAAATGGGATTCGATTGCCGTAGATGTCAAGACACCCAATAGAGAATGATGGAAATGGTGAGCCCACCCTATTAGATGATTATTTGCTTATAAGAAGAATGAAAACTTCAGATATTATATATAATAAAAGTGCATGCTGTATTGGAACAGTAATTCAAAAACCATTTTTTAATGAACTTGAAAAGATTTAAAATCAAGTCTTGCAGGTTACTATAAACAATTTAATCAAAAGTCAGTAAGTTGATCATGAAAAGCTACTTACCTCACACATGGTTTTCCCTGTATATCACCTAAAAGCTTCCACTTTCCAACCTCTTGAGATGCCTTGACTGTCACTTTTTTTTCATATTTTTTACAATTTTTATCACTCTACAGAAAAGATTTTATTGCATTAGAACATGATCAGGAACATAAACTACATTAGGACATATGGAGAAAAAAAATACATGATTAAGTAGTGCATCACTTACAAGAGTGAATAAAAAAGTGTAAACACCAGCCTCTTTAAATAAGTCGGGTAACTTGCAACCCAAAGAAAAAATATACAAGCCATTGAACCCCTTACGAGAAGAAGGAGCTACGCGTGCTGAATATATATGCCCTACGTTTTGGCATTCCTCTGCTGATTTTCTGATTTTAACCTCTATAGACATCTCTAAATTAGTTTTGGCAATATACTTTTGGTCCAAACTCTTTGAATGACTGGAAGAAATATAAAGAACAGGCCGAACAACTGCCACTATTTCTGCTGGAGGAGCGCATCCAGCTTCAACTGTAGATTCAGCTGGGAATCCCTAAATCATAGAACATGATTATATAGATAGTTACACTTCCATAAACAGAAACCACAAAGGAAAAAAATATATAAATACCAAGTGATCACAATAAAGATTGGGAAGAAATATATACTCAATATGTTTAAATTCTGAGTTTTGTACCAGCATAAACTCAGTGGCTTAGCACTGCATGGAGCTTGATTTTCAAGATATCTATTCAATTTCTCCTACCCTAGCATGCTAAACAGAGGAAAAATCTGTGAATGGCTACTTTGCTCCAAAATAAGCAGAGGAAAGACAGTTCGAATATACTGACCCCATCGATCCCCAACTCTCGACAATGTTTTCTTCCAAGCACTTCAATTGTAGAGGGAGCTTTCTGAACTTGCTTCTGAAGTTGGCAATTCCACTCAGAACTTCCAATAATTTGGCACTAATACAGTGGATCTTGATTCAGAAAATCCTCCATCATGAGGAACAGTTAAAACTATTGATAAAGATATGACATGTAGGTATGTTCTTAGAAAAAGAAACATTAAATGTAAATATGAAACAAACCTTCCCAGAGTCGATCACACTAATAGGTATTGATATAGAGCTGCGAATATCAAATTCACCATCTTTAACTGAAAGCACGCAGCCATTCTCCTCTGCAATGTCCAGTGGCCTTCCATATCCACATAAACATATGAACATATATCATAAAAATATCACAACAATAAGATATATATATATATATATATATAGCAGATAAAGAAATTCTGCAAACAAAATATAAAATACAGCATACCTGCATATAATACAAGCACCCCCTATTGAATAGAGACATGAAAAGACATGATCAGTTCATTGATTTCAACAAAAGGGCAATGATAGGGAAAGTCATCTGTTCCATTTAAATTTAAAAAAAGTGCAGGCCTCAAGTTCAATGTCATAATGCTGCAAGAAATGTTACTTACCACCAGCATCGCCTTGAACTCCTTCAATCAAAATATGTTCTAATGTTAGGTAAACATTTTTATTATGGAACCCTGGGCCAGCTCCCTTTAAAACTTTTATTTTCTGACCACGTTTCCAAATTGTTCCTTTCCTTGTTAATGTATCACGCACTCTCACAACTACAAGTTGAAAAGATAAAAATTAAGTGATCAAATAGAATCAGATACAAAAAATAATTAAACAGCAAAAGTAAAGAGTTGAATAAACAAATTATGTACTTAAAAATATTACATGGTGGGCTGCAGATAAGTCAAATATTTATAATCAAATCAAAATGTCAACCAACATGTTTCCCACCCAAAAGATAAGATGTTAATCAGCCCTACCATCAGATGAAATGCCAGGTATTTTGTTTGTGGGGCCAACAACAAGAACTCCATCATCCTCACCAGAACCGACTTCTGTATCATATTGAGAATGCATCTCAAGAATCCATTCTTCATACTCCTTTTCCAGATGTGAAGGACTTAGCAATTTATCATCCCTTGAAATGTCAACATTAACTGCTACAATGATGAAATTATTAAATTAATAACATATATTAGACTAAACCAACTAAAACTATTTCCATATTTAAAAATGAAAAATGAGATAAAAAAAACATAACCTTTTTCTTTCTCTGGCATCTTATGGCTGAAGCTCTTCAAAGCAATTGTAAAAGGATTGTGGTGTGCTAGATCAGTCTGTAAATTGCAGTTCATTTACATTAACAAGGTTCATTTACATTAACAAGGTTCATTTAACTGCCTGCAACAACATGTACATTACAGGATGTATTTATTGCCTAATCACGATCCCAAATTGATTGAAGTTGGCTATTAGGTGTGTGTGTGCTTTTCCATTCCTTCAGCTGAAAATTAAAGCATCAACATGTCACCAAGGTACATGAGTGCACAAGAACACCTAAGAAGTTGTTCACAAATAGAGTAATACTCCAATTTTCTAACAGACTAGAGTCAGAAAAGCAAAAACTAGAATCTACTGTTAAGATGTAAAAATTTTTCTATTCAAAAAAACTAGTTTTCCAAATTTATACGAGTTTGGAAAACATATTTAGAGTTTGTGCATAGTTTTCCAGTGCAAGTTTTTCATTGTCTTTCTAAAAACATGAAAATATAACTATTTTTTCTTTTATATACAAACACTTTTTAGCAATGTAAGAGATTAAAATTATTTTTTATATATTTTCATATATAGTAGGTGTCATAAAATTTAATTTTTATTATAAATCTAACATAAAGATTTTTTTTTCTTTAACATTATAACTTTTAATTTGAATGAAATAAAATTAATATTCTACAATTAGATTATCACAGATAAAAAATATTAAGGTGACTATTATAAATTATATATTTGATTTTTTATGAAAAATATATGTAATATCGATGAGTTTTTTTATGGAAAAATTTGTCTTCAACAAATGAACAAGTTTTTCAAAACTTAAAAAGAAATAATAAACTGAACCAATCCTAAGTTTTGCCTTCTAAAATTGAAGCTAAAGAGTACTGATTTTGATGGCATAAGGAGAACAACGAAAAATCCAAGTGAAGAATATATGTTGAATAAGAGATAATTGCTGACTTATTAGACAAACAACTACTAATGCAATTCTAAGGTGACAGAAAATGTGTTATGATTCTTATTAGCATAGATTTCTATATGTTTTGCTTTGTGTTGTAACCTATAAACTAAAGAAAAAACATAGCTAGACAATTATTTTTATTAGCATATGGAAGAAGTGTTTCGTATGTTGGATAATATTGATTACCTTATACAAATAATTGTCTTGTCTTGTGTTTGATGTGCTTTGGACTGAATAAATTTGTCTTATTATATGTTTGATAGATACTAGATGGGTACCTAGCCGACATGGGGCTAAAATCAATCAAGGTTTAAGAAAAATAGAGGACGAAATGATCCAACCTAACCTTATGAAAAATTAAAGTCAACCAACGAATCTAGGTCAAAATCCATTATTATTTTTTAGTTTTATTTTGTCAAAACAAGGTTGATTTGATTTTTTTTAATTTTGGTCAATTGTTGACCCTCCCTTGCCTTGCATTGATCCTCCAAATCAGGTTTTAAAATTATGATAATAATTATTTTTATTCATATATTGACCTATATATGAATAATTATTTATTCATATCCTGGCCCATGACCCAAGTCTTGTCCTGTGTCGACCTCCAAGTTGAATTTTAAAAGTATAATAATAATTATTTTATTTTTACATTGACTCAGATAAATTCTTATTAACCCTCCCGACTTGTGATCCGATTATTTTCTCGAATTGATCCCCCAAGTCAATTTTAAAACCTTGATAATAACTTTTTTATTTAGACGTTGTCTCGAGCTAACTCGGGTTAACCATCTTGATCCAAGACATGAATAGTGTCCCAAGTCAACCTTCTAATCAAGTTTTAAAACTATAATAATAATAAATAAATAAAATATTACATTGATATAGGTCAATGGTCAACCCAACTCGTGACCCAATTTGATCTCCGAATCAAGTTTTAAAACTATAATAATAAATATTTTTATTCTAGGTCAACCCCCAAGTCAAGTTTTAAAATATAAAAATAATCATTTTATTCTTATAATGACCTAGTTCGAAGAACAACCCGACCCATGACCCATGTTTTACCCTCGTTCATTCCCAGAGTTGGATTTTAAAATTATGATAATAATAATTTTTATCCTTGAATTGACTTAGGTCAATGTTTAACCCGAATTATGACCCGAGATTTGCCCCGGGTCAACACTCGAGTCAAGTTTTAAAATTATAATAATCAGTACTTTTATCATTACGTTGATCATGGTCAATGGTCAACCTAACCTATGACCCGAACCTAGATTTGAGTCGACGTTAAAGTTGGTTTCTTAAGACTATAATAATAATTTTTTTTTCTTATATGGACTCGGATCAACCCAAGCTAACTTTTTTGCTGAGAATTAAACAAACTTATCCTACCTCTTATAGTGGGAAAAAATTATCTGCTAGAATAGACAAGCTATCCAAAGATGCACCAAACATCAAAAAATAAATTATCATGTTTTACCTTTGTCCAACATACTAGATACAACCTTAAATACCAAATTTGCACAAATTAATGCTCCAAGTGAGAGGACATAACAAAGGAAGAGGAGTCAATCCAATGAAAGTTAATTGGACTCCATACCATGTAAACAACTTCATATTAAGCACCAAGCTGTGGCAAATAACATTATAAACATGAGTGCATGCTGTAGACTTCATCAAGTTCCTTACCTTTGAGGGTGTGGGATTGAAACCAGCATCGGTCTCTGCATATACAACAGTTTCTGCTGAGTACTGATACTGTAGAAAGAAGTACACTAAAATGCACAGCATATATTATACAGAGATGCGAAATGTTTTTACAAATGTGATATAAAAGATGAGAATATTTCCACAAAAAGAAGAATACCAATAAAACATTTAACTCTTAAGCAGCATCTCTTCAATATGTGAGCTTTATCTCCTTTTTTCTGCTTGAATTCCATAAAAGGAAGACATGCCTACAATGAAACAGAATGACTGAAATCAAGTGTAATAGTCACAGAGATGCAGATCAACCAGTAAAGCAAGGGTTGAAGCACCAGAGACTTGTAGAAACAAATGGATGAAACTAGAGCACAATATATTTTGTATTGTTTAATTCCTCCCTGGCACCTGATTTGCGATTGCTTCAAATCCTTTTAATTTGTGTATCAATGTCTATGCATGCACAAAAGGTAAAATTTAACCTAACTCTCATAATCTGCGGTGCCAACAATTGAACGTGAGTGCAAAGGTTAGCATCCCCTGGTAGTGTTTCACCCTGAGTTCAACATGGAGGGATGCCCGCTTTGAAGTTCCATTAACGTGTCAATACAGGTTGCTTTCTCAAATCCTAGAAGTGATAATGGGTAGAATGAACAAGACATCACATGAAGCAGAAGGAAATTCATGCATCTAACAAGAACTTTCTATAGCATTGGGCAGCAGCTCGTACAACAGTCAACTTAAGTCTGATTTCTTAGCTTGTAGTTCTCTAGCAGTGTTAGAATCAATAAACAACGAAACCGTTACAAACTTTTGAAAATATAAGAATATGTTAGTTAAACCTATAGTCTATACTCCCTACACAAATCATGTAACAGAGGCAGATGGGGCAACTAATAGCTCGAGATGGAGGCAAACCGGAACATCTTCCAAGACATGTATATTTTGAAGAGTTGGTCATCATGAACTTTCTGCCTAAATCAAACCAGAAGATCTTTAGTACTAGCACACTTCATTGGCCTACATTTTTAAGCAAGTTACCTTTACACTACTTGACAAGTCTCCACGTCTAAATAATTCTGAAATTTCACAGTGCTTATCCATGTTTCTGCAACAAGTTCCAAGTATTGCAGGTACCATTTGTCAAAATTCTTTATTTGGTTATTGTCATACATATTGAATTTTCAATTCACCTTCTCATGCTTAGATTTATTATATCAGGATGGACTACAATCACCTAGTGCATCAATCTTCGAATACAGGAACAATGAACCCCAATGATAATAAAAGATGCTAAACAAATGGGTACTGGAATCTGACCCACACTAAAAATCTAAGACTTAAACACTGCATCATTGATATAATGCATATGCAAGTCAAAATCCACAACATACAGCTTAGCTCTGTAAGTACAGCAATGTAGCATGATTCTGAGAAAGCATTGCAAGCCTTGATAATTAGTATCGAATTATTGAAACCTTGACTAGATCTTGATCACAGAAGCACTTAGTCTTTTTTTTTATCAAATTCTAAATTTTCCACTTCTAAACATTAATAGCAGAACAGGTATGATGCACAAAATGGCAGATAGTGGTTCCTCTACCAATCAAATTAATTAGGATATATAGCAAGACAGATAAATAACCCAACGAGCATCTGGAAGTAGACAGCCAAGCCTCCGGATAGACACATGTGTGAAGGTCTCAAAGCTTTCTCCATTTCCACACCCTTGATCTTTCAAATTCTCCAATATCTTTTCAATATTCTCTTTTCCCTTTAACAAGAAAATTCTCAAATCAGAAAAACTCTATTACAAGAAAGAAAATAAGTTTTGCTAGCTGTTTATGTACCTCGGAAATGGGGAAATAAACACACTTTATACGTGCATTGGCTTCTTGAGATGCCCTTGAACCTGAAATATCACATTCTTAGAAGGTGATTCTAGAAATGCTCAGAGCTGGCATATCACGACTCAAAATAAGAACAAAGGAAATATACAAGCTATAGAATATGAAAAAGAGATGTTCATGATAATACCAGAAATGTAGCTTCGCATATTTAACAAAGAGGAACAGTGTGTTTCACCTGAGCTTCTGGTTGAGGCAACATCCTGTTTGATGGAAAAGTGAAGCTGAAAAATAAACTCAGGGCCATTGCAAGAGTGCAAGTTGGTAATCGACACCTCCCCACCATCAATCTCAGCTAAATCAACACCATTAACCTGAACAACAAAGAATGCGGTGCTCTATGTTAAGGGCATTTACCACTCACACAATTGGACAAGTGTAAATCTCAAGCACCTTACAGTCATTAACAGAATTGAAAGTACGAGTATACCATATGATATTCCTGTTTTTGCTTATTTGTCACCGTTATTATTTACTTCTAAGATGCATATTTATTAGAGGATATAAGAAGCTGCAGATCAGTAGCTCACATCTTCTATATCAACTCCATCAAACATTAAGTTCATAAAATTCCACGCAAAAACCTAACTCTATCCAAAATAAAGTGAAATCGTTTTTCCTCCTTTGAAAATAAATGTAAAGTGCAAGCAACATTGCAGTTACTAGGGAAGTTTAACATATACCAAGGACATTCAAAATCAAGAGCAGCAACATATTCAAAAGCAGGAACAGAGACATATTCAAAAGCAAGAACAGCTACGTATAAGACCTGAAATTCCACAGGTCTGGTAGTTTTCCCACTTTTGGACACCTCATCACACTGCAACATAAACGAAATAATTCAGGAATGTTAAATGTTGGACAGTAGAGAACAAAGCATAATAATGCAGTAGAAAATTTTCTATCATCTGGAGAAATCACTGATCTATGGTGCCTCTATGAATGATAGTTATGCTATAAATTCTATTTCGCGTCCTCTTATTATCCTAACAAATGCAAAATCTTTTGTGAAGTATCAACTACTACACTGTAATGGATATTGAGTAGATTTGGAAATTAAAAAGAAATGAGTGGATTTAAATTGCCTTCAAGCATAGATACAAAAAAGAAAGAAAAACTCTGAGCTATTTAAATGACATCATAGATATTATTTTCCTTGCTGGGGATTGTTCACTCAGAAGTGTGGAATTCATCACTGCACTTTTAAGTAACTGACTCTCCGTACACACCTAGATAGAGTGACTATGTATTGAAGTGTGAATATGTATAATGAAGCTGGATGGAAGTCAAACTTAATGTGCTAGAGAAGCACATTTGATAATATCAGATCCATGCAGATAAAGAGAACAATGTAACAAAACAAATAAGAACACAAAATGCAAACAAAATTAACTAAGAACCAAGTGCAATGTCACAAGCATGCATCATGCTCTAATGAGGATTATCAATTCATAAACTTGCAAAAACTTAGTAATGTTTGAGCAGCAACTTGTGAAGGTAGCAACTTAACATTTAGATTTCAAGCAGTTCTTTTTCTCTGTAGCCATGTAGATTTTGACTTAGAATGCCCCAAAAGTTACTGGAAAAAAAATATATGTTGATAAACTTAATGTTATCAAATGACATCATATTTAAACTTAAGTTACCAAGTAAAAATGGTTTAAGTCTCAGTGTGGTTCAGCCACGAGATTCTAAAAGTGATATATTTTCAGTTACTAACTGCAGAAAACAAGGAAAACCTTTAAGATTACTCTCTTGAGCAAGGGTACTTTTAAATCATACATAAAACCTTCATTGCAAGTTAAAAAGAATAAAAATAATGATCATTCTTGCAATTCAGAACATAAGATATTGGTAAATGACAAAGACAGTATACTGACTAGGAAACAAAAATTTACACTGCATAATCATAGAAAAACAAAATTGTATACATATTCCAACCAAAACTTTATTGCTTCCTCAAGAAAATGACAACCATGAGATATAGCAACAATACCAATTACAATGACAGAACATTTACTCTTTTGTAACTTGCATATGAGGAGAGTTCTTTCTTTCTTTTTTTAATCATGCAAGCACACCTGAATATAAGGAAAATATATGTCCTTCAGCTTGCATTGGAGTTGAAATATGTCCACGTCTCTTACATTAGGCTCCAATATCTCAACCTGGTAATCATTTAGGCTCCAATATAAGCAGATGAACTCACTTTTAATTGCTATTCATAGTACAATTTACATACAACTTCATGAGGATTTTAACAATGCTGTGAGAAGCACAAGATATTAACTTTTGTGAAACTTCCCTGGGATGATTTTCCAATTTCATCTTCTGAAGGATCCCTCATTCCTCCACTAGTCTAAAATAAAAGATACAAATAGCCGTAAATGATATTTGATAAATCATAAAAATAAAAAAAAATATATTAGAAGGACAGAATAAATATAAATAGTTCGCGGAATTTATTTACCTTCCAAGTTGGTTCAGAACCAGAACTGCGGAGCAGAGCCTCTCTCTCAAGATGTAGGCTATAGACTTTCTTTGACTCTTTTGTCTTGGAAGATACTAAAGCACGTCTATAATACAGAAGAAAAATGAGTTGGGCCAACATTCAAACTAACAAGTTACTACACTGGTGCAACCACACAATAAGATGGTTAGATGAGGTTCTATACCTCCCTAACTGCATGGTTGCAATTGGTCCACCATATCCAAACATGCCAAAATAAGGCTGTATTTCAGAAAACAACATCATAAAAAACAGAGGAAAAAATAGCAAATAAAAGCAAGTTTATTAGCTTGAGAACAATCTCTGGTTAGTTTATAGTGACAATTTTAAACCTGTTGCAATACAAAAACAATAATAGCATCCCGGTGTAGGAATGGCAAACGTATCACTGCTCTGCATCTAACACCATCAATTTTGATTTGCATAAAGGATTTGTTCAACAGCCGATAAAATTTCAGAGCATATATTAGAAAGTAAAGCAGAAAGTTTGAACTAAAACATACTATCAAATACGGAGGTTTGACCCCTATTGCTTTTGCCTTGAATGATCTATGCAGTGAGGCTCCCATCTTTCCCCTGAATAAGATTGAGAATAAAAAAGTTCAGGGTCAAAGAAGCAAGACACAAAATGATAGTCTAGACTCCAGAAGACCTAGTTGCCATAATATCTACAGAAAACATGTTACGTAAGGAACAAAAAACACTAGAGGCTGTATATTTAAAAATCAATCATTTTGTAAACAATGTACATGAAATTATACTCCTGTGATTTCCCATTGGAAAAAATATTTAAATTCTTTCAACATCATGTCTATGTTTAACAATCAATTACAGTTTTCAGAAATGCAAACATATTATACTTTTTTCCTTTACTTTCTAAAGAATTCTTCTCTATATTGTTTAGTGAGAATTACATCTCATACTGACTGCTTAAATCAGAAATGCTGTTCAATCATTTTTCTTCCATTCTTATTATAATTGAGAGATAATCTTTATGGAAAGAAAAATTATCCACATTTCTTCAGAGATCTGTCATGCCCTACAGCATGCAGTTTTTCAAAGAACATGAAGAATAGTCCCTCTAAAACAAATTGTTTCAAAACCTAAGATCCGTATCCATAACAAATATTTATGTTTCTTCTATCCAGGAGATATCATTAAAAAAAAAAGTAGTTTTGATGCCCTTCTAAACTAGTGCACTACCCCTTTGCTATTCCAGAAGCACCCAAACATCTAACTACCCATCAAAAAATAACCTTAACCTTGAAGAGAACAAGAAAAGCTGCAGTGACATACCACTTCACAATAGAATTTTCATCACTAGCATCCATTCCAGGACCAGTATCGAAAATTGAAATCTTATCCTTCGTAATGTCCACACTGCAAAAGCACTAGATTAATGTAACAGCATACCACTGAAGTTTGAAAATAAAAACACACTGATGCAACTAAAAAACTGTCACACTTGTCCCTTTACATGGTAAATGCCATAGAATAGCTTTCTGTTCAGAAACAGATTTCTCTTGTGCTATTAGAAAAACCCAAGAGCATTCACCACAGATTGGATTTAACAATAGATTAAAATGTGGCTTTACTATCATTTAACTATCATCGCAGTGTAATTCATCGATACAGGCAAAAGCTTTTAAAATGACAAAAAATACTTTTATAAAACATCAATACAGGACTGTTTCTGGTTTCCTGTAAATTATTTTTCAAACTTTTCTATATTTGTTTACCATTAAAAAAGTTGATCAACCGAAAACACTTTTCAGTCAAAAAAAAATATAGCTTGGTTTCAAGGAAAACACTTTCAGCACTTAGAATTTGTTTTAATTTGATTTTTGGGCAGAAAACACTTTGCTAAAAATTGCGAAAAAAAATCAAAAAATATATCATTATTTATTGATTATAACAAATTTGATCCTCAATATTTTTATTGTTATATATATTTTAAAAAAAAAGCTTTTTTTCTTTCAGTTTCATACCTTAGAATTTGATTTTCTATGTCAACTTTGGTGCTTCCTTTTCTCTTATTCTTTTTTTAATTGAAATCTTTTATCAATAAGATTTGGTCCTCATTCTTTTGATTGCTATTTATTTTATTTGAAATAATTTATGAAACTGAAATTTCTTTTTTAATTTCATCATATTTATTCTGTCAAATTTGATCTCAATTATTTTGATTGTTAATGATTTCATTTGAAGTAAATGAAATTATATTATTTTTTTTCTAATTTCAGCATTCTTTCAACCTTTTTATATATTAGATTTAATCATTATTCTTTTAATGAACTTGTAAAAAAAATTAAAACAATAACAAATTATTCTCGAGCTTATTTTCTAAAATATAATCAAACAAATGCAAAAAGTTTTTTCATCTCATTTTTCATTACAATAACAAATATCGGACAAATATTTCTGGAGTTCATTTTCCATGAAAACCACTTTTCAAAATGAAACTATTTTCTAGCAAACAAACGAGACCTTGATTGCTAGCCATTTGAGCCCTAACATAATTCCCATACAGAAGCAACTGAAGAGGTGCTTGATCAAATGATGGCATAAATTATAAAAAAAAAATGAATAATAAATAACAAAATACATACCTGATCCGTTTCCTCCCATTTTCACCATTAGACCACACTGCTTGCAAGGAATTATCCTGGTAAATGAGAAAAACCAGAGTCCATGCTCACAACTCAAAAACAACAGCAGCACAAGAACAAATTCAATCACACAATTATTCCACACAACTTACAATTAAATCAGCAAGTGCGGTCTCAAAGGTATATTCTTCAGGCAACTCCCTGAGTAATTCAGTATCAGGAGTCAAATCCCACATGTTCTGCATAAGTCAACTTAAATCCATCATCACAAAACTAACCAGAAGAACCCTTCAAAATTTAACAAATTACTTAAATAATCAAAACAAACACCACCAACCTCAAAAGTATCAGAAACCTCAGCCGACGATCCATCCTAATTTCAAGCAAATCCATCATTGATTAGCACTGGTTCTTTCTTTCTTAGCAACAAAACAGAAGGTGAATAGACACTTGAATTAAACTACATGTCACTCACGTGAAGCCGAAGGATGTGGCATTTATGCGGCTCGAAAGCCTTAAACTTGAGCCTCTGCCTCATTGATTTACCATTTTCATCCTCCACAGACCAGCTTCCACTTTCCCAATTCAAAGTTCTTTTCTTTTTCATCGAAGGTGATGATCCTATTTGAGCTAAAGTATATTCTCGTTTAACCAAACCAATAAAGTCTTGCACCCACATTTCAGGTTTCGGGTCAGGCAGTATCACAATCACGGCCATTCCATTCGGTAACAGTATCTTGAATTTGTAAACCACCACCCCTTCACCTCCTTCTCCTCCACCTTCTCCTCCACCTCCTCCTCCACCACCACCACCATCATGCGGCACCAATTCCAACGGTCTCTTTCTACTCGGCTTCACATCCATCTTACCGAACTCTATCCAAAAAAAAATCTAATCTTTGAGTATAAATAACCACAAATCTGTCCAGGAGAAAGAAAAGTTCAATCTTATTTCAAGTTTAAAATTCATTCTCTCTCTCTCTCTCTGTTTAAAAATCAATTTGTCCAGAAAATTCAAATCTTTGACTATTTTTTGCTATCTGTACCATGAAATTAAGAAAAAAAAATACCTACACGAAAGAAGAGACTCAAAATTGTCCAAGCAAACAAAAATTGAAAAAAAAATCGAATCTTTTACTGTTATGTACTATATCTAACATGGAATTCAAATTTAATATGAAAACACACACACAAAAAAAGGCCCATGATTGTCCAGGAAAAAGAAAAATAGGGGGGCAAAAAGCAAATCTTTGACTGTCATTTGCTATATCTACCATTGAAAAAAAAGGCAAATTTGTCCATGAAAAAAAAAATTAAAAAATCAAATCCTTAAAAACGCTACTAAAAATCAACGTCTTTCTCTTTGCCTTCGTGCGTTTGTAGTGTGACTGATAAGTTAATGCACATATATAAACCCACACACCATACATACACACGTAGAAACTACAATATAATCATACATTCATCACACACACATACATGCGTAGAAGGAAACAGAACAGAACGCATACACATACATGCGTAGAAGGAAACGGAACAGAACGTTCAAGAAGCTAATAGAAATCAAATAAAACAATTTTTTTCTTTCTCTCTGTATCTACACTCCGGCTAGTGTTCCTGAAGCTGTAAAGGATCACCCATCGAGAGAGGAAGAGAAGGCCATGAAGAACGACAACGTTTCAGTTATCTTTAAGGAGTTGCAAACCAGAGAATGTTATACCCTCTTCGTGCCTTTAAGGCGGGGAATGGAATTTGGTCGTAGAATTTCGAGTTTTTTAGAAAGAGAAACAGAAAATGTTGCGTGTCAAAGAGAAGCTGAAGAGAGTGAGAGAGTAGAGAAGATGAGAGTTGCGAGGAAGAAGATGAGAAAATTATGCTTTTGCAGTATGATTTGAGAAATTTTAAGTCTTTTTTTAATTGAATTTTTTAAATTATTTTAATATATTAAAATTAAATTTAAATAAAAATCATTTCTGAATAAAAAAAACCTTTCTAAAAGGCCTGAGAAGGCGGGAGGGCGTATGTTAAGTCAGAAATGGCTAGAGTGCGCTGGGGTGTTTGCGAAAGTAGAATTTGTTTATTTCACTAAAAATTGACACGTAAGTGGGAATACTAGGGGGTTTGGGTAAACCACTATTAGTCCCTTTAAATATCTTTAATTGTAGAATAAGTCAATAAACTATTAATTTTCTCAGTTGGTTTGATAAAATGTTTTGTTGCATGGTTATAAAACCATGTATAGTCTCGTAGATTAAGGGCCTGTATAGGAGAATAGTTGTGATTATTTTTTAAAGTGTTTTTCATTTAAAAATATATCAAAATAATATTTTTTTTATTTTTTAAAAATCATTTATGATATCAGCACATCAAAATGATTTAAAAACATCAAAAAAATTCATTTAAAATAAAAAAAATCAAATTTTGAAGAAACAACGGTACAACCGCTGTCCCAAACAACCTCTACCTCAGAGATGTGCTGATCCAGAGCATGGATCAAACTAAAACTTACTTTGAATTGGTTTATTTTATCTACCAATCAATGTGTTTCCATGCTACATTATTTTTATTGAGTCTATTGTGTAATTATTAAAAAATTATTTATTTGATATTTTTTAAAACACGTAAATTTTAAAACAACATTAAAAACATAAGATTGAAAAAGCTCCTAAAGCTGATACATGAAATTGAATAGAAAAAAAAAAAACTTTAACCTCCATTTTATATATTTTTTTGTGGTTGATTGTCATTGTTTTGGAGTTTTCCTTCACCGCTAAGGAAAAGTGCATCCATGTTCTGCGACGGACGTACTCCTTTTTTATCGTGATTTGCTTTTTTCTTTGTCTTTTTTATAGCCCTGGCCTATCGAAGAACCTGCTATGGCAGATCCCTAATAAATTTTAATTTAGTATTTTTTATTATTATTTTTATATACTAAAATTAAAAATATTTTTTTAAAAAAATATCATTATTATATTTACTAATCACTTACCCAAATTTTGTTGTGGTCAAAATTATATTTTTTTCAGCGAAAAAATATTAATAGTGTGAATTTTTTTTATTATAATATAAATTTAAAATAATAATAATAAATTTGTGCAGAATTTCCTATAAAGTGCAAATTTTCGGTGAAATATATAAATTTTAAATCGATATAAATTTATTTATTTAGTAAATTTTAATGAAATCACCCGTATAAATTTATCACTATCATTAAAAAAAATATTAATATATATATAAGTATTTAGAAAAATCATTGTTTTTTATTGAGAAAAAGTTGTGTTTTTTATTAAGATTTTGTTCACTAGATAGTTTCTTTGATTTTGCATTTCAAAAATATTTTTGAATAAAAAAAAATTTTATTTTAAATTAATTTTTATTTATTTATTTTTATATCATTTTAATATACAAATATCAAAAATAATTATTTAAAAAAATAATATATTTTTAAACAAAAAATATTTTTAGAAAACAATTTATATTTGATTAAAAACTCTTACCAAGCTAACCCAACTTGTTGTACGTCATACCATATGTTTTTAGTTACTACTAGTTTGATAGCCCGCACTTCGTTGCGGGCAGAGTAAATAATTTTTACAATTGTTCAGATTAAAATATAATATTTTTACATGTAAAGTTTGATATAATGAAACAAATCAAAATATCCTGTCATAACAACAGTAACATCAAAGTGTTAACTTCTAAAATTATCATCACTCTTACTGTTAAAACAATAACAATTATCAAAATACCTGGAGAAAAAAACAAAGCAAGTAAGAACAAAAACTTTTTTTTATTAATTTTTTATTATTATTATTATTATTATTATTTTATTATTATTATTATTATTATTATTATTATTATTATTATTATTGTGTTAAATTTTTGACATCAGCACATTAAAATGATCTAAAAACACCAAAATATATTTATTTAAAATAAAAAATAAAAAAAACAAAAGCTGCGGCACGGCTTGAAAAAAAGCAAAGGTTTCTTCATCAATTTCTGTCAATTTTTTTCCATCTGACGCTCTATATTTCACGCCAGAAAACGATGTAGTGCTGAGAGATTCGAATGAAAAAGCCAATGAATATTTACAAAATCACTCAGACCAAATCGATAAGTAAACAACAGAGAAGGAGTATACAAGCCGTATAAAATATATTAAAATAATATTTATTTTTTAAAAATTATTTTTAATATTAATATAATAAAATATCTAAAAATATTTAAAGAAAAAACAAATCATTTAAAAAAAAAACATTTTTGAAGTGCTTCCATAGCTTTTACTCTTCTTCATTTGACTCTGTCGCAGTATTCAGTAGTCTCCTCACCCTGCAGCATCCAGTAGTGCTCGTTCAAGATGATGATAAAGTTGATTTTTAAAATATTTTTTATTTATAAATATTTTAAAATAATAATTTTTTTATTTTCTTAAAAAATATATTTTACATCTCCATATAAAAAATATTATTTTCCCGTACACCCCTGTCATCTTCATTATTTTCTTTTTAAAATAGGCAGGAGAGAAGTCTATCAAGTCCAATCAAGTGTCTTGTATGACAGTATGGGTATTGTGATGTTTCTAAAAATAATTCTTTGTCTGAAAATATAATTAAAACATTTTATTTTTTTATATTAGAATATTAAAATTATTAAAAATACTTAAAAAATATCAATTTAATATTTTTCAATCATAAAAACAAAAACACTCTAGGATAATTTATAAGTTACTGGAGCTGTACATCCTCAGAAATTATTATTTAATTTCAAGGTGATAGATTTTAATATATTTTTAATTGAAATTCAATCTTGAAATTGAGTGCTGGATTAGTGGCGGTTTGAGAAAGTGATTGCGGTTATTTTTTTGAAAGTGCTTTTTATTTAGAAATATATCAAATAATATTTTTTTATTTTTTAAAAATCATTTTTGACATCAACACATCAAAATAATCTAAAAATACCAATAAAATTTTTATTTAAAAAAAAATTGAATTTTAGTCAAACACCGGTTTGCCGCAGAGCCAAACAACTTCTAGATTCCAGAAATAATAGAAGGGTAGGAATAGAAAGGACTGGACGGTGGTGATTGATTGTGGGCTCATATTTGCCTGGCTCACCTCGATGATTTTTTTTTAAAATTATCTTTTTATTATAGAATGGATAATTTGGGTACCCAATAATCTGTTTGAATTTTGCTTTTTCCATCTGCATTGAACCAAATTATTATCCAGGAAGAATATTCTTCATTTATTTATTTTTCAAGGAGTCATTAATTGTCATAATAGAAATTAATAAGTGGCCAAGTTTTTATCTTCTTTTCTCGTAACTTTTTACTAAATATCATGCAAAATTGTATTAAGATAAAAAAAAATTGGATTTGAGAAAATTTCATCTTCTGAAAAGTGTATTTTGTGACTCTAGGTGAGCGAGTAAAACTCTAATTGTTCCAAATTCTTATTAGAGATGCACGCTCTGATTTGAACTCGAGACTTGCTGTGCACATCTCAAGTTCTCTGTAATCACATCATGTCCTTTGGGAACATGTATATCATATCACTACCTGAAAATGATGTCAAATTGATTTTTTAAAATATTTTTCGTTCAGAAATATATCAAAATGAGTTTTTTTTATTTTTTAAAATTTATTTTTGACATTAACACATGAAAATACTCTAAAATACTAAAATATAAAAACAATTAAATATTTTTAAAAACGCTTTTGAAATGCAGTACGAAATACCTCTTATTGTCAAACTTGTTTAAAGATAGCCATTAATGGTGTTTTTTTTTTACGAAGAAAGCTCTTTATTAATAAATTTGTTAACATAATATAAACTAGATTGAGGTAAAAATCATTTTTTTTATCTTAAAGATATATTGCATATCCTTTCGTGCTTACAATTGATTGCAAATCTAACAATTTATTGCCATTCCTTTTATTTAAATTTGAAAATATATTGTTTATTTTAAACAAACACACCTCTACTTTTAACAAGATTTCTGATTTCAAATAATTTCTATTGCCATTCTCACGTTAATTAAAAGTCTTTTTCTTATTTGTGTTTGAAAAGTGTTTTTTCAAAATAAAATTTTATTTTTTTATTCACTTTAAATTAATTTATTTTATATTTTAAAATAATATGCTGATATTTATTTTAAAAGGGTTTTGATTGAATGCCGAATCAATTTAATTTTTTTTTATCAGATAATAACATGTCAGCCCATAAATAGCTTTTAAAAATCTAATCTAAATTAAATTGGAGGTTTAATTTAATCACGTAAGGATTTAATAATGATAATTAAAAGCATCAACTTAATTTTTGTAACATCAAAGGCTATCGGAATTGAGATTTTTTTTCTATTTTTTTTCAATCTTAATTTTGTTTCCATATATACACTAAGGAATTATTATTTTTAAGATATTATTGCCTAAACGGTGAGGAAAATCATAGCCTGCCCTCGTTATTTAGTTGCCTTTTAAGGCTTATTTCAATATTAAGAATTTAATTGTGATTGTTTTTGAAGTGTTTTTTTATTTAAAAATATATTAAAATAATGTATTTTTTAAAAATTTTTTAAATTTATTTTTAATATAAATAATCTAAAAATATTAATTTTTACACACGGGTCAGCCCTAGAACACACTATATATGTGCGTTCTCCGACCGTCTCTAAAATCATATATACTTGTCACAGACATTTATCTCTTGTCACTGAAATGATGCCAAGGTCTGCTATCAAGATTATCTTCGCCGCAGTAATCGCCGTACTGTGCTGTGCACGGCGAGGCTGGGCCACGCAATACACTGTTGGTGACCGTCTCGGCTGGGTTCCGAATCACGACTACACGCGTTGGATTAACGGGAGAACCTTTGCCGTGGGAGATGTTTTAAGTACGTCTTTTTTTTTAACCAGTCTGGTCCGACCAGCGGCTCAACTCCGGGTCCAAGTATTTGTTTCACAATGTGTTTTAAAAAGAAATTATTTTTTTTATTAAAATTATTTTTTTAATTTTTTTAAATTATTTAAATGTGTTGATGTCAAAAATAATATAAAAAAAAATAAAAAACAATCATTTTAACGGAAAAAACATCTTGAAAATTAATATCAACCATACTTTCTCTAAAATTAACTTGGATTAATATGGTAAAAAAAGTGGTTGTCTCGTGGATGACAGGCTTAAAGATCGAGTTATTATTTAGGAGTATGATTAAAATTATTTTTTAAAGTGTTTTTTTTAAAAATACATCAAAATGATATCGTTTTAAGTTGAACTAATATGACGAGAGAATATTTTATTTTTATTTTTATTTTTTTTATTATTTTTTTGGTTGCAGTATTCATGTATGAGAAGGGGCATGATGTAGCTGAGGTGAGTCAGGATGGATGGTTTGAGTGCAGGGCAGAGAATCCACTTTTCTACTCGAAAAATATGGATAGCTATGTTCCTCTGGAGAGGGTGGGAGAACATTACTTCATTTCTACTGGTCCTGGAGATTGCCACGCTGGCATGAATCTTAAAATTAATGTGGCATAGCTTTAAAAGTTATGTGGGGAATATTCTCCTTAAAATTAATAAAATAATTTATGTGGCATGTGTGTTTTTGACATAAAAAGAATACTCTAATTGCAAATCAATAACTTTATGTATTTATTTAATTAAATAAACTGAGAATATAATAGTGATAATAAATTAAGACTAATTTGAAAATTTGAGAGATGAATGTGTAGCAGAATATATGATCTCGTAATATAGAAAGTTGATTTGATTGTGTTTGATAATTTTATTTTTTATAATTGATTTATTATTGAATCATATAATAAAAAAAAACCCAGAAAAATGTTGGTTGGATTGTTTTCTTAACACTAAAAAATGCCATGCATCATGCACTGTACATGTGTCCTCTACAAGAAAATAACGTTAACGTGACGGGTTTTGGATGATATTTTTTTAAAAATATTAAAACAATAATATATTAAATTACCCTAAATAAATATAAGATAATAAACCAAATTTACAGGTAGGATTATGTAACTTTAATAATCCTATAAAAAAACAAATAAAAACAAATTACAATACTCAATTACCAAATAACTCAATGTTAGATGGTGGAAATAAATAAATAAAAAAAACATTAATTTATCCGGATTAACTTGTCAAACAAGTCCTCAATTTAATATTTTTTCTTTATTGAATGAAACTTATAGATATTATTATTATTTTTTTTTGCTTTGCTCTAGTGTCAACCGAAAGTTTATCTTTTTTCTCACGGATTGAAAAATAATAAAAAATGAATTTTTGGATCAACATTGAATTTTTACATTTAACATGGACACAAAATGATGTAACCGTTGTTCATGACCAAAATAAAATAAAATAAAATCACGCAATGAATCTTTTCTGCAATAAACAATATGATGGCAGGAAGATTATGGATTAGAGGGGGAGACCGGGAGAGATAGAGAGAGAGAAATTATGGATTATTTTAAAATCATTGGTATCTCTTTTAAAATCATGATAAATAAAAAATAATAAAAGGACTTAATTGCACGTAACAAAAGCATAATGTCTAACTCCAAGAAGAATAAAAGCACGAGGACTAAATAAAGAAAAAAGGAAGCTTAAAAATTTGGGAACCTAAAGGTGGAATCTTGCCCTTTCATGGACCGTGGGCTGGTCATGAGCGAGAAACTTGGTTACGAAGAGTTTGGGCTTTCCTCAAGTTTGCATTTCAGAGTTGGGACCCCTAAAATTTAAGAGAAATGTATATATATATATATATATATATATATATATATATATTCATTTTCAAGTTTTAAAGCTAGAAAATGAAGCATGCTATACATGCCATGATCGATTAAAAATATGTCTTGATTATTAATCAAGCATGGAAATGTTTTATCCATGACAATTTCATCAATGTTATTAAACTTGTTCTAGTTTAACATGTTAATTTGATCATCCATGATCAGCTCAAATTGGATTTAAAAATTAAATTTAGTAAGAACTTATTTGGTCAAATTTAATCTATCAAATTGAAATCCAATTATATATATAAAAGTAAAGCATGTTATCAGAATTAATATAAAATAATAACATTTTAATATATATTTTTAAACGAAAAACAATTTCATCTTAGAAGACTTTACTCCCTTCTTTATTTGATTCTCAGCTCTTACCTCCCGTGATTAAAAAGCAAACAAGAAACACAAGCTGCACCAAACCTTAATAAGATGTGAAGAAATGTTCACATCCCATGATTTCATTTTAGTTGTTGAGATCTCTCATTTTAGGTGGCTGACCATGATTTTTTTATTCTTTATTTTAGAAATTAATGTATGTTTTTGCTTGTAACTCACACTCTTAGACCAATTTTAAGAATCGGCTCAAGCTGAACTGGACGGCTGATCGAACATCATTGTCTTGTGTTGAAAGAGAACCCTGGCAATATTGACAGAGTAATGCTGTACCTTGTAATAACATAAAATTGATTTAGATGAATTGCACGGAGACAAATCCCATAATTTGTTTTTGAAAAGACATTAATCAGGGCAGATTTTCGACTGATTTATAAAATAAAATAAAATGTCAGTGGTGATAGCTGTTATTCACTGCCACAAAATGTCAAGGAGGAGATGGTTGGATGTAACTTGTCGATCCATCCCAATCGTAATAAGTATAGCTGGAAAATAAAATATATTGTATGTTTATATATATATATAATATGATGGTGAATTGGAAACTTTAATTACACCCGTAGAATTTCTGGATTATTTTTTCCAGGTGGTACCAACATAAAATCATTTTTTTTTATGGGAGATTGATACAATTTTAAAACCATTTCAGAAATGATTTCTTTTTTATCTTGGTCAATGCAATATAAGATATATGTTTAATTCTAACTATAAACTAAACACGTTACAAAAGGATCTCATTAAAATAATACACACACACACACACACACACACACACACACATATATATATATATATATTTAAAATTTACTTAAGATGTTAATACATCAAAATAATTTAATATTTAAAAAAAAACATGGCCTAGCATGAAAACGAACGACGCCTAAGATATATAAACCCTCAATAATTAATTGAGAAAACTTATAATATTTACGCTGTAATTATTAGATATTTATAATATAGTAGAGGGATAGCTATAATGAAAAGAGATAAGGTCATATTTAATGTTAGTAAAAAATTAATAAAACCTACCTTACCTGTTAAGAAAATACGTTTTAATTTCATCTTCTCTCCTTTTCAAAGTAATAAAACCCTTTTCTTTTTAAAAAAACTATACTTTTAATTTCATCGATCCCTGTATCTTTCCCCTATTTATATCTATCTATCAATGGCTACAGTAATAATGTAAAATAATTTCTCAAATCATCTATAAAAAAACTTAACGTTCCAGGCTGATACACGTATGGAGGATCATCTTGTCATCTTGCAAATGAATTCAAGTTCCAAAGAAAGCACATGCAAATTAAGTAAGGGTTTGCTCCTCCTGGTAAATGTTTCACCGTCAAGAGATTCGAATTAAATGGATTTTACATGTGATGTTAGGTTAAAGTTTTGTGATTATTAATATAATAATTATTAAAAAATTATGTAGCCGTTAATTTCAAAAGATATGGGATTAATCGAAAGTAATACATAATACTACTACTACTACTACTAATAATAATAATAAAAAAGGCAACCTAGGGGCTGGCTGGATGGAAACGCATAGTCATATTCGTGTTTGTTTGGAAGTGTAACTAAGATTGTTTTTTAAAATATTTTGTTCAAAAATATATTAAAATAATGTTTTTATTTTTATAAAATTATTTTTGACATCAGTACATCAAAATAATCTACAAATATAATTTTTAATTTAAAATAAAAAAAAATATATATATTTTTTTGCTTTCCATTC
Source organism: Salix viminalis (assembly GCA_029228465.1). NCBI lineage: Eukaryota > Viridiplantae > Streptophyta > Magnoliopsida > Malpighiales > Salicaceae > Salix > Salix viminalis. The sequence goes on from CM055437.1 coordinate 9,615,680, forward strand.
TCAAACACCCTGAATTTACAGAGAAAGGTGCTCGGCACCAACCCGATCGATGTCCGTCGTCAAAAAGAGGGTGCAGAAATGAGACTCCTCTCCTGTCTGACTGATGAACATACCTTGCTTCGAGGTTTCTTTTAATGCAAGCAACAAACCCTATCTAACTTAGGCACCCTCATTTATTTTCCATAATAAACTCCAAGTTTTTAACTCCAAGTAGTGGATGCATCTGTATATCGACGTGTTCTTAAGGGTTTTATAGCAGAAAGCTGCTTCATCATGTGGTGGATCCGTGTTGCCCTAATTGCCACATGTCGCCTAAACAGTACTGCCAGCTAGATCGCAAACTTGCATATAGTTATTGATTTTTGACATATATATACAATCCAAAAACAATATTCTGGGTGAAACATGTCTCTCTGCGCGTTTTAAGCTGCATTTAGCTTGAAAAATACATATAAAAATATATATTACATGAACGCTCAGACAAAACGGATGCATATACGATTGATTAAACCTATTTTGTTTATGATTTGTACTTGCTATATCTTATTTAGGCAGGTAGTCACAGTGATATAGTAGCATGCACGTGCATTAATGGAGATTCATGTCTATCAAGAGCACAGAAGGGTATATTTCCTGTTTATTTCCACCAAATTTGGTTCATGGGAGTGATGGGACGGTTTTTCAACAGGTAATATATAATAATAATAATAATAATAATAATAATATAATTTTTCCACCTGCTTTCTTAGAATTAAAGGAAAGAAAGAAAAACCACCTGCAACAAAAGAATACCTTTTGATTTAATTATGAAATGAAATGACAGTGCAACATAATATATATATATATATACACTAATTCAACTAGAAAGTATTCTTACTTCCTTCTCCGAGAAGTCTCAATTTGTAATTTCCACTTTCTTTTTTGTTAAGAAAAAATTAAGAACTCGTAGCAGAAAAAAATAAAAAATTCAAAGCACCAGTGCATACATGTCTGATACAGTGGCCGGCGCTGCCCGGCGAGCAATATTTAAGGCGGTTGGTGGTGGTGAAGTTATGACGGTGATGTCTACAGCGATGGTCGGGGCTGAATGTTGATGACAGGGAAGCTCAACGAATCAACAGAGCTGTAATTATTGCAGGCTATGGCATTCAGGTTGCATAAGAGAAAGAAAAGTTGCAGTGTTCATGCCATTTGTCTTGGAGCTTTCTCATGAAGTTGACAGCACAGATTTTGTCTTACATATATATATATATATATATATATATATATTTGTTTCATGATCATATGCGCTCCATTAATTGATTTAGCAGAGAATTTACTCCTATGTTCTTCCTTTCTCCCTCTCAATGCATGTCCAATCCTGCCATTGTTAGCTAGTTGATTAGCGTAGCATGTATTAAGAAATCACTTATTTAAAAATTTAAATTGTTAGGTGAAATATTAGAATATGATTTATATTATTCTCTAATATACTTCTCAAGTGAAAAATTTTTTGAGTTTGAAACTTGCACAGACACATACCGTTTTATGCTTTGATTTTTATCAAATAGAATATGAGTGATGAGATTAGAACTTGTGACCGCTGAGTTAATAATACTCTGATACCATGTAAACGAACATTTTCATCTAAAAATTTAAATGATTAGACAAGAACTAGGATATGATTTGTATTATCTCTAATAGCATGCAAGGTTTGATGCCATCACCCATGAAAATGTTTCTTTGCTTCCATCTTAAATCACTAAAGATCTTATTCAGGGCAGTAATGTTTAATGGTCAACATGAAAGTCAAGGGAAAGGTGAGAGAGAGAGAGAGAGAAGAGAGAGAAGAAACGGTGTATAACCAATAATCAATACAATAATCACCACACGTTTCATCAAGTGAAAATAGGCATAACATAACTTTAAATATCGTAACGAAAACTAATATTCCTCTACTAGATGATGATTCATACGACGTTTGTAGAACACGAAGTTGATTGCACCAATATTTTTTTAAAATAAAAAATTATTAGATTGCCCCTAACCTAACGTACGTCTTAATACCAAAAAATCTCATGGGAAATAACTTAAGAAATTTGATTTTAGTAACAATGTAATCAATTCAATTTTTAAATGAAAGTAAAACACCAAAAATACCTCTCAATGCTTAATTAAATGAAAATAATTTTTAATGACAATTTAATAATTTTTAATGATAATGATATTTGCATCTTATAGAAAAAAACTGAATTACCCTCAGCACAAATCTAAATATTATTTAGTGGCAGGGACAAATTTTAAATTTATTTTGCAAATCTATAGTAAATTATTAGTGTATGCGCATTATTTATATATTTTTTAATGTTTTATATATATTACATCAACAGGCGTTGTTTCTCTATACAGCCCGTGAAAGAAACTAAACCAAAAGAGAGGGCCCGTGATTTCATAAATACTGACGGCGAATTTCGTGGGATATAGTTATCAGTTATTACTCTCACCCCCCTCTTGACTCTCTCTTCATCCTTCCCTTCCTTTTCTCTATCTACATGAACTAGCCTCTTCTTCTTCTTCGATGAAAGATAGAATCTGTGAATTTAGCTACACTGCTGATCATCAACTCATCCCAAGTTTCTCAAGGTTTGATCTATCCTAGCTAGCTTTCTTTTCTCCTGTAATGGTTTTTGAGCTTGCCATTATGTTCTTGCATGCTCAGCTCGTTTGATTTTCTCTTCTGGGTTGAAGCTAAATGCATTTATATACCAGATTGTTTGTGTTCTTGATTATACTATTCCTGTCTCTCTTTTTTTGGTGAATATTTGGTTGAGAATTGATCAATGTGAAGCTGCTGATCGTCAGTTTAAACGGATATGGGGAAGAAAGGAAAGGGATGGCTTACATCTGTGAAGAGAGTGTTCAAATCATCATCTCCTAAGGAATTACCAGTTGGGAAAAAGGTATAATTTGCATCACATATATTTAGAAACTTTCATAAATCATCGGATCGATGCTAGCTTTCATATGTGTATATATATGCTAGCTTAAGTAAAAAGAAAACTTGATAATTATTACAAAAAACTTGTTTTACACGACCATTTGGTACACCTAAACTGTTTAACTTCTGTTCTAATTAATCTGATACAGTGTCCCTTTAAGATTTCCATGCTGTGTTTTCCTATTTTACGTTTCTTAAATTCATTATATATATATATATGTTCATGTACTAGCTAACTAGGGCCATATTAAACGAAGGCCTAACCTTTTACTGTATCTAGCTAGGACCATACACTTAAAGGAGGAACACATACATGGTCCCCCTGTCAAAATGTTCATGAGTTATTACTGTCATGCCACCAATGATTTCATCTCATCAATCTCCATCCACATGTGCATTGCCTTGCTAGATCACGATCATGGCAGAGAGAAGCTTGTTGTTTTACATTATCAATTTCTTAATATATATGCTGTTCATGGTTGAAAAAGAAATTCTTGCTAGCTGTTCCTGAAATTGATTGATCTTAATTGATGATAAATTAATGATCAGTAATTTGACACCAATGCAAATGATGGAATGTATTCCAGAGTGACAACGCGGAGAAATGGCAGCCTGAGGCTCCAGAAGTTGTGTCATTCGAGCATTTCCCTGCTGAAAGTTCGCCGGATGTTACGAACGATGAGAGCAATGTATCAACTCCGGTAACGGAAGATAGAAACCATGCCATTGCTGTGGCAGAAGCAACTGCTGCGGCAGCAGAAGCTGCGGTTGCAGCTGCTCAAGCGGCGGCTAAAGTTGTTCGCTTTAGCTGGTTATGGACGACAATCAAGGGAAGAAAGAGCTGCCATCCTCATTCAATCATTCTACAGGGGCTACCTTGTAATATCCCTCTCTCTTCATTTCCCTCTAATTTGATCAATTAATTAATTACATCGATGAAAATTTTTTAATTAGTTGTTACAATGAATCCTGTGTTAATAAACCATCTCATCTAAGAGTTTAAATTTTTAGGTGAGCCTCAAAAATATGATTTATATTATTCTCTAACATACCTCTTCAAGTGAAAAGTTATTTGAAACTTGAAACTTGCACAAATCCACATTACCCTGCACTTGATTTTTATCAAATAGAATGGAGGGTGATGAGATTCAAACTCATGACCGCTAATACCATGTTAAAAGAACCATCTAATCTAAAAACTTAAGTTCTTTATATGAGACTCCAGAATATAATTTATATTATTCTCTAACATATACTACCCATATATAAACTCAATTAATGTTTCAAGTGGTTTGGCCTCCCACGATTTGTTTGTGTAATTAATTATTTGTCGTAATTACATAATTATAATTAGCCATGTATATATTTTGCAGGCTAGGCGTGCCTTACGTGCATTGAAGGGGCTGGTGAGGCTCCAAGCATTAGTGAGAGGACACAACGTAAGAAAGCAAGCACAGATGACAATGAGAAGTATGCAGGCTCTTGTTCGTGTGCAGGCAAGAGTTAGGGCAAGAAGACTTCAACTTGCTCACGAGAAGCTTCAAAAGAAGTCCGAGGAAGAATATGATCAGCGAAGACTATACGTGGACGAAGAGTTTATGAATCCAAAGAATCCATTGATCAAGAGTTATAAATGGGATGGTAGGAATCAAAGTTCAGAGAAAATCAGAGAAAATGCTTCAAAGAAAAACGATGCTGTCATGAAAAGAGAAAGAGCCCTAGCATATTATGCCTTCCAGGTACGCAACATTTTCCTCCATTAAAGTTAGCTAGCCCTAGCTAAAATTTGGCCACTAAACTCGACATGTTTCTAGTGTTATGTATATTTTATATAATCGAATGTTAAATTCATATAACATTGGAAATTTAGATTATAATATCTCTAGCTATTTTTTTGCTCAAGTTTCAAATGAATTTCCCAATGCAGCAACAATAATAGCATAACTTCAAAATAATAGAAAAAATTTACGAGAAAATCCCCTCTGATTTATGTCTACTAGTAGCCGTAAATGGAGTACATAAACTATTATTTATAGATAGATCAGAGATCCCTCTCAATAATTTATTAGCTAATTTTATCCTCCCATCAAGGAGAAAATTAGACAATTGATCCCCATGATCAATCCTCTTGATCTATCTTACTGATCATAAGTTTGAATAAACAAGAATATGGATGTGTTATGAGGGATATAATGGTAATTTCTAACATCTAGCACAAACCTTGAGAGGTTAATTGTGAAGCAAAGAAGAAGGAAAAACTTCATTGACATTCTGTGATTGGATTTGTATTGCAGCAGCAGCAGCAGCAGCAGCAATTACTCTCACAAAACAGTCATAATGGTAAGGACATAGGAAATTTTGTGAACGAGCACGAGAAGACGCATTGGGGATGGAACTGGCTTGAGAGATGGATGGCGGCGCAACCATATAATGGCCGTCAATCGGGTCCAAATGAAGGGTCTTATGTGACGGTAAACACCGCTACAACCACCACCACCACAGAGGACATGTCAGAAAAGACAGTAGAGATGGACATGGTGATACCAGACACCGATCCATATTCGAACCGACGCCATTGGCAATCAAGTTCAAGCAGGGTTACCCAGCTACATGGCTTCGACCCGGTCCGCAAAGGCTAAAGTGCGTCGTCAAGGTTTGATCAAGCAACGCGCCGCCCCAGGTACACCTCAATGGAATCCATCCACCAAGAAAGATTCCACCATTGCTGGTCCAGGCTGCGATTCTTCGAGCTCGGGTGGCGGAACAACAACTTGTCAAGCTCCAAGAAGTCCTAGCCCAAAATATATCGGGGCGCGTCTGCATTCTAGAAGACATGCCGGCGAATACAGTCCTGATCATTTCAATGGCGGCGATGACTGGAGGTTGCCTCATCCCCTTGATGGCCATGGATGGAGGAATGGTTTTGGTTGATGAGGGACGTGAGTTATATACTAATTATTCAATATCATGATATGTTTATACACTATTTATTGTTTTTTTATTGTTTCATGTTTGCGGTGATAATGCTATAAAACTCCAGTCCTAATTGAGGCTGTAAAATGATGATGGTTTTAATGTTTTGTTTAATTATACATCAGAGTCATGGATTAAATGATATATACTGGTTTAAATGTTATATTTTTATACATGTTTCAATATATTATTTTCTGAAATAGTTTTTGAGATTAATAAATGTTTTAAAATATAAAATATGCATGATGCTAAATTAAGGAAATTTTGGACATTTTATGCCTTCCCCCCCTCTTCGCTTAACATATAATAGGAATGTAAATAAAAATTTATCATATAACAAACAAAAAATTGTATGATGTTTTAGAAATCATGTTAATATGATGAGATTAAAATAAATCATGCAAATATTACGAAAAATAGATTCATTATATATTTAAATTAATCTCTTCTTTTTTTCGCTGACCATCATGCCTCTTTCATGAATTAAGGGATTGAATTTATTTTTATTACATATAGAGGAAGATACGTAATTAATTTGTACTATTTTTTTTCTAGATCTACATAAATATGATAAATTGAATAAATTTGTAACAAAAAAACTCGATAGAATAAAACAAATGCTGGAATTTATGCTAAAATATTATTTTCAAGAAATTTTGATTCTATTTATAATAATTACAATAAAATATAAAAAAGATAATGAATTTAATAACTGTTTTCTAACATAGCATGATGTGATATAGAAAACAAGTAAAACCTGATGCCAATGATAGGAACAGTTCACAAAATGGCCACATGCAAATGCAATAGAAGAGGTTGAAGGGGGTATTTGTGTAAAATTATGTAGGAAAAGTTTGACAAAGACAGCAGTTTTCTGTTTCTTGTACAATCCAGTCAATGGTTCTATTCCTCCATTTCCACACCCTAGAGAGAGGAGAGAGCAACCAACCTAGCAAAAACCCAAAAAGAAGAGAGAGAGAGAAATAAAGATAAGAGAGAGGGTTTTGTTTTTTTAGAGAGAAAAGAAAGTAAAAAAGTTTTAAAATTTGCAATGCAAAAATCTCCTTTTTTTCTTGAATTCGATCCCATCCTTTGTTCACTAAAGATCAAGAAACCAAAAACCCATCAATGATTTCGAATTCAAATCAAGTTTTCTATGCTTGCGTTGCTAAGGGACCTACCATTGTTGCTGAATTTTCACCAGGAGAAGAATCAGGAATTGAAATCATTGGTTAAAAGATGCATCGAGAAAACCCCACTTAACCATTCCATGTTTTCTCATACAACCCGCAGCAAGACTTACACTTTCTTAATTGACGACCCTTTTGCCTATTTTGCTATTTTTGATGAGAATCTCCAGAAGTCCGAGTATTTATGGTTTTTGAACCGTGTAAAGAATGGTTTTAAGGAGTTTTGGGGGTCTAAGATGATGAAAGATGGCGAGAAGATTGGTTCTTTTTGTTTCCAAGGTGAATTGAGGTTCATGTTTAGGGAGATATTGGCTTTGGATGCTGACTTGGTGAATGCTTTAATGGAGGAATCATCAAAGGATAGCAGGAATCCAAGATGCTTGGATTCGACGAACGGGAAGGGAGCTGTGATAAGACCTTTGCTTCCAAAGCCAACTAAATTTTTGATGATGATGAAGAAGAAGAGGCCATTTGGAGAGGCTAATGGAGATCGTTATGGTGGTGATTTGGGTAATAATAATAAGGTGAATGGTGTTGGTGAGCATGACAATAGGGGGTTTCCGGTTTCGATGATGCAAAAGAGTGGTGGGTTTTATATGGGGGATGGTAAGCAAAAGCCTAAACAGATTTGGAAGAAGCATGTTTGGGTGGTTTTGACATTGGATTTGATTGTTTGTGCTGTTTTGTGGGGGTTTGGTTGTGGGTTTGCAGGGGGTTTAAGTGCATTGATGGTTGAATCGGAGGTAGTAGTGAAATCAAAATTTGTTGTTCTAATTAAAAAAATAAAATATCAACTCGAAATGAAATAGATAATCATGATTGAAACAGGATGCTATTGATATACCATTTTATTGGGGGTGTTATGCTTGTATATTGGTTATTATCATTGAAGCTGGTTGAGGTTTCCTACATCAAAGATAGAGAAGAAGATATGACTGGACTCTGAGAATAATTGTTATTGATGATGCAAGGAAATACATATTTCACTATAAAAAGATGGGTTCTTCATTTGAGGATTCGATATCGATTACCAGCTGTTACTTTTAGCAGCTTCCTATTCAATTTTCAGTTGATAGGAAATGAACATCTTATCAAAGTTGACATGATTGGAGACCTTTTGTCATTATTTTTAAATTATTAATGCATTATTTCTCTATTATTAATGGAGTCTTTGACAACACAAATCATTCTGCATTTGAGGACTACGTAATACTCACTGAAATTCTCATGAGTTTGTTCTTCATAAACCAAGATCAAACTAGGACAATTTATTTTTTTGCTAAAAGACAATGCTTGGCATCACATCACTTTGAAAAATTGAGGATGCATTTGAGAAAGCACTATCATATTATCGCAGTATCAGATTGTCCCTACCCTGTATAAGATAAGATCATCGAAATGTCCATGCCTGTGGGGCCCTACAAGTCACCATTCACCCAAGATGTGACCCAGCAATCCAGCCATAACACAAATTTCCAACAAAAAATTTCCAAAGAAAAAATGTAATTATTCACTTTCCCTGTCTAGAACTATCAAATTGGTTTCTGCATCGGAATGTATTTCATCGTGTAATTCACACAGATGGGGATTTATATTTAAGAATTGGGGAAGGGGTGCTTCCATTACCCATAAAAAAAAAGTTAAAATATTTTCATGCCAAAAAAAGGGAAAGAAAAAAGAAAAAAACAAGTCACAAAAGATACAAGTGCGAGGAAAGGCACTTTGAACAACAAAGTTGGCAGAAACTAAGTGAACACAAGTTTTCTCATTCTTATTAACTTGTTCAAACGAGCACTGGAACGGTAAAACTAATCCAAGATTTATAAGAGCAGTATCTGAGACGCAAAATATGAGTTTTAGCTCTGTTCAAAAGAGTGCATCGCAGATACATAAACCACCCACCAACTTTAACCACACCGGGGTGAGCTTCTTATTGCCAGCATCCCCGAGGATGATCATCTTTCCAGTCATCCCATGCTCTTGCTTTCTGCACGTCATCGTCGTCGTCTTCACTGAGTTTTGATTTTGGATTGTCCCTGTACCATGCAGAGTTGGCTTTTTCCATGAGTTCAGCATTTCACTCTTGCCATATATTCATAATCTCCATCTCCTTTAACCTGGCTTCTTCTATGCTCATGGTTGGTAACCTTCCACATAATATTAAAATTCAAGACAGCTTAAAATAAGGGAAAGAGCCCAGTTGATACTTGAACAGTTTAAATAATTATAATCTAATTTCATCAGAAAGTAAAGGATAAATTTTAGAAGTCTTCCCTCCTCCATCCCTAGGTGACAAAACTGAAAGAAAATACAATGTTTTGATAACAGGCATCCAATTTAATTGTTAATAATCAGGGCATGGAAAAATACCTATGCCCAGGTTGGAAGACCTGTGCTCTCATCCTTTCCCTTTCGCTTGTTAGGCTTCCACCCACAAGACTTGCTGGTCCAAATGTCATTGGCACGTGCTTATGATCATGTGCTTGTGAAACCTTTGCTCTCCCTTCTAGAACATCTTGAGCAAAAGTAGCACATGTGATTGGCTGTGCTGGTTGAGTATATCTTGCTTTCACTGCAGCATCACGATGCCAATTTTCAGCTTTCTTGGCATGTTCATCAAGAATAGTCTGGGAAAAAGCTTTCGCCCCTTCCTGAAGCATGAGTCAAAATAATTACTACATCAATGTTCATTCAATAAAACTCATCCGGAACAAGCACCATAAAGACCGAATCATATAATGCTAACCATGATTCCAATTAAAGACACAATGCAGTGCTATCCGGAATTCTAACTTTCATGTCAAAAAGACCTGGGTATTTGTTGATGGAGAAGACTGAGGAACATGGCCACATAATGATGCAAATGCATCAAACGATTAAAGTCACAATGCAATACAATTAGGAATTCGAACTTTCATGTCAAAAAGACCTTGGAATTTGATGATGGAGAGAGTAAGGGATCATGGCAACATGACGATGCAAATGCATCGAACGATGTAACCTAATTATGGCACAGAGCAAACCTTTTGCACCATGCTACTGTTCCATCGAATGATCTCAACAATAATCACAGAGCTGTAAATCTGACAGTCTTCTTCTGGTGCTTAATGAAAAAATGAAAATAAACCTCTGAAAGATGATCTCTTTACTATAAAATAGAACATGAAAGCGACTGTAGATATACAGGACCAACCTTACAAATAGTTAAAGAGATGGTAGTAATCCAAGCCTCCACAAAAAGAATACTGTGAATTCAACAACACTCAACTTTGCAGAAGATAAAAACTACAAATTAGATGTACAACTTTTTTTTGGTATATATATGTAGAACTGTTAATAAAAGGGTACATAATCTTGGTCAAATTCCTAACATCTACTTTACAAGTTAAAAAAAATGAACTAGACACCACCTACAATCTTCATCATGGAGAAAATTATAAACAATGTCCTAAAATATCTTAGGCCATCTCCACAGCTTATCCTGTAAGAGCATGGATAACAGCTAACCTCTCGCTCTTCTTCTCCATCATCATCCAGCATGTCTTCCTCCCCACCGGAGTTGATACTGCTGAAGCTTTAGTTGAACCACTACACCGCTCTTTCCGCTCCTTTATTTCATCCAGCTTTGCCTCAGCAGCTCTTTGGCGTTTATATCTGGCAATCTGTAGAGGCACAGGAAGGGTTTTGTGAGCGTGTGAGCTAAACAAACCCCATATTGCAAAGATAGCTCAAGAAGATTATGATGCAGCACAGTTATTTTTTCAGTGAAAGAGAATTGAAGCTACCTTTAAGGCCCTTCGATCTACAAAAGTATTTGGAGCCCCTTGAGAAGATCCTTGCAACTCCTCCTCCGGTACAAGTTCCATTGCCTCACAAAATGAGATGAATTCCTAGAACAATTGTTATACAACAATACCTCTAAATATGTAAAAACATTGAGCGTGGAGGGTAAAATATGCCCAAAAGCTCTGCTGGATCCTGCTATGTTAGCAGACAAGCTTTTAACTATATAGCAGGGATAATGAGCAAAAATTACCTTTAAGTTTGCTTGGGAAGCCTTCAAAATTTGTATCCTATCATCCTGCAATATTTTTTCAGCCAGCTCCGCCAGATAAAATGGCACCTAAATCCATAAAAAAAAAACAAATTTTAAAAAAATCCAGTTCCACCAAAATTAAGAATAAAAAAAAAACAACTTTTCCATTTTTTTAAACCAGCACATCAATTACAAACCTATAAATTTTCAAAATTTAACAATAAAAATAAAAACTAAAATAAAACAAATTTAAACATTACCAGAATATACTTGAGATTTGTGGTGCCAATATCCTCCTTAGTCTCATTAGAAGAAAACAAGCCCAATTTAATAATCTTTTCCTCACATTTCTCCAGATATTCGATTCCCTTCTTCACCAATTCCTATCAAAATCAAATGAATCAATAAAAACCCTATAATCAAATCAAATCCTAAATTATAAAAGAAAATTTACAAACTTTCCTAAAAACGCTAACGAGGAAGTGCTGTACCTGATCATTGGAACCAGATTCTGTTGCTTTTACATGGATTTTTGAAGCTTGATCGAAGAGGGAAGGAGGGACATGTCCTTCGTTTTCATTTCACCCATTGGAAAAGGGGGGAAAAAACTTGGTATTTGGTTTAGATTTTGAATTTTGAGATTTTTAAGGTGGGATTTTGAAGGGTAGAATGGGAAATTTATTGTTATTAACTTACTAATCTCCAAAAAAATGTTTGAAAGAGAAGGACAGAGGAGAGTAGAGGCAGTTTGCATAATATATAAATAAAGAAGGAATTTATGTGTTTTAGATTGTTTATTAAAAACAATTTAAAAATATTTTTTAGTGGTTTTAGATAATTTTAATATAATGATATTAAAAATAAATTTTAAAACATTAAAGTATTATTTTAATATATTTTTAAATATTTTCTTAAGTAATAGCTATCAAAATATCAAATAAAAAGCTTATAATGTAGAGACGTTTTGATTGGATTTAAAATTATTTTTTTTTTCTTTTTGTCGTATGGATCTCCACTACACTGCCACGTCGTGATTTTTAATACTGACTTCATAAAATTATCATTTAAATAATATTTTAGATGTACCATGAGGCCTATTTGTCACTTGTTTTCTTGTACAAATCTAGCTGGCAGGTCTAATTAGGAATAATTGTGTACTATTTGTAAGTTTGTTTTATAAAATGATTGTCATTCAAAAAAAAGTATTATAATAATATATTTTATTATTTTTTAAAAATCATTTTGTTGATATTCCACTTGGAAACTTAGTGAGAAGATGATATTTTTCCACGTCTACCAGAAGAGAGCACATGATCTTGTTGATTTTTCAGTTTATACTCTGCCCTGTTAGGCCTCCATCGCAATCACAGAAGAAAGCAAAAGAGAGAATGATAAAAGTTTGAGACTACCAGATTTTTTGTTTGTATGATTTTAGATTCAAGTTATGTGGTTGCTATAATAATGATTACTAGAGGTTTACATGATCATCGTTAATTTCTAGAGCTCGTAAAATTAGTTGAGATACACGTAAACTGTCCCAGAAACACATGTTGATATATAAAAAAGAACAGTTTCTTCACAACACCACTGTCTCACCAGAGGTTGGTACTAGGCATGTAGGGATTGTTTGAGAATGCGTTCAGAAAGTGTTTTTTTATTTTAAAAAAATTATTTTTATTTTTTACTTTAAATTATTTTTTTGGGTGTTTTTAGATTATTTTTATGTACTAATATCAAAAATAATTTTTTAAAAATAAAAAAAATATTATTTTAATGTATTTTTGAATGGAAAAATATTTTAAAAAACAATCTCAATAACAGTGTCAAATAGTCACTTAAAAGGGAAAATCATTTAAGATGAGACATTCTTCAAGTAAGATTCAATGTCTAGACATTCTTGTGATGAATTTTGCAGGACCCATTTATTGAAAATCGAGGGAGAAAAATAGGGCACAATGTTTGTTTGTTTGGTTGGTAGTGTTTTTTCTTCACGAAAATAGATCCTACTCTAATGGAATAAATTACGCTATCCAAGTTCTCTGTTTTTAGATATTTTTTACTTGAAAAATATTAAATTTATGCTTTTTTAATATTTTTTAATTTTAATATATTTTTAAATAAAAAACATTTGAAATAACGTGATCAAATTAATATAAAGTTATTAAATATGGTTGGATCATCGCTGGCTGGATCGATCAATTACTAAGTTGAGCTCTCAAACTAAGACTACACTCTATTTAATATACAATATAATAATTGAGCATTTGACTTCTTCCAGGAATATATACTTCAGATGATGATATGACTAAAATTGTTTGTGAGGCGTGATTGAATATGTTTTTTAAAAGTATTTTTTATTTAAAAATTTATTAAAATTAAATTTTTTTATTTTTTTAAAATAATTTTTACATGAAAATACAATTTTTGATTGAAAAAAATATATTTTTTTAACTTAAAATAAAAATTAAAAATTTTCAAAAACGTAGAAACGCAGTGAGTTCAGGAAGTTGCCGTCTTTTTGTAATGCAGCTCGTACAATTAAGATACATTAATATCAGAGAGGTTATTATCGTTCTAACGCAGCCAAGTTGCAATAGCCACCAAGTGGTGGAGACAATGGGGTTGCTTAGGATACAATCAAATCAAGAATCCAACAACATCAAGTCCAGGTTCCAAGGGCAGATCTTGGAAGTGGGATCGAAATTAAAAAAATAATTAATCTTGTTAAATAAAAGAATAGAGAACTGCTTTAGTGAAATGGATTTTTACAGCTCTTTGTTGAACAAGATCCTGCTTTACAGGTCCCAACCATGGGAGCAAGATTGAGAAACAGGCCAGCCCTTCTGGACCCATGAAAACCTTGCTGAGGTGGGTTCATCATGTTGTCAATGAACTGGAAGAGATTTTCTTGATTCTTGCTCAAAAATTGCCCATCACCATTTTCGTAGCCAGCTCGAATCTTTTTTCCCAGGTACATAAAAAACATTTGTCATTTCAACTCTGCCTGTTGTAGTGATGTGAATATGATTCTTCCTGTCTCTTTACCAGGTTGGTTTTTTATGAAATGGGAGTTTTTTCTTTTCTTTTCTTACTTTTGGCGAGGTAGAGTGATAAAGGGATGCTTTATAGCCATAAAACTAGTTGCAGTTTTGCACGTATGAGATATAAATGGTAAAAAATGTCATGACAGTGTGGTCCATGTTCCATTTAAGACTATAGGTTAGTGAAGCTTTTGTGGTTCATAATTCTCATGCTGATACTATACAGTATATTGATTAATTTATTGAAGGTTGGTAAGAGTTATACTCAGCAGTCAGCACAGAAAAATTTCCTTTTCATATTGAAAGAATCTCATGATAGCTGAAGATATCGTAATTTCTGGAGACATAATAATTTTATGATGTACTACTACTATAAGGAACACCAGACAGGCAAGCCACTCTGGATAATTACTATATTCAAATGACTTTCTTGATGGAGATAAGCTTCCTTTTTCTTCAACTATTGGATCTTTTAATGGAATCGGTGAAAAGCCACCAGGAATCTAGGGCTTTGTTTCCCATGACATTCATGGCCTGAGATGAAGAAGGAAAGGGTTACTGAAAAGTAGTCGAAGTGGGGGTGTCTTTGGTGGTCAGTTGTCACTGAAAACTAGGTTTTTGTAGTTTTCTTCTGTTCTTTTGTGTATCCCTTTTTAACTGATTTCGAAGTCTTGGCCATGTGTAAAGATACACATGCTTTCGGCATTCTCTGGCCTTTCTTATGTAGGATAACTTTCACATCATAAAATGCTGTACTTTCTGCAGGTGGAAATAGGACTGAAGCTGGTCCTTGAGGCCTCCATTAGATCAGAAAATTGCTGTGTTTGAGCTAAATTTTCATTCCCTGAAGTCTTGGTATCTGGTTTTTGGAGTTGAGGGAAGGCATTTTTACTCAACAGAAGTAAGTTCTTCTGCATCATTGGCTCTTGAATACAGGAAATTCATGTTTCCTTTTTGGTATCCATTAAAGGGCACTGTGCATCACTGTTTCTCAATTATTGAAATGCTTTTTGCCTCAATTATTTTTTGTACCAGACAAACTAGGTATATATGTGTGTCTTATTGGTAAATGATTTCATCTAATTAAGGTTGCTTCTTCTAGGAGTTTTGATTTCCCTAAATTAATTTAAACATGTTTTCGTTTTAAAACCCTTGATTGAGTCCTAACATTTAGTTCCCTTTGTTAAAATTTTTGAAAGGAGCAGAAGGGAATTCCTGAGAAATGGATGGAAAGGAGGTTTCTGGTTCATATTTGATGGTCTCAGAAGGGAAGAGCGAGAGCTTCTATCCAATGTATTTTGGTGTTTCTTGTGCTTTCTTAGCTCTCAAAGTTTTGACAAGGCCTGATAAGGAAGATGATAGATGGTCAGAATTATGCGATAAAATGCTTCAAGGAAGTGCACAACTCTTGGGATTGCTTGTTTGGAAAATCCAGAGAGGAGGAGCAAATTGGACAGTGCGAGCTTCTTCATAAGCTGGAGACTGCTGAGAAAGAGATCATGGAGCTGAAGAAAATAAGGCGCGAAGATGCAAAAGCGAATGAGAAAGTTGTTAGTATCTATGCATCGCAAGAGCAGAATTGGTTGATCGAAAGGAAGAAGCTTCAGCAGCACATTGGAGCTCTTATGAATGAATTGAGGTTTTTTGAGAAGAGGAATGAAGAAGCTATGTCTGAATTGAATGGAAAAATTGAAGGAGATGGAACTTTTGGTGCAGTCCAAGGATAAGGCAGTAGAGGAAGAAGAACATAAGAGGAAGGAGGTGGAAGAAAACTTAGCAAAGGCTGAAAAGATTGCAGAAGAATTGAGAGAGACGGCGAAGCGTCAAGCCCAAGAGCATTCTACTGATCTTTGGAAGCACAAAACCGCCTTCCTCGAGCTCGTATCGAACCACCGGCAGCTTGAAGCTGAGATGGGCAGAGCACTCAGGCAGCTTGAAGCTAAAAGGCAAGAGCTTGATGCAGTCTTAGAACAGAAGGAGGAGTCAGTGTTGCTGACTCAAAAGTTGTCCGTGGAAGTTTTGAAGATGAGAAAGGATTTGGAACAGAAAGATAAGATCTTGTCAGCAATGCTGAGGAAATCCAAGATGGATACAACTGAAAAGGAACTGCTCTTAAAGGAGGTTAAATTATCAAAGGCTAAGAGGAAGCAAGCTGAACTAGAAAGAGAGAGGTGGAAATCTGTTTCAGAGTCTAAGCATGAGAGACATTCACTAAGAAGCATGTTTTCCCACCACAGCAACCCGAGATTGGATGATCCTCCAATTGAAAGAGGGGCATCACAAGGTTTGAACAGCAGATCACAGTCAATTGATTATGATATTGAGTATGAGAATCCTGAGTTTCAAAAGAGCTCGAAAGCTTTTTCACCCCTTTCTAACCTCTATTCACCAGGAAATGATGAACTAGGTGAGAAAAGTCCTTGCTTTCTAGCTAACTTGATTCAACATGGACACCTCTATTAAATTCCATCATTCAGTATACATAGCTGAATCGCAGTCCTGATGCTTAATCTATGATGTATTTTTTTCCTGATCTGCTCTTTTCAATGTTTTTATTCCTTTCCTGTTTTGCTCTTGCAATCTATAAACAGCTGATGTAAAACGGTTGGAAGGATGGGTTCGATCAGAAGCAGAGAAAGTATGCAGCTGCAATTGAGAAGCAGCATCATCTAGAGATAGGTGCTTTTGCAGAACAAATGAGACTCAAAGATGAGAAATTAGAAGCATTTCGTTGGCGAACGCTGAGCATGGAAATAGAATCAAAGCGACTGCAGTCTCACATTGAAGGGCTGAACCGGGATGTTTCACAGACAAGGCATGAGAACATGAAAATGGAAGCCTTATTATTGGAGAGGCAAGAAGAAATAACTGAATTGAAAAGGCAGCTCAAGTTACAAATAGAAACTCAGTTCTGCCAAAAGGCTAGCTTAAGTTCATCTCTAGAGGATCCAGCAATAGTCCATGATGCCATTTGTTCCAACGGCAAGAATGTAATGAAAGAAGCAATAGAAAATGATCAAGAGAAAAAAGTAAATCTGATGGAAACATCTCAAGAGACGAATCCTGAAAAAGAAGACGACGACGATGAAGGACTCCAAAACCAGTTCAAGAATGTCATTAAAACTGTCCAGTCTCCAGAAAAGGAGTTTGAGGAAGAGAAGGATGTTGCCAGCCACGGTGGTACTCAGGAGGCAAGTGGGAGTCCAGTGGTGGTTGATACTGTAGAAAAGTTAGCATTGACTAGCCAGTCATTGATGAAGACAAATAATTCACCATGGAGGATGGATCTCCATGGTCTTGGAGTTTCTTATAAGCTCAAGAGGCTGAAGCAGCAACTTCTAATGCTGGAGAGATTGGCAGGAAAGCAAGAGAGTGGTGAACATATAGGAAACAGTGATGAGGCAAAAACTGGGATAGAGGGCTTCCAATTATTGATGTCTTTGCTTAATAAACAAGTTAACAGGTACCAGTCACTTCAAGGGAAGATCGATGAACTCTGCAAAAGGATGGTGAGCTCTACACAACTTTGGTTCATCTCAAGAGTTATTACATCTGGTTAATTTCCTTTCAATTCTGTTTCTTTTGACATGTCTGTATGTGATTTTGTTCGCTATTCAAATTTTAATTTCTTTTGAAATGCTTAAAAGATATGGGACGATAGACTTGAAACAAACCTGGTTGAAAACTGACTGGAAGCAATGATAGGCATAGCTTCCTTCCCTACCACGTGTCCAACTCCCCCCACAAACCATGTGATCAGTCTCTCCAGTCCATCGTTTGTCAGCAGACAATTTTCTGAATTTGTGATCCACTTTTTTTTTTTATTTCTCTTATTTGTGAATTACAGCATGATAATGATGTGGACATGAGTCCAGGAGATTCCAGCACTGGCACTGCAAGGAAAAAGGAAGAGACTAAAACATTAGAGACTTTCCTTGACGAAACATTTCAGGTTCAGAGATACATGGTTGCAACAGGACAGAAACTGATGGAAGTTCGGTCCAAGATTGCATCTGGTTTTGTCGAGGTTCCTGAAGAGCTTGAAAAATCTGCCGGAAGCTTTGACATAAAGTGTTTTGCTGAAAACATAAAAACTCTTTTTCAGGAAGTTCAGAGAGGTCTTGAAGTACGGATTGCTAGAATTATTGGTGATCTTGAGGGCACTCTAGCTTGTGAGGGAATGATTCGTATGAGAAGGTAGTGATAGACGAATAGGAAGTATAAATGTTTATACTGATATATGTATGAATCCATGGTTGAGTTTTTGTGTAGGAAAGCCACACGCAATTTAATACAAAATTTGCCTTTTATTTGTTTCTATAACAAGCTTCAAGCAAACAATTGATTAATAATCAGAGAAGGGTCCATAGTCTACACACAAAGCTCTTGCTGCAGTTTGCAAATATTGTTTACTTTTCACATATAATGACTTTCTGTTTGAAATTTTTCCTAAAAATGTGAACAAAACCATGAAAATCTCACAAGAGAACGGTGCTCTCCTAACACTTTAGCCAGCTAAACCAAAGAAACATATGTAATAAACTAGATCACATAAGATCTATATAGCAGAAAAGAAGCTTTGGGGTTTAGTTTTATGGTAATGGTAATGAAACCTCAAGATGAAAGAACACAGTAAATGAAGATTGGTCGTATGATCCAAAGAGGAAAGAAATGAGAACCAAGATTATTGATGGTATTTGAGATCAACTAGTTCGGCAGTAATTAGCAAATGGTAAATCTCATGAGGTTAGTAGAAGAGCCAGCACCAGGAAACACCACTAGCTCCCCCATTTATCTTCACTTTTCTAACCCTGAAAAAAAAACCATTTTTCCATCTATAAAATTGAAAACATCATCTGGGCTGGTCTTATTTTTTAGAGAAATTCACTTTGAACGTTTATTTTGTTTCATAAAGAAACAAGTACTGATGAGGTCTGATGAGCTAGGTCATGATCCAAGTCCAACTCCAAAACTCTCCTTGTTCTCACTTCCAAGCAACCTCCATGAGTCACCAGCAAGGATGTTAACATCACCAATCCATTCTTAGGATGTTGATCCTGGTCATGGAGATGAAACAGAAGTTAAGATCACGAGAATATCAACGAGATCGAGCTTCTTGGTGGATGTTGCTGAATATGGTCTTACATATACTTTATGAACATCATAGAAATATGTGGAAAGCATTATTATCTTAAGGTTGATCATATTAAAAATAATTTTTTGTGTATTTCTGTTTTTGTTTCATCTTGAAAAGGGTTTTCCAGTGAAGCCTGATTAGACGGGTTGAATTGAGACCAAATCAATTCGAGATCTAGCCCGAGCCAGTTTTCATAAAAATAAAAAGAGCTGACCCACAACTCAGTTAACCGAGTCCAAATTTATTGTTTTTTTTTTTAAATAATTTTTTTTTGAAATTAAAAAAAAAAAAACAAATGGGCAAACCACCTGATCCGTGATCTAAGTTAATATATATATATGCTTTAACTCTTATAATAAATTTTTATTGCTTCCTCGACCGTTGAATAGAAATTAAGATCAAAATCAATAATTAATGTAACGTTGGTTAGACATGGCAAATGTGCAATAATGTTTTGATTTTTCAAAATTCCATAGAATTTGTTTATGATTTTTCTCATCTTGAGTTATAAAACAAATGTTATCTCTTCATTTCTCCCCTCACCCGTCACATCCTTACAATATGACGAGCATTCAATTTTGAAAACACACATTGGTGTTTTTTTTCTTTCTAAATTTAGGTGGCAAATGATAGGGGTCTCAAAGATCATATTTTCTCCAAGTTTAGTACTTTACAAGAATGATTACCCATGATGATTGGTTTGGAATGAATTTTTATAAAAATATCTTTAATTGAAAATATATTAAAATAATATTTATTTATTTTTTATATTAGTATATCAAAATAAATAAAAAATAATTAATTTGATTTTTTTTTAAAAAATACAAGCATCCTCTTATTACCATGCTCCTAAACAAGACTACATGTTCGGTCATTTATTCAAAAACAAATTAAACTTTAATTGACTAATTTATCATTTTATAAGATTCTCTTCTATGTTTGTTTGTCATTACATTTCAAAAACGTTTCTGAAAGAATTTGAAAACTTTTATTTTTATTTTTTATTTTAAATTAATTTTTATTTGATATTTTTAGATTATTTTTTATTTTTCTGATGTCAAAAATTATTTTTAAAAAATAAAAAATATTATTTTAATACATTTTTAAACGAAAAATACTTTAAAAAACAACATCAACCACACGTAATTAGTATACTTATTAAACTTGACAAGAAAATTAATATAAAGTAAGATTTGGATAACGAGTTAGGCTAATTAACCTTCAATTTGTTAAAACAATATTAAAACGACAAGACTTTGAGAAAAAGTTCTTTTAAGAAGTTGACAAACTCAACTCCATATTGATTTATCTTCAGATTCAACCCGGTTTATAAAATCTAAGCTAGATTAGAACTTAAACACACCCACGAACCCTAGTTCCAAGGTCAGAATATTTGATTAAAGCTAAGCACAATTGCATTTCCCAAAAAGAAAATCAATCAAGAATAAGCCGCCGAAAGCCTTCTCTTCTTGTAATTGGCTTTGAAACAAGCCTGCCTCAGCTTCTTCGTTCTTTCTGTCAGTTCTACGTCTGGTAGTTCTTCGATAAGCCTTTTATGCTCCTCCAACATGATCGCCTCATATTCACTTAGCCCCATTTCCTACATGTATTTATTAGATCGTTAAATCAAGGATTATTTGATCATAGAAAAACAAAATTCCCACCCAAAACCAATTTTCTGCCATATCCAAAACCCTGTTCCTGGAATTCTTTGTTTCGCTTATGCATGCACTGATCATAAATTCTTAGAGCATCTCCAACGCGGCAAGTATAAGCAGAGTCAAAACCAAATTTGTGTATTTTTTGGCTTTTTATACAATTGCATCGTCTCTAACAAAACATCTATTTTGACGAGCAAAATAACTATTCCGTTGTTGAGTAGCTAAATATAGCTGAGCAAATGGCAAAAGTCAAAGTACATGTTACCGTTGCATAAGATTATATACAACAGTCTAATATGCTGCTAATTAAAGATAGATATAATTAAATATGAGAATTTCTTGAATTAATTAAAGCAAGAACTTGCCATGCACGTACCTTGACATTGTTGATAAGAGAGGTCAAGCTCTTGATCTTTCCTGTGAGGCCACCTCATTATCCTAAACTCTCTGCATCTTTTTTTCAGTACAGTTAACCCCACTTTCATTTCCCTAGCTGCTTGAGTGATTGGCTTGTTGAAATGTTTTTGAATTTCTTCCAGTTCCAATTCAACCGACCTCTTCCTCCCACTCATCTTTCCTAATTTCTTCTTCTTCTTCTTCCTCCTTCATGCTCGAAGAACTAGCACAGTCACCATGGACGAACATCATTGAAACCTCGTTCAGCTGCTCGCTTTTGATGACATTGTCGTCGAAGCTTGGACTAAAAGAAGGATGGATGCTAGGGTTTATCACCGGCTTGGTGCCGATACCATTTTCTTGACTGTACCAAGAATCAAGATTACTCTCAGAAAATATATTATTGACATCTTCATTAATGTTTTTGAGCTCGTTAAAGTTCCTGTCGTAGGGCACCAGGCAGGGTGGCAAATTTAGCTGCTCGAAAAGGCTTTCCAACGGGGGAAGTTCTGAAATCCTGTGAGTATATGAACAGAGTTTAACAAGATTAACTAAAGATCATGAGAATCAAGGGAAGAACTTGAACAAAAATGGGGGGAAAGGGTAATCTTACTGGTTGAAGATATCTTGATCATCAAGAATCCAGGGCTCAAAGTGATCAAGTGGATTCTCCATTTTTGGAACAACGAGTTGATGCCTTGTTGAATCCATTGCGAGAGATAAGAGAGAGGGAAAGGAACGTCGGGGGAAGGATTGATGGGAGAAGGATTTAAGGAGGGTTATAAATTGACGGTGGAGATTAGAGATGGAGTAATTGAAATAGGTGCACGTCCATGAGAGTTACGAATCATTCTAATGTTTTTAATGCTCACATTTACTAATCAGCAATTACCAATAATCATTCTTGGTGGCTGCATGATGCTTCTCTGTTTAATGACTTTTCAAGAATCATTTAATTACACCTTTTTAATGCTTGCCACTTCAATATTGTTTTAATTGTTAGAAACGGATTTTTAAATTGTTTTTTTTTTTTGCCGAAACATTACCAGAAAATTAGAAAATACAAAAAAAAAGATTTTACACCATAATACATTCATTTTGTACATGAATATTATGAGTCCAAAATAATTTTCTTATAATATTATTCCCAAAATAATAATTTTATTCCATGTAACTTAATGTTTCAAAACAAGTTTAAGTTATTTTTATTTATTTATTGTTGATGGGAGATTTTCTATATATTTGATTTTAGATTCTACAAGAAAATGATGTAATCTTAATTAACAAAGAATCTGATATGAAGATATCTTGTGTCATCGGAAATCGTTAAAAAAAACAAATTCCTATAACAATTCAAGTTAAATAAATATTATTTTAATTAAAAAAACTTAAATAATGGTGTTTTGATTATTTATTTTTATTTTTGTAAATCAAAACAAATTTCACGTGATTTTTTTTATACTAAATTAGATTAATTTTCACATTATTTAATATAAAACTCGGCTCAGGTTAGTTTTTATCTTAATCTATTAACATGGAGATTAACGAGATTGAAGGCCCATTAATTAACTCTTAAGATTTCATCATCATCATCTCTTCCGGAACTTGGTGATGATTAGTAAATGCTAATTACGGTTATAGCCGTCATTTGCAAGTAATGGCTCAAACCGTTACTCTGATATCTATCTCCGTTGGGCTTTCGCAGGCCCACTCTGTCATAATTGAGTGGATCTAGAGGGCTAAGCCCAAGATAAGATTCCAGCCCACCTGGGCTTGCCCTAGGGCAACCTACTTGGTGTCCGTACATCTCTCTCCGCGAGGAATTAAAAAATCATTTTGTCTTGTCCCCATGAGTCTTGCCTGGAGGGGACAATCATTCCGCCACAAATCGCGGCGGTGATTTGCTATCAAATCAAAGGAAGTCCACTGACGGGTGGGAACCCTGTTTGAACAAAAGATGTAGCGCCAGCATCTCCTGTGTTAAAGTCCATCGTGTTTTCTGTGGAGCTGAGATCATTGCCCTTCACATCATTGGCTCAGTGAGATACTTTTAATCAAGCAAGCACGCCATTAATACCCACCCCCATAAGTTATAGTTTTACTAAATCTAGCAAGGCAAGTAGATCATAGACGTTGGATGAATGAGTGCATAACTACGATTATGGTCAACATTTGAGCTCTTTTTTTCTGGGGGGGAGCCCAGATCTTCTTTGGGAGGTTACTGGACGTTAGATTTTAGAGGAAGATTTGATTTTTACTGGTTACTTCTTGATGATCTTTATAATGGTGAAGGTGTATAGAGGGTGATGGATGTTGGCAAGAGAAAAATTCGGGGGTGTGAATAAATGATTGGTGTCACTGTTGAGGAGACTTCCTAAAGTGAAATGATAGCATCCCCAGCTGCTTTCAGCTTCATAAAGGGCAAGACCGGCCTGCAATGAGTGACATCAAGGCCACGTTTGTGTGGATAAGACAGCAGAATCCCCACTTCTATCAAGAAAGTGGAACTCAGGCTCGCCATCATTAAAGATAAAACCTATTTTTATTTGATTTTATACACAGTTTCATTGAATTTCTTCGAAATAAACCTTTAATAATTGACCAGATCACTCCCCCACCTCCAAAGATATTATTTTTAAATAAACTAAAAAGACAAAGATTTAGAAAACGTAATCACCATTAACGTTCAAGAGCGAGCTTGGGGCGCGTGGGTGAAACCATTAGGAGGAGAAGATAGCATAGCAACACTGTACCAATCAAGCGTGCCTTTTAAGGGCATGGATAAAGAAACTCGAGCTGAAGTTGGGTTTTGCAAGAAACAGAGTTTACTTGTTACAGAAACAAATATATTGTGGATGATGATAGGTTAATTCAACGGTTAAACTCCACCCATCAATCCATCTATCTGTGTGTTCTTCTTCTCTTCACTTTGACGAGTGGGAAAAGGAGGGGCCTTCGGCTTCTTGTTGGGTCATGCAATCTTGTGGTGGAGGCATGGTAGGGCAGTGTGCTTATGACCTTTAGACCAAGCAAACAAAGACATGAGCGAAGTGGGTCCTACCTAAATTCCCAAATGATGAAAAATGAGGTTGGAAGTGGCAAGGTTTAAAAACCTGGGAAAAGTAAAATATTGCCCCGGAATTGCTGGCTTTGCACATGGGAGTTTATTGCGTGTGCTCAAGTCATCAAGTTGCAGTGACTTTGTTAGTAAATTTTATGTGTTATGGAATCATATTTGAAATTGGAATCCATGATATTTGGCCCATAAAAAAACCATCATCTCCTTCATCACTTCATCTTTGAGAAAATTGCCATGGTCAAAGAAGGCACTAAAAATTTTGTGCCTTGAACTCACCTTAGAAGCCCCACCCCTCACAAAGACGTGCTAGCCTTGACGCCCGTCTCCTCCTCTCCTCTACTTCAACTTCTTCAACTCCCCTCCCTCCCTCTCTCCACGACTCCTTTGTTTTCCCTTTATTGATGTCCATTTTAGCTGCTTAGCAACTATTCAAGACGAGTAAAGTTGTCCTTTTTTGTTTGTCTAGTCAAAAATCTGTTACCAAACACACAGGGTAGTCTCTGACAACTTGCATTCGCCTATTTGTGTCCTTATCTGTAGCCTGCTGCTTCCCTTGCTTTCATATTTGCTGCTGCTTCCTAAATTTTGAATTGAGGCGAATGGGTTTTGGCTTATAGCCCCTCAGCTTCTCAAAAAACCAAAAGTTTGCATCTTTTTGTGATAATTTCACAATCAGGTTAGTCATCTGAACTTCATACATTAAACCCGGTTTTCTTTTCTCTGTTTGTTTAATGAGAAAATGTTAGGGGCAAGGTTCAAACTGGCCCAGCAACTGTTAAAGGAGTTATCCTTATTAAGATGGTGCTAATCTGACTATTTTGATTAATTGAAGAATTTGTAAAGTTCAAAACTTTGCTATTCATGGGGTATCCCGTGAAGGGGGTATTCAAAAACTTTCAACTTTTGTTATTTTTAAGGAATGTTTGTCACTTACTTTTCATGTGCTTATACTCTAATTATTGATATAATTAGAGTATTGGTGAAGATTCAGACAAAATGAGCTCTCTTGCAAGTTGTATTTATGAGGGAATTGAGTGCTTTACTGTATTTGTTTTTTAGTTCTGTGTTTTGTTTGTATAGTTGCAGAAATGTGCAACCTGCAAAGAGTACTGTCTGCCTTATACTGTTGGTTTTAATTATGTTGAAATCTTGTTTGGAATATATATGCTTTTGATATCTTTTTAGCTGTGGCTTGTTGTGAAAGAGAGTTCCTGTCTTTCTGTCTCTCTCTCTCTCTCTCTCTCTTCTTAGTGATTCTTCAGGGAATTTGAATTTTAAATTGTTTTTGGGTATGATCATTCTCTCACACATGATCACAATTTTTAGTATTTTAATTGGTTTCTGATTTTGGGTCCTAAACAGAAAGTAGACTTATGTTTTAGGGTTTGATGTTTGTTTCCTGCTCCTGACTTATGTGAGTGCTCACTTCTTAGTTTATGTGATTGACATTGCTGCAGGGCTATCAAGAGGACTTATCTCCTCCATGGGTACATTGACGGCATCTTCTCTCTCTAGAGAGGCTTCAAACTATGACGAGGTTTCTATGCAGCAGAGCTTGCTCTTCTCTGATAGTCTGAAGGTACTGTGGGATAAATTGGATTTACTAGTCTCTAAGCTAGCGAGTCAATTCATCTTTAAGGCATCTTAGATTTCATTTCCCAGGTTTTACTTTTCCCCATGATTAAGAGTTAGCATATCTCAGTTTGTGGCATTTATTTTCAAGTCCGAGTAGCATCATGTCGTTATTGGTTCCAACTTTCAGTCATATTCAAGCTTCATCAGTGAAATTTTCAATTTGTAGTCAAGCCTTGTGGATGATAGTGTACATTCACATGGTTACCATTCTACTATTACAGTTTATATAGTCCAAGTGGTGGCAGAATATTCATTGCTCACAATAACTCTGCATAAACTGGGGTTCTGCAGTTTGCTAACTTGTTCAGTTTCTATCAGGATTTGAAGAATCTGAGAAGTCAGTTATACTCGGCAGCTGAGTATTTTGAACTATCGTACACAAATGATGACCAAAAACAGATGTGAGTTTCTGGCGCTCTGATCCACAATGGTCGATGCTCTCAACTGTAGCGGTTAATTTTTTTTCTTTTGCCCTTAAAAAGTGAAAATCTCCTGTCCATGCAGAGTGGTGGAAACATTGAAAGATTATGCCATCAAAGCTCTTGTGAACACAGTGGACCATTTGGGTTCTGTGACATACAAGGTTAATGATCTCTTGGATGAGAAAGTTGATGAAGTTTCTGGAACAGAGTTTCGCGTGTCTTGCATTGAACAGGTATGCATGAAATTGATCTTTTGTAAAATGTTGGGAAGTTTGGATTCTGTTGTGATTGAGATCTTCTAAAGACAATCACTTATGACCTGATCTTAATAATATAAGTTGTTGAGGCACCATCGGGAATCTACTTTGAAGTTGACAGTCCTGCATTCATGAAAATTAACGTTGAGAGGGAGAGATAAAAATGCCTTCTCAGCAATGAAAAGCCTCAGCGATGAAACAAGGCTAGGCTGGTTGTCTAGAACAATAAAGCTTTGTGCTTAGTTAGACATGATTTAGGATTAGATTGTTCTATGACAAAAAATTCAAACAGAAAAAAAAATGGCAGCTATAAAGCCTGATTGCTTTCATGGTTGCAGAATGTTGAATAATGTTAAACTGATTGAATCAGAAAATGGAGTCTCACTAGGATTTCGATGCACTTAGGGGCTCTATTTTTTGAATTTCATAATACAAACACACATGTTTGGATTTGAGGCATATGGTTGCTTGCCTAAGGTTTTAATTGACTAGGTACCTTATCTTTGGACCTTGAGATGGAAAAATATATTGTAACTGAATTACTTGGAACGAATGTGAGGTATAATAGTAGAGAGGGCCTTCTCTTGCTCCAATGGTTCCCCTCTCGTATGATGACAGATTGTGCAATGATGATGCTCTATAGATAAAACACCAATATGTTTCCAATTATGCTCATCATTGAAGGATGGCAACAATTCCAATTTACTGACTTCTTTTGATCTTTTTCCTCCAACATGGTATGGTAGAGATTACGGACATGTCAAGAGTACATTGATCATGAGGGCATCTCACAACAGTCACTGGTGATTGACACTCCAAAGTACCCTAAGCGGTACATTTTGCCAGGTAATGACCCTTATCCTTTGCCCCTTCTTTTATTCTCTGCATATACACACACATCCACAAACTTTTCTTTTGCACCTTTTGTCCTTTATCTGGATTTGGAGATGTAAAGTAAATATCCTCGCCGTTTCATGTTCAGTTGGGGAGACTATGCATGGTTCCATCCGCACTAAATCAAAATACCAAGGGTGCAGCCTAGACGATGAAGATGATTGGCATCAATTTAGGAATGGTAGGTGGCTTGCTTTTATTTTGTATCATCTATCATGTATTGGTAACATTGGATCAAAACTTGAA
The DNA here is from genome assembly GCA_029228465.1 of Salix viminalis. NCBI lineage: Eukaryota > Viridiplantae > Streptophyta > Magnoliopsida > Malpighiales > Salicaceae > Salix > Salix viminalis. Next base: position 9,643,624 of record CM055437.1, read on the forward strand.
TGTTCTAACTTCTGACTGTTACCAAAGCTGTTCGAGCTACAATTAGAGAGGCCCCATCATCAGCACGGGAAACCCCGGTATCTTCAGCGAGGGAAACCCCGACATCTTTGGTGAATTCAACTAGGTATGAAATGGTTTTTAAATGTTCAAATTGTTGTGATTGTTTAGTTAGATATGATAATTTAAAGTTGCATTCCTTGCAGAAAGGGACGTTCCCCATCACCTTCTCCACGACCTCCTCCACAACGGTCTGCAACGTTTTCCTTTACATCTACCATGCCCAAAAAAGATTTAGGTTTGTCTGCTCTTAGTAGTGTCATACTTTGAAACCTAGTTCATTCTCTCTTTTTTCTTGTCCTTGTAAAGTTTTCAAAACCATGTTAGTTATATTCTACCATTGAAGAAAATTTCAAACTCTCAGTGCTTGTATACTGCTGCTGATCTCTAACTGATGATGCCTACTGACAAATCAGAGAGGCGAAGCATTTCACCGCATCGCTTTCCACTCTTGCGTTCTGGCTCTGTGTCAAGTAGGCCTGTGTCAAGTAGGCCAACAACTCCAAATACAAGTAGGCCTACCACTCCAAGCTCTGCTCCTGCCAAAAAACGGGTGTGTATACCATCATAATATTAATTGGATTTTTTTGTAGATTTATGCATTACTGCTACCTCAAGCTAGAATAGCAATTATCATTATCTACCTTGAACACAAAATTATTGAATTTTGTTCTGTTCTGCAGTACCCTTCAGAGCCTCGAAAATCAGCATCCATGCGTCTCCAAGCTGAAAAGGAAAATTCCAAAGACATTGAACAATATCCCAGCAAAAGTAAGCGTCTCCTCAAAGCCTTACTTAGCCGGCGCAAATCAAAGAAAGATGAAATGCTATATACTTACCTGGATGAATACTGAGAGTAAAAATGATAAGAGGATAAAAAAAGGAGACGAGGAATGAGCAACCATGAACCTGCTGTGTTTCTATTTTTCAATACCCATTCTGTACTTGGTACGATTGATTTCCCCACCAAGCAGTAGATAATATTTTCATGTAATAGTCCTTTCTTTCAAGTGTAATATTATTTTATGCACACGATCATCCTACAGTAATGGATTTTTTTTTCTCGAGTTTCAACAAGGTTAATGAGTTGCAAGTAGTCTTTTCATCTGGCTAGGTATCCATGCTGGTCAATGAATTATATATTTTTCCTCTGGTTGTCTCTTCGCTTTCTTGGATTTCTATGCCTTGTAATCCTCGCAATTTCCAGGTTGTCTTTTTGTTGGCATGTGAGTCTGGCCATGCCTTTTTGGACGACATTGACAAAAATTATCTCATTTTAGGCATAGAAAAACAGAAGCCTGAAATTGGAATGCTTATGCAGTGGGGTGAAATATACAATGATGCCTAAAACATGGCTTCAAAAAACATCAAATGATTGCGGTGGGTGGTATATGCAAGGGAAAAGAAGCAATTTTGAAGAAAGGTTATTATGTCACCAATAGGCACTTGATTCAGTTTCTTTAAATTCTTCTTTTACACCATGGCTTGTGCATATTGAGACAAGACAATAGCATGATAATCCGTCATGATCAAATGACAACTCAAAACAAAGTTTGTCACAATTATGTAATGGACCGAGACTAAATAGCTTCGTGAATACTGCTAATACATGTCATGATGCCATTTCTTTTCCAAATTCTTCAATTGTTTTTGTTGTTAGCGTTAGGACATCCACAAAAGCAGAAAATGATGCTCGGAGAAATCTCGCCTCAACTGCCTCAAAGTGCCTATCATTACATCAAGAAACAGATCATTAGAAGGGCAATCAAACTGTAAGGTATTTGGAAATTTGAAAAATGGGAAAGGCATGCAGTACATAGATACTTCACAGACACGAGGTAAACACACCCTTGACTTGAAAAAAGGTAAACAGCTAAAGGTAGGACGAGGAGGATAGCTACTGTACAGATTATTTTTTTTAAAAGAGAAAAGTAATGGTGTGATTTAATTGCTTAGAAATCAATATATAGTCAGAGGCTATTGTTGTATGTTGCGATAGGTATTATGGACTAGATGGAGTGATGGAAGAGGTAAGGTTAGAGCATGCATAGGTATAGCAGATTGGTTCATGATCACACTTGCAAGGGGACATTTCTTTTATTTGCATCTTCCAAACAACAAAATGAGCAAATTCATGCTCCATCAACAGTTTCCAAGAGACAGAAAAACACATAATAAACAAATGCTGATGAATGTTATGCCTAAAGGGCAGAATGAAGTAGTTCAAAAAGCGCGATCTTGATTGGGGAAAAAAAGAAACTGGATTATCAATTGGCTTTATACGAATAAACTCAGAAAAGGGATGAAAGTTTTATCTTGCATGTGATTCAAAGCAAAGGTTAAAATCAGTATATCACCATCACAGAAATTTGAAACCATTTCATTCTTGCCATCCTAGAGAATCCATTACATTCAAACAATAAAGAGAAAGCAAACACTGGTAAAAGCTAACCATCGTCATGGAAACAAACTTACACTGACAACTTCCCATTAGAGACTGACATCAGCCTTTTCACTTTATCAGGTTGCAACTGCATTGGGAAAAAGAGAAAAGTAAGGATCTAACTAAACAACATTCAATGCAGAGATGGAAGTATGTGACTGCTTCACCTCCTTATCAACAGCTAATGCTGCATATATCATAGAAGCATTCTCCTCGGACCTAAAATCTACTTCGAAGTCACTGCAGAAGACAATTTATTCCACAACATCAAACAGTGATTTATAAAGAAATTCTCAAAGGTAAATGAACCAGCTACTACAATTGGTGCCACTTGAACAGAAACACTTAATAAAGCATGTCAACAAAACAGTTTCTGTTAATTCATCATATTTCCTTGCATAGAGATTCTTTTCTATGTGAATTCATTCAACAAAATTATAAGCATTGCTTGATATTCTCAGTATTCTAGTACTGTTTGCTCACATTCTTTAAACATGTTTAACCAATTAATTCTTGAGTATTAAAAGCTTCTCAAACCACAGTGCAGAATTTAAAATTTTGCATAAATAAGCTAATTATGATAATGCAATTTCAATGTCATGAGATAATAGCTAATAACATGTTAGCCTTGCGTTGGTGATACTTTTATAACTTATTAATTATAGTCAAAAGCCTGTTGTTTGCTTATAATTTCTACAAAGATGGAATCTACCTGGTACAAAGTTATATATCCAACATATTTAAAAGGAAAAAACTTAATTTTCTTCTACATTCCTTCAATTTCAAAACAAGCTCCTTTCATACAACTAAATTGATAAAACCAAAATCACAAAAAGGGACAGCAAGCCAAACAGGCAAAAAAAAAATCAAGACCAGTGTCCTCTGCTACTTTACTTCAAGCAACAGCATATTGACCTTCTTTCAGCACCAATGGTAAGACTCTAAAACTGATAGCTATAAATCACGTTTCTATAGGGATTTTGATATAATTTATGAGCTGAAAATCAATTTTTTTTTAAAAAAAAACACAAACAGGAAAGAATCACCTCACAAACCATTTCATTCAAAACTATCCATAGAAGACAACACTAAAGATTGAGTCTTTATAAGAAAAATCATTCCTCAAGCAGATAAATGGAAAAGTAAAAAATAAATAAATCATGACCACACATACATACACAAGATATTTGCGGATGAAAAGTATGACTTTCGAAACAAAAAAAAAACCCTACAAGAAACCTTAGACACAGAACAAGAACAAAACGGATTTGGTTACGGAAGAGAAAGATAAAAAAAAAGTACCAGCTGAAATCCCATTGGGAATCCATAGCAGCAGCAGCCATCACTTGTTTTTGCAGCAATGACTTGGCTTCGACACCCTCATTTCAGTTTTCACGACTGAAACTAACTATCAATTTTAGCCTAAATTATTCAACGGTGCCGTTTCAAGTCTTAAGACGGACAGACAGGGGACTTGTTAGTTACTCCATAGTACGATGTAGTTTTTGTTTTTGATGGTGTAATGCAATATTAATTGTTTTGACAAAATTGCCCTTGACAAAGAATGTGAAGGACATAAAAGTGAGGAAACTTGTGAAGGTTAAATTGTGAAAAAGGGCATAACAGTATATTCCAGAAGGATATTCGATATGTTTGTTCCCTCTGCCTTGTAATTTATTAAATCTTATTTATTACTCTTTTCTGTCTTCTCATCCTTCCTTTCGTCTCTTTCAAGCTAGACTTCCTAACCAAAAGATACGCTCGCAGCTGCCATTTTCATTTCAGGATTCAGCAACAAGTTTCTTCTATCAACCTCTTTTTCAGCAGGTACAGCACATAAACTCTCTGATTTGTTCTCGTTTACTCATATGAGATAAGCTTATACCTACGGGCATGCATGGAAATCTTGTGTACATGTTTGTATGGACGGCTGAGATGCATGGTGAAGTTGGTAGAGTATCATGCACTCACCATAAGTTTTAGAGGGTCTTTCTTTTATCTCTGTAAACAAATACGAGCTAGAGTTAGTTCTCGGAAATACGTGCTTTAGCTAGGGTGTTCTTGGTGGTGAGAAGTCCTTGAAAGAGTGGTGTGTTTGTGACAAATTAAGAACTTGTTATTTATAAAATAGATCTCGAGTTTGAGTCAGTTTATTTATACCTTAGAAAAGTTTGAGATAACTGGAGTTTTCACCTAGATCTATAAAATATATTATTCAGAGAATGAGGTTTCTCAGAAAAAAAAAAAGTCTTAGTAAGAAGTCTCATGGTAGCGTTACATAATGACAAAGAGCTTGTGATCTATATACAGGTCTCAAGTTCTAGTTATTACATGCCCTTCTTATAAAAGTTTGAGATAATTAGAGTTTTATTCACTCAACTGGATCTATAAAATACATTTTCTAAAGATGAAGTTTACTAGTATAAAAACATTTATTAGCATACGACGATCAAATGGTTTGAATCCAAATCTTGCTTGCGGCTGTTCCCTTTTCTTGCATTACTAAAAGCATTGCTGTTAAACTCGGTTTGGTAAGAAGTTTTGTTAGCGGATCTTACAAAAATAAGAAGAAATTAACTTAGATATAATCTGATTAAAAACCCGAGTCTAACCACGACTTGTTTGAACTTGAAAAAACCAATCAAGAACTGGTTTTTTTTAATATAACTTATTAATATAATTTTGTTTTTTAATTATCCGGTGGTGATAACTGGTAGTTGGCATGATTTAGCAGCTGGTGTGGACGGGAAATTTGTTTAGATCTTTTTCTGTCTCCATCGTTTTGCATTTGCCTTGCCCTACTTGTGTTAAGAATGGAGCAGCCACTCCATGTCTAATTTTATCATTTTTCTAGTTCAGTATCGCGATGCTTTTTGTTAGGTGTAGAACTTAGGAGGTCGATGCTTTGTCAAAAAGATTTGCAATGGCCATTGCTTCTACCAGAATACATAGCCTACTAAACCAACCTTTTCTTCTAGTTATTTAGTTATGCTTGTGATATAATACTATACTCAAATTTAAGCTATATATTAACTAAAATATAAAACATGTGTTGAATTTACTGTACAATTTTCCACTGTTCACCTAGACACAATTCACCGTGGATTGCCACAATAAAACGACCATTTTACCACTAGGACTGAAAATTTTTAACCCCCGGGACCGGGGTATTTTGAAAAATTTCTAGGAGGACATGGATGACATTTCCAAATTCTTTGCACAGTAAAATTATGAAACTAGCTCCCATAAAATGACAAAAGAAGGCACCTGGAACTAGGGGGCAGTTTAGAAATTTCCAAGGGAACATGGATGATATTTCTGAATTATTTGCACAATAAAATTATGAAATGATTTGCTGCCAGTACACAGCCAAAATGGGTCACTTGTTGTGACTTCTCCATCAAGTTCTTACCAAATTATTAATAACATTGTTGCTTGTAAACAAAATCCAAGGGCTTGAGATTTGATGGTGGTTTCAGATTTCTTTATACAGCCTCCTGAATCATGAGGTTAATCTATGCCATAACAAGGTCTGCTTGGCCTTGTTGCTCTTTATTTTGAATGCATTGTTCCCCGGTGGAGCCACAACACAGGGGTCATAAGTCAATAAACCCTGCAAAATGAACAGAAAAAATGAAATCTTTCAAGTTTTTTCCCTCTGCAGAAGAATGCCTTGATCAGAGGGCGAGAAACCTGATGAAATTACTTGTTAAAATGGTGGATTTGATTGACTGTTAGCTTATGTGAGGGAAGACCCAACTCTGGCTGGATGCACACTTCTTATAGCCCTTCGTATATACTCGAACATGAACATAAAGAGACCAAAGACATACGACATGCTTAGATGCAGCTTTTCGACACAAACTGTTGCGCAGACGCTGTAGGTTTTGCCCTCTACACTTGTTTTGACCTAATAATGATCCTTTCTCTGACCACCCTGGACAAGGAGAAAAAAAGCAGCCAGAAAATATTAGCACATGACTTTAAAAAAGAAAGGCTGTGCATGGTATTTGAGTGTCTAGAACCCATCATCCTTTCCTCCACTGGATTGTTGTCGCAAAACACATCCAATGAAGTCTCAATCAATGGATTCCAATTAGGAAAGTTTCTTGATGCATTCTCTATTTTGAACTACTTTAATGAGAAATATGTTCAAAATTTCGTTGCCAAAGAGATAGACATTCCTTTTAGTAGAGATGTTAGGATGGTGCAGACCATGAATCCATGGAGCTTGAAATAATGTATTCTTCCGAGAAATATATACTACTGCATGCTCATGGTGGCAATCCCAACCATTACTAACACATCAGAAACACTAACTGAATGTGGATACTTACAAGAGCTGTCCTTGGAAAAATTAGTCCAAACATGTGGGCTCAACTTTTTTTCCGAAGCACTGATCAGTTCACAAAGAGCTTGATTGACCTGGAATTAAAAAAAAATCAATATTTGGATTTTTATGCAGTCAAACATAATTAAATAAACCACGGAATGCAATTTCTGTGATGTGTTTCTACCAGTGGGGAAATATTTGATAGTTTTGTTAGTTTATACATAAAGTTGTTGGGTATTTTCGTGATTGATTCATGGACTTGGCATGAACTTCTACACAGCAACATATGCATCTACCATTGTTCTTAACCAACTGCAATGTTATACTATTTCCAGTTTCTCCAGGGAAGAAAGAACTATTTCTCGATCAATGTTCATATATGCATTCTTTTACCCAAAAAAAAACAATAATCTCTAATGCAGAACAATCACCATTCCATAATGCAATGGTGCTGTCATGCCATATTTCTATTTCAGATAGCAGGAATACCTCTTCGGTTCTCTCATGGCTCACTAGATGCCCACCATGGAGATCAACCATTCTAGCAACAGGCTGCAACTTCTTTGCAAGCCTCCTCGCATGATATATTTGAGCGATGATATCATGCCTAGCCATTCCGAGCACCTCAAATCAGTCCATAAGCAGGTAAAGTACTCTACCTACTATGAATCTACTAATGTCTACGAGTCATTTAAGAAAAATAAAAGAATCTACCTACTATGACCAGTCAGACCAGCTATGCACAAAATAAGCTATCTATAAAGCTCCAGAATTCATTAACAAAACACTGTCAAGTATGATGCTGGAATATAGTTAAGACTTTTGACCTTTAAAGAGTTGAGATATGCATTCTGAAATGCGATGACAAACATGGAAAATGATTCTTTTCCTTGTTAAATACAATGCTTTTTGCATTCGCAAATTGTCTTAGAAATAATTTAATATTAGGAAAAACTAATCAGAGGCTGAAACTCGTTATCTGTCAATGGTTCTTTGATTTGGATTGCTCTCAACTCATCAATCAATAACGACATTTCAAACATTTTTGGAAGTATTTTTATGTGCTGTACTCAGATACTTGAAAGAATATAGAAAACATGATTTGGACTGAGTGTTTTCTGCATGATAGACCGACCACTCACTTGCTTTGCATCCCTGCTCTTGTTGGTTTCTTTTATATTACCAGACCAAGAGAATTCTAGCTTTATTAATCATATTATCCTCTAATTAATACAGAGAAAAGCTGTTTTATACATCTCAATGAATCCCCATGAAAACTTAATTTTGTAAGAACTCAATTGTCACTCGTGTGACTCAGTGTACTATTTCACACAATTTTTCTTCAACATGCTCTTTTCTAACGAGTTAGTAGCTTTAAATATTTCATCCCCAGCATATTAAAAATCTTAAAATACAATGCATAGGTGGTATAAAGGAACATGAGATTAATGATTCGGCAGAAATAAGAAAGAGCAGCATCTATGTTTTCAGAGAACACTATTACCTGCCATGGATGACTGATACAAGAAATCCAGCAGATCTGATTAATTCAATCTCTGTTCGTGTCATCTTATGAGTCCAGCAAGCATTGACTTGACCATCAAAACCATGACTAGACTGCATCCCAGTTGATGATATACCTTTGACGTATTCCTGCAACATAGGTTATTTTTTGTTTTAACGTCCAGCGAGAGACATCATTGTGTAACAAATGAAAGGTCAATACAAGTTTGCATGCATCCATCAATATACTATAAGTAAATCAGACACTCCAAAGAAGCAATTCTAGCAACCTCTTACTGTAAATATAAGGAAAGAAAGAACGACTATTAAGGTTTATGATTATCATGTCTTTCGTACTTGATACAGAATTGCTCTTCTAGTGCTAGACCCGACTTGCTCATCAAGATATTCCTGCAGATCAGAAATAAACATCATGTGAGTTCCTGCAGACACAAAACTGACTCGAGACACTATCAGAGAGTAAACATATGTCAGGTTTGTCTTTGCACATTCCACTGATCTTTTTAAAGACGATCCCATATTTGGTGGGGAGGATTTCTGCCCATTTTCCAACGTAGCAAAAAGCATCTTTACAGAATTTCTCTAGAGCTATCCAAATTCCTGGTCTGCTCCTCGTCATTTACCTTTGTGTAGTGGGTGTCTAAGTCAACTGCAGCCCTTTGCTCAGGAGTTTTTGCCTTCAAGAAACGGATTGCAACAGATATTGTTCGACTGTCAAACTGTAAGGTACAAAAAACTCATCAATTTTTAATCATAATGACTTGAATTTCAAAATAGAAAAGACAAAATACCCTCTGGTTCTCGGAAATGAAAAAATTGCAGTTTATGGCTGGTGACAAACAAATAGCTTTAAATGTGGGGGAGGGCTAACAAAACCAAGGGGTGTGAATTGAATTCTGACAAGAGAGATTCCCAGTGCACATTAGCACGAAAAACTACTGAGACAGCTATATTTTCTGCACCACTCATTGGCAATCTCTATCAATGGTGAAAACAAGAACACTCAAATCAATTATAGAACCAGAGATGATCTAGTTCTCTCGGTGCCCTCACAATTATGCTATCTTTTGCAGCTCAAAGGTTTATCAAATATTATTAAAATAAGATCCAACATTAACAAAGAATGCTACAAATAGCATTACCATTGTGTAGCAAGACAAGTGTTTTTTTTTTTATAACTGGAATGTCCAGGTCAGCTTACGCGTATCATGACTAATCCCTGGACCCACCGAACACCCTGCAAGCCTAGTGGATAGATAAGGCACCGCAGGAGTGACAGGTGTGCATAGAGAGACTCGAACCCATATGCAGAGGAAGGGAACATCCCTACCAGGCCAAGACCCCAAGTACAAAACAAGTGTTTATTGATTTCATGAGGTAAGTCCCTAGAAAAGCTATTAAACATTGGATAATTCCCAAAGGCCGAAGCCTCAATAGCACAAGAGATGGTCTTCGATCTAGGCTAGGTTGGGAAAATAAAATTCACACAGGGCCAAACAGCTGTAGGTGGGAACTTGATCATCAGTTGATTTTTGTAAGCAGCTAATCCTGTATCAATCTTAAACATCATGATGTCTATATTGAATAGATCAGATCATGCTTGGATTGGAGGACCAAATCCACAAATCACCTCCAAAACGAGGCCGGAATTATTCACTGCCAGAATATTCAACAGCGTAGATTACATATACTTCCGAGCACCTGCTTTTGCTTTAAAACCAATGTTCTACAAAAATTTAATTATCATTTTTTTTAATTAAAATTTTACCAAAAAATACTTTGAAAAATAATTTTGCCAACTACTACACTACCAAACACTTTCTAAAGCCAGTAGTTGCATTAGAGTTTCCCGAGCTAGCCAATCCAAAAACACCAGTTGACAAGTTCCGACGACTCCTACCACCATTGAATTGTCAAGAGTTGGTAGAATGACTTAAGTCAAACAGCTTCAAATTAGTTATGCAGTTCAAATCTGACCTAACTTTGATCTAACAAGCTCTACTCTTCCATTATATCATTGCCTGGAAAAAACCTTCACCAAGAACAGCTTGAAGGTATTTTAAATCCGAATCATGCGATCACTTTGTGCTCGTTGAGCAGGAACAAAATCGAAATAAAATATTGAAAATTGCCTATCAGGCCTAGCAAGATAGAGCAATCTTCTGATTCAGACTCATCTCTCTCCTCCTTCGAAAGCTTCATCCAAGAAGGAATCATTTCCTTGTCTGAATTGCCTTGGATAAAACTTTGGCTTGTATAACATCTAGATATAGTACTTGATTGCTCTAACAGATTTATCAAGAAAACTCTGAAAAATTCACACATTGTCACCTAAAACTGAAGTAGATTCACATATGAAGTGTCGAAGAGTTCGTAGAAACATGAAGATACAATACCTTTGGTAAACATTCGAAACCTCCACCGGTTACATTAAGTAATGCCAAAGACAGAACTCTGTCCGGAACCAATGCTGCTAGCTTGCAAGCTATCATAGCACCTGTTTCAGCAGTGACATGTAAACCAAACTTAGAATCAATTGTTGCAAGCAGTTGATTTTAATTAGATTAACAAAAATGGAAAACTCAGAATCATTGACTCACCCATCGAATGGCCAAATATATGAGCTTTTCTCCAACCCAGATGATCCATTAAAGCAATTGCATCTTTGGCCATTATTTTTGTTCTGCACTCAGCAAGTAAAAAAAAAGAACACCGATGGATCCCACACGCCTTTTGCTTAAAAAACTTAACAAACAATTGCATTGCCAAGCAACACAAGTATCAACAACTAATGAAGCCAAGCTGGGATAGGTTAAAATTACCTCTGGCTTCTCTGATTCTACACAACTATTAAACGATAAAAAAATTCAATTTCTTTCCTATTTTTCTCATAACCAAACGGACAAAAAAAATCTTAAAAGAAGTTGCAAAGCAAATGAAGATTCAACATCCACCTCAAGAAAGCAAAACACAAGAAACACAAAACCCAGATCAGAAAACACGCCAAACTACAAAAAGAAATCATGAGATAATCCGTGCATCAAATTTCAAATGACCCGCAATAAATGAATCAAAATTGCATCAACCGACATAAAATATTCAATGAAATTAGTCAGAGAAAACTCACGTATATTCAGATTTCTTGTTGGGCACAGAACTCCTTCCCATACCACGATTATCAAAGGCACAAACTTGAATACCATCACCACCATACTCACTATCACTTGAGCTCTGATCAACGGCTCTTATTTGATCTTCGTCGTCGTCATTGTACCTCTCTGCACCTGTAAGTCCATTTATTTGTGGACCCCATGAATCATGTGTCGCAGCCAATCCTGCTCCCATCAAACAATCCACAATTCATCCATAAAAGAAACCCAATTCAGAACTGAAAAGGAACGATTCTTTTTTTATGATTGCCATTACCTATAATGAGAAGAGCTTTTGTGGGGCCATGACCATAAGTTTTGTAAAAGATTTTGGTGCCTATGCTGCTGCTGCTGCTGCTGCTGGCACCATCTAAACTGGTCTGGTGTTTAGCTACCTCACAAAAAGGCATGGTGTTTGTTTCGTGTACAAACACAATCTGTAAATTATAGTGCAGATGGAAATTGAAAGGCAGAAAGGAGTTCGGACTAGAATTTGCAAGGTTCCAGAAAGAGAGGAGAAAACAGGGAAGAAGATAAGCAGGTCATGTCGGGCTGTAATTGTATGGGAGTTAACTATCCACTTGGTCCCTATATATCTGGATATACCATTATCTCGTCCCTGTTAAGTTTTGACACTCGATTCAGTCCCTTAATCACTTCGTTTCTATTTATTAGCCATTCCTTTTTCAACCCATGTTAAACTAACACTTGATAGCATAGCTAATGTAATATTTAATTATTGTCTCAAAATAGAAAAGATAAATATATTGGAGATAAAATAAATACATCTTATTTGCTATAAAAGTTTTCAAAAATAAATTAACTTTATGTTTTTATCTTTGTTTTTGTTCTCTAATTATATCTATTTTTAAAAAAAAAACAAGTTTAGACAATGAAACTCAAACAACTTTTAAAATTATAGCCAACCTAAAATAATATCCAATTTAATCGAAGTTAAACAAGCTTTAATATAAAATAAATTGAAGTTCATATCTTCCAAAATGCTCTTTCAACCTAGAACTACAAGTACAGCAGCCCCAGCAAGAGCTTTCAATTATACCAAAAGTACGACTACGAAGGATGATACAAGGACTAAATGTGAAGGTTTTGACTAAATGGACTGAGAAATTAGTTGTTTTTGAAATACAAGGACTGAGATGTGATTTACTCTTGATTTGGGGATGAAGATGACAAGTTAACAGGATGCCTTTTCCTTCCCCGCCACCCACCCTCATCAGGGATAGGTGGCTGCATGTGTTCATACAAAGTCAAAGAGTTTAATTTGGGTTATGGGGCGACGTGGGAAAATTTTGAAGATTCCAGGTAGTGACGTGTAGTATGCGTTCGTGCACACGGTGTCGGTCCTTTTACAGCGAGGTCCACCTAATCTTCTAAACATAGTTTATCATTGTGTTTTTTTTTAAAAAAAAATATTTATTTTTATTTTTATTTTATTTTATTATTTTGATGTGCTGATATTAAAAATATTTTTTAAAAAAATAAAAAAAAATATTATTTTGATGTATTTTTCAACAAAAAATACTTTTAAAAACAACATCGACAATATTTTTAAATAGACATATAGTTATAAAAAAGCCTACAACTTAATTATGATGATGGTAAAATTTGTGTCGATTCAATTTTAAGAAAATATATATATTAAAATGTTACTGTTTTGATTAAAAAAAGTTTTTGTTTTAGAATTGTTTTTAGCAAAATGATTTTAAAAAAAAAACATATCATTTTAGATCATGCATATTGGAGTGATTTAGATTTTATAACTATAATTGTAGATGAAACTATTAAATATAAATTATTTATACCTTTTAAACTCAACTTGATTGAGAAAATTCAATACTCAAAACAAGATTTGAATAAAACTTAGTTAATCTAGCAAAGTTCTCGATTGCTTTAATCCACTAATCAAAACTGAACAAATTAATATTAATATTTTTTTTCTAAGGAAAATGAAATATTATTATTTTAATAAAAATACTCACATGAGGTGTTTAATAACTTAATAACCCTAGGCACCTTTTCAAGTTATTCTATGAACCGAGTCTTATAACAATAATCTATATGTAGATTACAATATAATTGAATTTCATGAAAAACAAAATTAAAAAAGAAAAAAAAGAAAATGCTATCATTTTTCAGGCAGCCCACTAATATCAGTAATTCCACAAAAACACAGGACAATTCATAGAAGAATTCAATCAGTTCATGATCATAACCAGTCAACCAACATGCAAACTACGTTGCTTTCAAAGATTATTTCTAAATCATTTGTCTTATTATATTATAGAATGCAGTGTTTATCTGAATTGTCTTACTATTTCAATTTGTTTTTCTTGTTCTTCGAGGTTGTTGAATTTCGTTGATTAATTCTCTTATACTATGAATATGTCTTTAAGACAACCTACCCTGTGCGATATCATAATAAATAAATAAAATAAAATAAAATAATTGACAAAAACTTTAATAACACTATAAAATTGTTTAGCGCATATGAAAAACGTTGGACAAAATTCTCAGAAAATTAAAAGTAAAAGGACAACAATGCCTCCAAAGTCAATTATCTTCCCTATCACCCGATACCAAAAGCTCTAAATTTGCGTCCCAGTATCGGGTCGGGTATCGCTGCTCTTTACTGGGTCATCTCGTATTTCAGGTCTTGTATGTTAGAGAATAATATAAATTATATTATGGAGCCTCACTTACAAGTTTAAGTTTTTATGTGAGATGGTTCTTTAACATGTTATCAGAGCCTTGTTGACCCAGCGGTCACGAGTTCGAATCTCACCACCCCTATTCTATTTGATAAAAAAAAAGCACAATGTGATCTGGGCATGTGCAAGTTTCAAGTCCAAAAGGTTTTCACTTGAGGGAGTGTGTTAGAGAATAATATAAATCATATTATAAAATCTCACTTACAAGCTTAAGCTTTTAGATGAGATGATTCCTTACTATTATAAATAGGTTCATAGAGCTTACAGAAAAATAGGGAACATGATTCACGAAATCCTTTTTTCCCTCGACTCAAACATGTTGCACTGTCCAAATTAAGGACGGAAAACCTTGTGGGCATCAGTTTCAGACCTGAGTTTTGACGGCAAAGGTTTTCACAGAACTAACGTTTCTGAACATGTTGTTAGTGAATTCTGTAAAATGTTTTAAACCCTAGCTAGGTAGGTGATGACCAAGTTCTGGCATCGATCCCAACACATTTAGGGTTCATGACTGAGCTGGCATCGACCTCTACTGTCAAAATGTTCTGAACCCTAACCCTAAACCCTAAATACTGAAACAGTTTCAGTGAATGTTGACATCCTTCTTCATTCTGGGCACTGAAATCACTTTTGCTTTTATTAATTTGTCTTTAATTGCTACCATTTTCTTTGCTTTTTCTGCTATCTAATTCATATTGTCTTGACAATGTTGTGAAATACCGATGGAGTGAAGATTTTGTTGTCTAATCTAATGCATCACCTCTCTCATCTTCTTGCAGGTTCAAACCAAATTTGTCAATATTGTTCCAGTTGTCGTTACGGTTTTTTGATTGAAACGGAACGTTCCGGTTTCAGAGCGTTCCGGTGTGCCGTTTCGGTATTGTACTGTTGATATATAATTAATTATATATATATATATATATGAAAAAAATTAAAAAACAAAATATAATTTTTATTTTTTATAAAATCAAAGTTGACGCAATATTTTTTTTATAATATATATAAGCTACAAGCTGTAACTGGTAACGTTCCAGTGGACAAACAATTCATTTGTCCAGTGGACAAATCATTTCTATCCCACATCGCTAGATTGTGGGATAACCTTAGAGTCTGTAGCTTTAAAGCTTCAAACTCTATCCCACATCGGCCAAAAAGGATTTCAGCCAAAGAATTTTCTCTATAAATATAAATCAGGAAGTCACTATATAGCATGCTCACCGGGTCTATTCTTAGGCTCAGTTCAACAGGTTTATTCTTAGGCTCAGTGAATTTTATGTATAAATAAAAAAAATTAAAATATTAGTTTGATAAAAATAATTAAAAAAATTTAGAAGAATTTTTTGGCCGAAACGGAATGCTCGGAATGATTCTGAGGCGTTCCGGCCGGAATTTCCGGAACGGACCGGAATTAAAACCGAGATGAAAACGACGTCGTTTTGTCTCGATTTTTTTAACAGAATGATACGTTCCGGCCGAAACGGAACGGAACGAAATTAACAATTATGGTTCAAACCTAATGATCAACAGCTGCATATATATCTTCTAGGAGTAGATTTTGGCAGTGGTGGCTAAATTCATAGTAGGACAATTGGCTATAACCAACTAATTAGGGTTAGGAGCCTATCCAAATTAGGCTAAAAAATTGATGTTTGGGATATCATCATTTTCTTATTTTCTAATTCTTTTTCTAGTTAGGTTGTAGAATTTTAGTTTTAATTAGTTAGGTAGGTTCAGCACTGTTTAAATCGCTTTATGGCTTATTTTTCAAAATAGTTAGGATTGACTTTTCAAAATTTATTCAGAAATTTTCAGTTCAAGTCTTTTTTTTTCTTTGAGAAAACTTTTCTCTTAAAAATATATTTTATGGATTTAGATGAGCGAGTAAAATTTCTAATTGTCCCAATTTATTACAAAAAATATATGTTCTAAATTAAATTCGAGACCTGCTGTGCAAATTTCAAGTCTTTTATCATCACATCATACCTCTTGAAAACTACCTTCATGGAAACGATAATGTTTAAGACCTGATTGATAAAAGAATTCAAAATAAATTTTTTTAAAACTAATTTTAATTAATCCAGTAATTTGTATGTTACATTTGAGAATATGGGTGTAGCATACTTTCAATATTCTAGTTTTAAAAAGCTGGGCTGCCCGTGATTTACAGAAGCTTCCATCCGATTCAGTTGGATGCTGATTTCACTATATATTTTTTATTGAATACAAGCAATTTTTAAGACCTCCAGTTGTCTTTTGTTGACTACCAAAATCATGTGATAAGCCGGCTGACCCAAACATTCCATGATTTTTTTCACTGGTCAAGCGAATATTCAACCCATATATATTGTAATCCTTGCGACCTATATTTGCTCACAAATAATTACGAAAGTTTTTATTTTATTTTATTTTATTTTATTTGTAGAGCAATAATAGATATAAAGAATACATCGTTAAGCATAACTATTAGTTAAAGAATGCAACTTGAATTATTCTGAAAATTCTAACATAACACTCTAAATTAAATTCAAATTTAAACCTTTTAATAAAATTTTGTATTTAGAACTATTTTAAATGTCAATAATTATATTTCAAATGAAACTTAATCTAAGAATAATATAAAAAATAAACTCAAAAGTCAATCTTGTGATTTACTGTACTAGGAAAGGATAAATTAGTATTAAACCTAGCTTTTTAAAAATATTTATTTATTTATTTTTAAAAAAACTTTTAAAAGAATAAAATGAAGGTCGGGAGAGTATTTTAAAAAATAAAATTAATTAAAATCTATCAATTTAATTTATTTACTAATTGAATTTAATTTGGGGTATATTAGAAAATTTAAAAGTATAGAAATTAAAATAGTAAATCCAAAGAAACTAGAATATAGTCTAACCATTCACAATTTATACTGAATTACACATATAAAAAGATTTAAAATAGTTCTACCATTGATAATCAAATTGAATCACCATGAAAATAAAGCATTTAACCAAAAATAAAAATAAAAATAAAAATATTATAAGTTTTTTTTTCCTAAGCTAACTTATCACTAAAGCATGACTCTTACAGTCTCTCTCTCTTTAGTCTCTCCCTTTTCTCTTTTCCAGATTCTCCATCTTCTCTTCTCTTTTCTCTACTAGGGTTTTCCAAGACTCAGAGAGACCATCAAGCAGCAGGAAAGCAAAGACTCAAATCCCATCAAGAGAATTGCAAAAAGGAATCAAACCCATCAAGAGAATTGCAAGAAAGAATCAAACCCTGAACATTTGACAAATCTAAGGATCAGAGAAAGGGAGGAACAGGCAGATCCTTAGTTTATAAACCTTTGCATTTTGTTGGGGTTTTTCCGAGAAAATGGACAGATCTAGATCCAAGAGAAACTACTACTATGACCATCAGGATTATGACAATGACAACCTCAACAACAACAACATGGCTAGGACGACCAAACCCAGATACAACAATAACAGCAACAACAATTATTACCGTCACCGTGGACAAGGAGGCAACAACATGTTCAACAACAACAGGTTTTCAAGAACTCAACAGCAGCAGCAACCACAGCAACAGCAGCAACCACAAGACCAATCATCGCCATTAATGGTGACAACAAGTTACAGAATTTTATGTCATGATATGAAAGCAGGAGGAGTGATTGGGAAGTCGGGGAGTATAATAAAGTCAATTAGGCAACACACAGGGGCATGGATTAATGTTCATGAGTTGATTCCTGGTGACGATGAGAGAATTATTGAGATTTCGGACACGCGTAGGAGAGACCCAGAAGGGAGAATGCCTTCTTTTTCGCCAGCGCAAGAGGCGCTTTTCCTGATACATGATAGGATTCTTGAGAATGATTTGCAGTTTGGGGTTGTGAGTAGTGGTGTTGGCGGGTTTGATGAGGATGAATATGTGGGGAGAGGAGGAAATAGAGTGGCTACCAGATTGGTTGTTTCTAGAATGCATGTGGGGTGTTTGTTAGGGAAAGGGGGGAAGATTATTGAGCAAATGAGGATGGAAACAAAGACCCAGATTAGAATTTTGCCTAGAGATCATACTTTGCCAAGATGTGTTTCCATGTCTGAGGAGATTGTTCAGGTTTTATGTTTCCCCAATTCATCTCTTGTGTTGTACTTGTGACTGACTATTACTGCTGCCAGGACCTTTTTATTGAACAAAATGTTGGATGGAACTTGATTTTTGGTGAAACTGAAACTGAAACTGAAACTTACCGTATCAGGGGAGTTAGTGGATTGATTTGTAAATGACTTGTGCAATTTTAAATGCAAACGATTTAATGCGATGTTTGGGAGTAAAGAAACTTACCGTATTCATGTGAGTAAAGTATTGACTTATTATCGAGGACTGAGAATATCTGGGGTTTTCTTTGATTGATTGTAAGATGATTGTGACATTATGGAATTTATAGGATTTTAAAGAAATTATTACTGCATTGTTGTTTAGATATATGATTTGATCCATTTTGAAACTGGAAAAGAGATCAATGATTGGAAGTTGATGAGTTAGAGCTGTCAATTGTTCAATTTCAATGAATCGTGGCTGGCTGTGCTTTCTAATGTGTTTGGTGTCTTTAATTCTTGAGTTACTTTTAATAAGATTTTCAGGATGTGAATTATTTCCATATGGCAGTTAAAGTTTTGACTGCACACTCTGGATATTGGTTCCTCTGCTGGCCCTAGATATGAATGAGTATGTTGTAAAATGCATAATTTGATGTTATGTCATGTCATGAAGGTACTAGCTTTGAGATTTCTTTCCAATGGAGGGTTTTGGAAATGCTTGAAGCTACAAGTGATTTTTCCTCTCTTGAAGCAAATGTAAAACCAGGATAAATTGGCTCTATTTGAATTATCATGTGCAGTGCCTCATGCTTTGTACTTTCCTGGCAGGTTGTAGGTGATGTCAGTGCTGTGAAAAATGCTGTTGCAAATATTTCATCAAGATTGAGAGAGAGTCAGCATCGTGACCGCAGTCATTTTCATGGACGAGCTCACTCACCAGAACGGCTTTTTGATGATGAATATGTTCCTCACATGAATCCACGCCGTTCCTCAATGGATGGACCACCCTCTTTTGGCCCACGAGCACCTGGTCCCAACTACAGAAACAATAACTATTCCACACGAGCATCTGGTTTTGCTGGTGATGCTGGAGCTGATCCCATTGCTGACAGTGCACAACCCTTTTATGTTGAGGAACTTGTGTTTCGAATCCTTTGCCCAATTGACAAACTCAATAGAGTTGTTGGAGAGTCTGATGGCATAGTGGACTTGCTTCAAAATGAAATTGGTGTGGATGTTAAGGTTGCTGATCCTGTGTCTGGTTCTGATGAACAGATAATCACCATTTTCTCTGAGGAGGTACTCACCATCTCCTTGTTTTCTATTTAGTATCAGGGGTGCAGAAGAGTGTATTCTGCCTACAAAGCTATGTTTGTCATTTTAAATGTTGATTTATTCCTTCTGGTTACACTTTACGACATTGCTTCCTGGTTTGTCAGTTGTTTATTTATTCCTCTTCAAATTTTGAGTTTTATATACTATTATATTTAGGTAGATTTTCATTTTCTTCCTGAGCTCTGCAACGTTGCCCACCTATGTGAAAGGTTCTAACTAAACATATCTATTGGCTTTACATCTATGCTTAGGGTCCTGATGATGAGCTGTTTCCTGCTCAAGAAGCTTTGTTGCACATTCAAACT
The DNA here is from genome assembly GCA_029228465.1 of Salix viminalis. Taxonomy (NCBI): domain Eukaryota; kingdom Viridiplantae; phylum Streptophyta; class Magnoliopsida; order Malpighiales; family Salicaceae; genus Salix; species Salix viminalis. The sequence goes on from CM055437.1 coordinate 9,663,581, forward strand.
CGCATTGTTGATCTTGTTCCTGATAATGACAACATAATTAAAACAAGGTTACTTGTCCGGTCCAGTGAGATTGGGTGTTTAGAGGGAAGAGATGTCTCATTAACTGAGATAGAAAGGTTAACTGGTGCAACAATAGAGATCCTGCCAAAGGAAAAGCTTCCATCATATCTATCAGGGATGGATGAGATTGTACAGGTTTGTCATGCAACATAATGAATAAACACCATTGAAACAAAGACTTTGTATATGCTTGATGTTAAATGCCACTTAAGACCACATAATGACTTAGCACAAATGAAACAAAGACTTATATTATGCTTGATATGTAATGTCACTAGAGACAATTGGATGTCTCTGTTGTGAAAATAAGTTTCTGGTAAACTAAGGGGTAGCTTTTTCATGGAGAAAATGCTGTACCAGAGAGTCCCAGATTATCTTGTTTGGGGCACAAGCGCAGGGCAGTTTCCTCGTGAATGGATTTTCTAGTTGACTGATATTAATGCCTGCAAGATTGGAAGTGAACAGTTGTGGGGCACCTTCCATGTATGTGTTTTGGAAGATAAATGAAGCTCTGGCATCTGGGTTCCCATGAGATCAAATGTGAACCTTGTGAATCGGACTTCTATAACTTCTTAGTGATTTTGACTTTCTCTACAGATTGAAGGGGAAATAAGGGCAGCTCGTGATGCTCTTGTTGAAGTGACATCAAGACTTCGAAGTTACATATACAAGGATGTCTTTGAAAAGGAGCTGCCACCACCTGTGTCTGCACCAGGCCCTGCTGGAGGAATGCAGGCAGCTTCTCCAAACCCAGCTCCAGCTCGTGAAGGTGTCATCGGTGGTGATCCTCCTGCTAGCTACCAGAATGTACAATCTGCTGCAACACCACAGCCATCAAAGGTTCTCTTTATTGCTTTCTGTCTATCTGAGTACTCCTTACCTTTGCCCTTTCACAAAAGATCAGCATAGAGGATTAAGGAATGAATAATAATAATAAAGGACCGTCTCTTCTCGATCTATCAATAGATTTATGGTGAGTGTCCTGCCTAAAGCAACAACCAGAATAATAAATGAGCAGAGGGATTGAGTTAAAAAAATTGTAGTTCTAGCTCTCTTTTTTCAAGATTTCTAAAAGAGGTGATAAACCCTTTGTTTTGTAGGATGCTAGAGGATCTAGTGTTGAAGCAGTGAAGCAGAATGGAAGCGAACGCCGTGAAGAATTGCCTACTACTACAATGAACAGGTAGTCAATTCAGCTTTACTTCACCATGTTAGGCAATGTGTTCTTTCTTGCAATGTGCTGGGCAATAATATCTCAGGAGCAACATCTGATTTCTACGTTGTAACACTTATCTTATTTCTCGTTAGAATCCCTGTAACACTTGTCACTAGAAGTACACTTGAAGTTGTCATACCAGAGCCTGCAGTCCCCAAGCTCATTACAAAATCAAAAAATAAGCTTGCCCAGATTAGTGAGGTGAGCCTACTCTCGCAGCAAGTTTCCGAGGATCTTTATTTATTTATTTTAAATTTGAAGTTTTTTCCATTTAAACTCGACATAATGGTTACAGTTATCTGGAGCCAATGTAACCCTTGTTGAAGATATGCCGGATGTGAACGAAAAAATTATAAGAATTTCCGGAACACCAGAGCAGGCGGAGAGAGCGCAGAGCTTGCTTCAAGGCTTTATTTTAAGCAGTAAGTCCTTCTATATCTCTGCTTTTGTTTATGTGTCTGCGCATTTGGGCATTCAGAGAAAATGAACACTTTTGTAAATTCAAATGAAAATCTGGGTCGTTGTGCTTCACTTCAGCTCAAGAAGATGGACCTTAGGCTAATCACTAGAGCCAACGAACTTGAAAGTTGGAGCTGGCTTCAAATGGGAAGGGTTCGATTATACATCCCTGGAGAATACGGAGCGTTGAATCCCCTTTTTTCGCATGTATTTTCATTCGATTGCTGTTTTAAATCATAAATTCCCGAGAGCTAGAGTTCATCTGTAAATGTAACTATGGGAACTCTGCAATGCTTCAATTTTTCCTGTATGAATTGCAGCTGTTCTGTTTCTTAATGTGTTTCCTTCTATCTAGCCTAGTGTAATGGTGGGAGTTCATGTAAGGACGCGGTTGTGAAAACGACGGCCATATTGTTATGAATGAATTATAGCACATTATTTTCTGACAAATTCTGATAGGTGAAAATATGTCAACAATATATTTATGAGTTGAAAAAAAAAGAACTTGAAATATAAAAATTATTTTTATGAGTTGTTATTGAGTTATTATTGGCAGGTTATTTGCAATATAATGATCAATAATGACGGTTATATGTGATTACTGATTAGGCAATAAAACAGATACGGGTTAGGTGGGTTTTTAATTTATGTCTGTTTGGAAGTGTTGTTTTAGTTTTTTTTAAAATGTTTTTTCGTTTATAAATGTATTAAAATGATATTTTTTATTTTTTTAAAAAATATTTTTGACATCTGCACATCAAAATTATCTAAAAATACCAAAAAATTAATTTAAAAAAAAAAAAAATTCATTTTTTTTCAAAAACACTTTCAAACTCTCACCAACAGCCATCTTTGAAGAAATTTCAAATAATATTATTTTAAATAAATATTTCATTTAGATTTTAGGTTAAGTTTTAACGTGGTTCAACATACATCTCAACTTGGGTTAGATTTTAACCAGCCAACAACAAGATCTAAGTTTAATAATACTGCTGTAATAAATTGAAAATAAAAAAAAATGGATTGAAAAATGTAAAAAAGGAACAAATAAATAAAACTAACAAAAGTCCTCAACTGTCTGTTCCAACTTCCAACTTCCAACTTCCAAGTTGCTGTGTCCAATCCATTCCAAAGACAGCACGTTTTGGAACAGGACAAGAGAAGTGACTTTCAGCTCCTGATAAACCTTGAAAGTTAGGGCTAGACTACAAGCCATGGGCTGACATCCAGCCATTAATTAATGGGCCGGATCTGGGTTATAAAGCCTGAACACAAATAATCTTGGGCTTTGTTTTCAAACGCTTAAACAACATGTTCTTGAAAAGTTTGCTCAAAGCTTGAAACCCTACATGTTTTGGGCCTTTAATATTTTGGGCCTTCTTGGTCTAAGCTTTGCCACAGCCCAAAGTCAAATATATTTTGTTAGGTTTTGGGTGGAAGTCTGTCTTCCTTTCTCGTCTTTCATTTACAGGCAAAACCCCTTCAAAATCCTAAGCTTAAAAAAAAATTCATCTCTTCATTTCAAAACCGAAATCTTGGGTTGTTTGTTAGCTTACAGTAAGTGATTTAGGCATTGTTTTTCTTTCTAGATTTTGAATTTAATGCTCTGGCTATTGTGGGATTGCTCTTGATTTAGTGTTTGATTTACTTTATGCTAACAAAATTTGGGTTACTTTCATTTTTCCTAATCCTATAGCATGAAATGAAATTTCTTGATTATTTTTTTCTTCTTTTTCTGGGCTCTGGGTTTTAAAGCACTTACCTTGTTGTTGCATTTTTCTTTGCATTTTGTTTAAGATTTTGTTTTGATGATACATGTAGTGACTGAATTTTTGTTTGTTTTGAAACAGGGATTCTTTGTGGTTATTATGGCTTGTATTCAGCACAGCAGAAATGCTTTACGGCGAATTATTGCTAAAGAAACCACCTTTAAGAGCTCTGATGGTGCTATGCATCCATTGTTATATGCTTGCCAAGGGGTTAGATATAGGAAATTAGAAGTTATTCTTACAACAGTAAGTGTGTGACTAGGAAAGATTTCATTTTTGGGTTTTTTATTAGGTTATGTTTCAGTTCAGATATTGATGTTGATTCTGGGTTTTGATTTGTACTTGCAGAGCATAGAGAAGCTTGGGAAAGCTGGACATACAGTTAAGGTTGCGCCTGGGTATTTTCGCAACCATCTGATGCCCAAATTACTTGCTGTCCCTAATATCGAAAAGTTTGCACATCTTATCAGGGAGCAACGCAAGGTTTTGCTCAAATTTCTAACATTTATTTTATCTAGTTCCATGTGTTTGCTAGTGTTTTCTTATGTGATGAAAGTAGCTGGTCGTGAATCTTGATTTTTGTTCAGCATTGACTTTTTATGTGCATTATGCTGTAAAGTTGCAAATTAAAGTCTTTGCGCCCATCCGTTGCCTTGGTTTTGTTAGAGAAATGTCAAGTGATTGGTGTAATGTATTTGATGTGTTGTGGATCAGATTTACCAACCTGAGGAAGAAGAGGAGGTGAAAGTAGTTAAAGAGACAATGGAAGATAAGATTAAAGAATATGAAACAGCAGCAAAACGCTTAGCAAAATCCCGGCTGGTTAGTGGTTTATCTTTTGAAGATTGTATTGAGGATATGAAATGTTTTAAAAAACAAGTTGGAATTACTCTTACTGGTAATATGAGGTATCTGACCTGTCTTTTATTGACTGTAGGCTTTCAGGGTAGGGATCAATACTGCAAAATTCCGTGCCCGTGAATCAAAAGATGACCCAATAGAAATTCTTTCACCAGTGACAAAGGATGATATTTTAAAAGAGGTATATCAATCTTCATTTTTAATTTCAATTTCTCTTCAGAATGTTGTGAAGTAAGATGCTGTCTCTATCCATGAAAATAACGTACGTGGATGGATATTGTTGCATGAGCATGTTCTGGCTATATATCATATCAAAACCATCTATAAAATCCTGTTTGGCAATTCTCTTTTCAACACTGCGATCTATGATATGGTCTCTGTTTTATACATACAATTATTCCTTAATTTGTAGTTAGGTGCAGCATACATAGCATGCTGAAAAGATAGTTTTTTCCTCTAACTAGTGGGATGTGCACTAACATGGTTTCTGCACTTTTAAGGTGACAAGGCAATTCAATGTGCAAATTGAACCTGACAACGTGTATCTTCCATCACCTTTGACTTCTCTTGGAGAGTTTGAGGTGCCATTACACTTCCCAAAGTCCATTCCATTGCCAGAGGGAAAGGTTAAATGGACTCTTACGGTCAAGATTCGGGGTAAATAATTTTTGCCTCATCATCAAATTCTTGATGAATGTTTAGACAATGCTATCTGCCTCATCATCAAATTCTTGATGAGTGTTTAGACAATGCTATCGAAGGTTCTCGTAGAATTCTTGTGACGAGATTGATGCTTCAACCCTGCAAATCTTGAATCCTGCAATGTCTCAAATTCTTCTTCAATAATCAATCCTTGCAGAAGGTATTGTGGGATGGATTCTGATTAGCTCTTTCTGGCATGCACAAAATTATAGCCTGGGGCCCTTGCTTGTGCTTTCATACTCATAAGTTCGAATTCTGTTGGTTACTCTTTTGCTGCATGTCAGATGGTGTTTGGTTTCAGATTTGTGTTTTAACATCAACCCGAAAACACTTTTGAGTGACCATCTCCTTCTGTTATGTTGAAGGATTCGCTTAAAGAATGAATTCATGTGCTTTCTGTATCTGTAATCCTGGATCATCAATGATTCTTGCACAGATATCCTCGACTATCTCAATGGTAAGACAGAAAAAACAAAGCTTCAGCTATAGGACACAGGAAAACTTTAATGTCAAACCAAGTGTTCTCAAAACATACTGGAGAACTTTTCTAGCTGATCGATAAAAGTTGCATTTTTCTAGACATATGATGCCCAGATGAAACAAATCATGATTCAATTTTCATGAATCCCCCAGTACTTATTTGATCAGTTAAATTTATTCCGAGTAATTTTTATAAAAAAAAAGCTTGTCTGGGCAGTCCATTGAGGACATAATGTTTTTTTTTCCTTGCAGAACTTTTTCAAAAAGCTTAAAAGAAAAGGAGCTGCAAAAGCACATTCTTAATACTCTATACAATTTGCTATCCCACATTCATTTCAATTTCATAGATAGATCATAAATGGACCTTGACCCTTTTTGTTATAAGGTAAATTATGAGTGACCAATTTGGGTCTACAAAAGTCTCAGGCTCCCTCGGACAACATTTTTGTTTCGAGAAAATTATAATTTAATTCCTTTTTATTATTATTATTTGGTGAGTTAGTCATTTCTAAATGGATTGTAATTGGTATACAATTTAGTTGTAACTCATTAATTATGTCGTAAGCCTATCAATCTTAATAAATTCAGTAAAAAATACTCGAGCTTGGAGTTTCTTATAGAATCTCACTGACAGTTGCAAATAAGTTTGGATTTTTCCCAAGGATATTGTAATTAAAAAGAGTCAAAATCTTTGGTTGGGAAACAGTCGCTGTAAAGCATTCAACAATGATCTTCTCTTTTTGGAGAGAAAATCTATCAGTTTAAAGTATTGGTTTCAGTGATCAAGTGGGTGTTTTTGCAGTGGACGTTCTACAAGACTACAACTATCAGAAACACAATTATAACGTAGGCACCATATGCTTTACTGTTTGATTGATAGTGTTGTTGTGATTTTGTTTTTTAAAGTGATTTTATATTCAGAAAATTTCACTCGAAATGATAATTTTTTATTTTTTAAAATAATTTTTAACATCATAATATAAAAATAATTTAAAAACACTAAGAAAAATATAATTTAAATATAATTTTTTTTTTCAAAAAGACTTTAAAATGCATTAACAAACAGGATATTAATGGCACAGAAGACTTGTAAAGGTGCACAGGAACATGCTGTAGAGGGAAGATGCTCAGAGTTTACAATTCTCTCATGGCAATGGATAGATAGTCATTGGAAGGAAGAGAACTTTTAAAAAAGTCAAATCTAATATAAATGTCAAATCGGATATTGAAAGTCATTCATCTCTTGTTCTTCCTACTTTTAACCCATGTGACAAATGCCTGTATCAAAAAATTATGGCCATGGACTTAATTTTTATTTTTACTAACCGTTAGTTTTGTAAACCATTAATTTTGCTATGTTAATTTTGAAAAAAAATAAAAAATATATTTTTATTTTTTGTTTTAAATTATGTTTTTAGTATTTTTAAATCATTTCCATGTGCTAGATGTCGGAAATGATTTTTAAAAAATAAAAAAAAATTATTATTTTAATGTATTTTTTAAACTAAAAAAACATTTTAAGAAACAACTTCAACCATATTTTCAGAATAGTCAGGAACGTTTGCTTGCTGGAAACTCTCTTGTAAGGAGTAGAAAATCCAACTTCATTATTTATTATTACAAGATAAGCAATAGGCAGAGAAGTTCATACATAAATCATGAGTGCCATAGAATTATGCATCGTAAAATCATACCTTAATTAGTCCCACAATCGTGCATGGTCAACTAGCTAGGTCCACGTACATACAATAATATCATATTAATCACTACATGAAATTGTTTTTTTTTAAATGCAAGAGTATATCTTCTTATTGTATATATAGATAATGGCTCGAGAAAAGTCAAGGGTTCTTGCTACCACCACCCCCAGGTCTCCCCTTCGGGTCATGTTTACGGTTAGGTCCGGCTTCATCATAATCCAGAACATCCAGCAAGAGCTTCCTTGTATTCACGTCCTTTACAAAGAGACAATACATTTCTTTTGGTTATTACAAAAATACATGACCAAAGAATATATATATATATATAGAAATGCAATTTGTTAAAGAATAATATAAATCATATTTCAGGGACTTCCTTAATAGTTTAAACTTTTAGGTGAGATGATTCTTTAACATAATATCAGAGTCTTGTTAATCCAGAGGTCACAAATTCAAATCTCACCATCTCTATTCTATTTGATAAAAATCAATCATAAAATGATGTGAGCTTGTACAAGTTTCAAGCCAAAAAAAAGGCTTTCCATTCGAGAAAGGTGTTGGAGAATAATATAAATCATGTTTGAGAGTCTCACCTAACACCTTAAACTTTTACAGTGAGATGATTCTCTTAACACAATTATTGATGTAATTATTGCAGCGGTGTCACGATATAGAAAAATGGAGATAAAGAGAAAGCTTTTAGGCAACCTTGCGAAGTGAGGGGTGCGAGTTCATTCCTTCAATATTGAAGCCCTCGACAAAACCTACAAATGAAGTGAAATAAAATACTCTTTGTTAAGCTAATTAAATGATCTTAATTTGGAAATGAATTTAAAAAGAAATGCTGAGAAATTAATTAGATGCTAACCTGAAGACAAGGGAGCAAGGAGTAGCAGGGAGACCAGAAGAAAGGTGAGGTTGATCCTGATCAGAGAAGGAGCCATGGCTAGATCTTAGAATTCTTGCGAGGATGATGGCAATGGTCTTGGCAAGAGAGGAGGTGGAAGATTGGGTTTTTATGGGCACCATGCGATCGAGCTATTATGGCGATGGGGTGCACCCACCCAATGGCTACAGCATGATGAAGAAATGCATTCACTTTTAGCCCACAACTTTTAAGTCAACTACACTGTTTTTATGCAACATCAAGTATAATTCTATGCATGTGTCGTCGTCTGTGGAAAAAAGCTAGAACAACCTTTTGCATGGCTTCAACTGTGTTAGCTATATATATATATATATATATTCTCATGTAGTTTTATGGTGGGATTTAAAAATTACTTCAAATATAAAAGTTGTGGGTGTTTCATTGTATACGTAGACGTAGACACAGATTACTGTAGATTTTCTTAGCCAAAAAATATAATCCTTAGAACCTAGTGCATTTTGGACTTTTTCCATGGAACATGTATGGTATTTTTTAAATTGTTTAGGGTTTTTTGATATTTTCCTTTAAATTGCACAGTGGAACTACCATTTTATTCCTGTAAACTGACAAAAAGACATGGAATAGTGGGGGTGTTTTTGATTTTGGTTTTTTCACATGCACAATGAAATTATGTAAATATCCCCATAAAAGACAAAAACAAAGGTCTGGAGCAAGAAGCATTATAGTACTTTCACTCCCAGTTTTTTCGTGGTTATCGCTGGGTTTAGGGGTGTATAAACAATATATATATATATATAAACTACCATGCTATAATTTCAAACAATATCTCAATCTCCCTTTCTTTTCAAAAGTACAAAACAACATTGTAAAAGTAGCATATGGCTCATCTAATGTCATCATATTGGCATTTACCTTAACTATATATGTAGTCCAACATTTATTTAGAGGTCTTAGGTTTTCAATAGGGCTACCCCTATAATATATAGTCAAACATGCTATTAAAATCTTGTTAAACATTTTTTTTAATGATAAAAGATATTTTTGAGTCTTTGTCAATTATAATATATAGTATTCTTAACATGTTATTAAAGTACTTTGCTACATTTGTTTGTTTGTTCTGATTTAGAATTGGTTTCATTATACTAAGAAGTTAAAAGCTAGTGAGTCTTTTTAGCATAATCTAAATATTTATTGTTTATTGTTTTTATTGAATTTCATTATAAATGGAAGTGAGATCTATATTTATTGAGAGTATATTTATATCATTAGTTGAATTTTGAACATTAACAAAACATTTATGTCCAAACCTTTTTTTCAATTCCCACCAAGCAAACCTTTCTTTAAAACCAATTTTACCACTATTATGCAAGATCATATTGATACTTATCAGCTTGTAGACTTTTAAAAAAGATCATATTAATATCTTGCCATAATTTTCATCTATAAAGTAGAATCCATATATGATAGTTAAGTGTTTATAATTGAGTTACTTAATGGTAGGGAAAATTAAGTGATTTTATTAAAAGTAATTAAACACATTAAATGATCTCTATTTAACATATAAGATTAAGATTAATTAGGAAACTTAAATAATTTTTAGCAAATGCACTGATCTTTTTTCTCAAAACAATAGCTTTAGGATGATTAAGTTGTTAGAAAATAATATAAATCATATATTTTACCTTAGGATTTCACCTAACATCTTAAGTTATTAAGCTGAATTAGTTATTTAATAAGATATCAAAATTATATTGACCAGATAATTACGAGTTTAAATATCTTTTTATAATAAAAAATAATTACAAAATAGTATGAATAAGTGAAAAAACTATCAAATTATCATACAAAATTATTATTGTCAAAGTCTAATATCTACCTTCTCACTATAAAATTTAGTGGGAGACAGAATGGAAGGTATTGTTTGAGCACAAACTATTTAGTGGTGGGTGTACCAAACAACATTTTCCATGGCCCTTTGAAAGTCAAAAAAAGTATTAGATAGGGACACAAACAAAGTGAGTGGTATACAATGAAATCAAATATAAATAATTTTAAGAGGTAGGTTTATAACATAATCGACTCAATTTCTACTCTAAATTGATTTTTTTTAACAAATTAATTTAGAATTGAATCGAATAAACTTGATAGATTGTCGTTGCTGATAAAAAAAATCTTTAAAAACAGCAATTTAATTTTTTTTAAATCAGATTTATCCTCATTTTTCAGCTTTCATGACCCTTTGGAAGTAAAAAAAAATAGTGGCCAGGAGATGAAATCAAATAGAAAGCATTTTGAGATAATGGTTTTTGGTAGTGGGGGCTTAGAGCACTAGCAAGAGAGAGGGGGGGACACATCACAACCCTTTGACCTCCTAACAATAGTGGTAGTCTGGTTTTTATTAATCATCGATTAAGATCAAAAAGTTAAATTAATCACCCGACCATATGATGGTAGTGATGGTATTTATAAGGTTTGTATTTGACTCATAAACTTACTTAAAACTCTATTTTTGGAAGAAGTATTAGGTTGTCGGCCAACAAAATTATTGCTCTTATTAAACAATGGCACAATAATTTAGAAATTATTATAAATGTTGTGTTCATGTGATTTTCCTTTTCATTATCTATTTTACTGAAAAATACATATATAAACCAAGTATTGATAATTTTACTCACATGGTTTGTTTGAGAGTATCCTCAAAAAAATTTTATTTAGAAATACATCAAAAAATATATTATTTTACGTATTTCATTTAAATATAAGTATCATTACTATTATAGACCATCTTCATCATATAACCTTCTCTTTAGGACAATGAAACTACATGAAATAACATCAGCTATAGACTTACTTTGTTTTAGATACAAGAAAACTTTACTGTTAAAAAGTGTACTTTGTAGGTTTAGATAAGCGAGTAAAACCTCAACCGACTATAACTTTAAATTAGTCAATGGTGGAGAACAACCAAATTTAAGAGGGGACATTTTAAAAGGAAAATTGAATGATATAACATCAATCAAAGACCTTTCAAAGTTAATTATCCGATTTTAAAAGGAAATGGATTATTTTAAGTCAAGGAAAGGCCATGATCCACTTCTCCGACCCCTACAAGAGCCATAATGAATTTGTTTGAGTTGTGAGGATTGGTTGCACGTTTTATGTGTCAATGTCATCATCATTGCTAAACCTAAACAATTTCATATTTTTATCATATTCAGAAATGTTTAAAGATGTGTTTGATATAAAAGTTAATGGTATTATTTATATCAAATAGTTTATTTCATATGTATAATAGATTTATGTGGATATGTAGTCGTGAAATATGTTTTTTATTTATTTAATGTGTAGAATAGATTTTTGTGAATATATAGTACGTGTAATGTGTTTTTTTTTATGTATTGTCAACATAATAAAATAAGAATATTAAAAAAAATAAGAATATGTGTGTTATATGATTAATGAATAAGATATTACTATGTTTTAAAGAAAAATATTATTACAAAGAATATAAAACCAATTGAAACGTAACTCGTTCAACCAAAATAAAACCATACTATAAAAAGCAAACATGTTTATAATCTTTTATATCCTCACAAACACAAACCCTAACTGTCTATCTCCCTCCACGAAATCCAATTTTAGATGAATGTGGTTTGAATTTGAAAATTTGATTCTTCAAAGTTTCTAATTTATTGTCTTTTGGATCATACATATTGAGCAAATGAATTTAGCTATAAAAGAATAATAAAATCTCACAGGTTTTGTTGATTTTTATATTTTAAAAAATAAGATAAACTAAACTAAAATTGTTCGGTTTGACTGATTTTCAATCTAGTCTGATTTTACATTTATAAAAAAATCCGGTTTGGTTTGTTTTTTTAATTAGAAATTGTACCGAGCACCTCTAGCTTTCAGTAAATATTAAGTTATTTTAGAAAATGTTATTGTTTGCTATATTCTAAAAAGAAATTATGAGTTTATAAAAAATGAAAAAAAGTCAAAACACGATTCCCTAGTGTGATCATAAAAATAGTAAGACTTCGTAACTGAAATACTTTTTATCTAATAAAAGATAGAAACTACAGTTCTTCATTCCATGGAGGCAACTGTGCATGACGCATCGCATATGCTATACTTGTGAAATAAAAAAAGGCAATATTTATTTATCAAATCTGAATTCTAAATCCCACAAAACTAAATTATATATATAGAAAGGGGGAGAGAGAACGTTTGTGTGTGATGATGAGGTCTTATTTGTTATTATGTTTTAAAAATATTTATGAAAAAATTAAATTATTTTTATGTATTAATATTACAAATAATTTTTAAAAATAAAAATATTATTTTAATATATTTTTAAATAAAAAATATTTTCAAACACGGGATGTAGTGTTGATGCTACTATAAGATGCATGATACCTATCCATTATGAAATTCATGAGCGGAAATTTCACAAAACTAAAAGCCAAGCTTATCTAATTCAATGTATGGTGGTCCAATGTGGTAGATACTATTCATTTTGGATGCTTGCCCTTCATTTTAAAAAATAAACACAAATTAATTCAATATTTAGGTTTTTATTTTTGTAAAGCTATTAAATTTTAAGCCTGGGTTAAGGGTTCCATCCTGAGTTAACTTAAATTAATCCTTATCAATTTAAAATTATGTTATTTCTTTTAAGAAAAAATATAAAACAATAGTGTTATGAAAAGAAATTAAATAATCAAATCAAAATTTCAACCATATAAATCATCAAGTTTGATTGGATCAACCATTGTATAAATACATTCATTGCATTGTTAGATATTAATGGTGGGAGTCAGATCAGAATAGTGAATTATGTCCCCAGGGGCTTGGTCTAGCGGCAAAGGCCTTGGTTGTTTCGTCCAGCAGCGAGAGACCAGGGTTCGAGCTTTGACAACCAACCGTCAGGTCCCCTGTAAGAGCTTGGGACAGCCGGAGGTTTAAACATGCCCCTGGGACCCACAAAATACGCTTTTCGGGATCATGTGGTTCCCCCGATTCTCTATGGATATCCAAAAAAGAATAGTGAATTATATAGAGGTCATTGCCACCTTCTCTGAACTTCCTTCACCTGCCATTCTTGGTGGGGGGGGGGGGTTGTGTAGCTAGCACGAGAGATCGATATAGATTGTTCATTCAAGCTCCAAAGTCAAACCCAGTCTTTGATGCCCATTACATATTCCTGAAAATATCAGTTTTGTTTTTTGTTTCAAATAAATAAATAAATAAATAAATAAATAAATAAATAGGAATATGCATACAAGTCTCTCTAAAAGAAAAACTCTATCTCGTCATCATTGCAATTTACATTTCTACTATTCACGTCGAAGTCAAATGTAATGTCTTTCCCTATTTAACTTACAATATAATTAAAATACATGTAGCAATTCTTTAACATAATATAATTTTTAATTAAATAGAATGAGATGGTGAGATTCAAAGTCGTGACCCGTAGGGTCAACAAGACTCTGATATCATATTAAGAAAACAATCTCATCTAAAAGCTTAAGTTATTAGGTGAAGCATCAGAATATGATTTATATTACATGTCAAGGAACTATCTCACTTGAGACCTCAAGTAATTAAGTGAGATTTCATGATATAATTTATATTATTCTTTAACATTTCCTATAATATTTCTTTAACGAGCCATCTTTGGCTGTGAGAAACTGAGAATGGAAGCAAGCAAGGCTCGTCGATCCACTGATCTCAAGTTTCTTCGTCCAGCAAGAGATGGATCTCCATCGCACCAGCTATCGACAGGGATAAAAAACTTCACTTGCATGTTTCTGTTGAAAAACCAGGCTACGATCATGTGGTAATATGAAATGAATTTGATTTCCTGGATCGACTCTGCACTCCATGGAAAAAGTTGTGTTCAAGTTTTAACAAAGCAATAATAGGGTTCAACATTTTGATGGGCAGAATCTTACGTTCTTCAAATGATTGTTGTGTTGGAAATTTCCATTTGTGTCTCTCATGACACACCCATGTTCTTGATCATGCAAACCCATGACCATGGAAATAGGTCATGGGGATCAATTGATTGATCATGGCTAATTATCTCCTTGATGGAAGAAGAAAATTGGAAAATAAATTAGTGAGTGGAGTCCCTGATCTACCTATAAATAATAGCTTGTGTACTCTATCTACGACTACTGGTAGACATAGATCAGAAGTCTCGTCTCGTAAAATATTCTATTATTTTGTATTGTTGTTGCCGTTTTGGGAAAAGCTTTGCTGCTGCTGCTATTGGGATTCATTTAATTTCGGTACTTGAGCAACAATGATTAAAGGTATTTATAATCTAAATTTTCACTACTATATATATTTAGCATTCGATTATTTAAAATATATCTGTCATGTTGTTCATCATTCATGGCAGACGAGATGATCATATTGCTTATCAACCGTTCAGTAAGTTCAAAACTTGAAGGTTGTGTCAAAACTATTGTAAGTATTAAATTAACCTAGCCCATGGGTTAACTCGGTTATTTGGAGGCTCGAAACTTGGTTTGATCCAAGTTTTATTTCGAATTGTTTTATATTAATCTGGTTAAACTTGAACAGCCTGATAGATTTATTAGCAGCTCGATCAGGTCAAAATAAAATAAAAAATAAAAAATAATAAAAAAATACATTGTTTTTAAAAAATAATAAACTTGAATTGATCTAATGGCTGACAAGTTGATTAGATTATATGAAGATACACACTAAACGAAATTGAAACCAACCTGATAACATAACTATATTTTAAATAGATTCGACAATTTAATATTGTTATAATAAAGTTTTAATACGCGCTTTATAATTAGTTTCTTTCTTTTTCTCTCCACTTGAAATAATGTTTTTATATATATATATATATATATATATATATATATATATATATATATATATATTCCAAAAATACTTCATGATTAAGGTGTTGGAAAGCAATCAGGCATCTTTTTTATAACTGTATTATTACTATTATTATTATGTACTCGAATATTTAATTTAAAGTAATTGAAAAAATGCAAGAACACAAAAAAGTTAAAGGTCCTCGATCCACCTCCCCTCCCTCTCTGTCGGTTTACGTACCCAGGAAACAGGTGAAAAGGTTCCCACTTTCCTATCCTATGGCTTCAATTGATTTTGCAAGGCTGAAACCATTTCACCACTCTCTGGCTTTTGCTTTTGTCCTCTCTATCAAATCAACCACTTTTAATACAAAAAAAAATATGACAATAATAGTCTAATCATTTTTTAATATTATACTCAAGAAAGATTATGAAACAAAAATCTGTTGGGAGATTTAATAATGTTTGTTTTTAATTTTTTTAAACAATCTTTTATATTTTTAATTAACTTTTTTTAAATTATTTGATGGGTTAGTATTTAAAATAAATTTTATATATATAAAAAAATACAGTTCTAAGCATTAAATCAGAAACAAAATTAGGGCTGTCAAGAAAACCATGTAAGATCTTATTTGATTCCATTTTATATAAGCACATTCAAGATTGAGATTTTAAAATCTTAATTGTTAATATTGGAATCATATCTAACATTGGAAAGGATAATAGACATTTCCATCCCATGCTAGTTAGACCCAAAAGAACTTCTCCTGATGGGCAACATAAAAACCATACAACATTCAAAGCCAAAAAAACAAATTAAAAAAAACAAGGAAAAGGAAACTGCTATTGTAATTTCTAGAACCAATATCAAAAAAGTCTCCAGAAATCCCATAAGTGTTGCTTCAAAGACAAAGCAAAGAACAAAATACAACCGCAATGCCTCTCGGATTATCAGAATTCAATCCTTACAATGTCACCACAGTTCATGAGATGTTGCCAAAATATTACACATCCTGAAGAAAGATGAAACCTATATTTGTGAAAACAAAGGAAAAGGAGGGCAGAAGAGTATATGATTTAATGAATGCAAAATGTATACAACATTTGTCTTGAGACCTATGAAGACAATAAAAGACAAAAGAATAATGCAATGCAGGATTCAATACCCTCAATGATATGTTGAAGACAAGACCCCCAACCAACCATGTATACCAGAACAGTGCAACAGTTAAAAACACAACCTGACCATGACAGACATTATGATAAGCTGATACAGACATGAATAAACAAAAAAAACGAGGAGCAGCGAAAAATCAGGAACGAAATCTGGGTCTTCTGTGGTGCAGCACCTAGGCGGTCTTCCAGTGTAACAAAACTTTGACCTGCAAGGCAGAAATCCATATCCCAACAGCCTAAAGGTAGTATGTGCGGTCTGACAAGAAGAGGACAGCCATTTCAAGGACCAAAAAACAGCCGATGACTAGGTGTTGGCTGTCTTGTATTTACTCAGCAAGTCCAAGTCTCCTCTACCATTTCCACCAATTCTATGCTCTATACTCATAATTTATTCGGTTTTTTTGACAGACCTTCACCCACATCTTAAAAGCAACCCAGCCCCCTTCTTCTCCACCATGACAAAATCAAGAACCGAAACTCATGGTGCTGATGCAACAGTTAGGGACAACCTGAAGACCGGTGACTTCCATTGTTGTCTGAAAATTGCAGACGACTGATGACCCGACACAAATGCAACCCCGGACCCCGACTCAATACACCCAAATGCATGCAGGGACTTCTAAAAGAAAAAAAAAACATGCCAAATAGCAATAACTTCAAACAGAAATGGCACGACTGATGGCCAACTTGGCCCATTCAGCAGATTCCTTAATCATATGGTCATCCGAAGACAAACATTCATTTAAAAAGTCTTTGCAAGAAAGAGATTGCTGTATCAAAGAACCAGCATTACTTCCCAGTGTATCTGCTAAATCTCCAAGGACTCCAATTGCAGTTTTCATTACCACATCATCCCTGCAGACAAGTAGCTTACAAGTCAGTAACCAGAAAACACAAAGTTTATACGCAACACACATGCGCGCGCGCGCGCGCACACACAAATACATTTATGTACAAATAAGAAATATAAAATACAGAAGATAAAGTGCATATTTCAGAAGAACTCACATGTCTTTCTCCATGTACATGCTGTCCAAGAACTGCAGGATGTGAGGTGCATAAGGAATCAAGAGCTGAGTTTTAGGAGAATTCTTAAACCCTTGAAGAATTCCAGAGTATGCCTCCAAAATTCCATTTCTCAAAGAATTTGTGTATTCGGTCATTTCATCATCAGCAACAGCTGTGTGGGCAGACAACTCTGCGGCACTTTGCAGCATTGGCATGGCATATATCAAGTACTTCTCAAAATTCTCTCCTATTGCCAGGGCAATGTCACCAAAGCTAGAGAAAATAGGAGGTTTCACAGATCTATGCAACTGGTTGCTTGATAAATCCTTGAGAAGCTGAGTCATAATACCATCGCAGTAAGGCAAAATTTTATCTTCCAATGCCCTGCAAATATCCCCCACCACACCAACAGTCACAGCACAGACTTGATACTCCTCAAAATTCTGAAGGCCCATTTCCAGGTACTTGTAAAACTCTGGCATGTATTTTGCAAAATCAGGACCAGTTGCGTAGGCAAGGGCTCCTATGGCTAGCATGGCCTCTTCGTGCACAGTTGCACTTCTACAAGCAAAAACCCTCAGGAAGAGCCCCATTATCTGATCTGCATATTGCATGAACACATACTTAGTTGGCTCAGAGGAGCCTAACTTCTGAATTATGACCTGCAAGCAGCCGCAGAGAAGCCCTTGCAATTCACCCTGCTTCTCTCTCTCATCAGAAGAAAGCTTCTGTCCTTCAAGAGTATTGTGAAGCTCCGTCATGATGACAGGAACCAGTTGCAGCACCATCGGCGATGTTTCATCAGTCGAGCATCTCACCACCTCATTCAGCGTTTCATACGCAGCAGTCCTTAATCGGGACTCCCCAGCATCCTCTCTGTGGGTGACAGTGAGAAGTGCCTGGACAATTTCCTGGAAGTAAGGAGTAAGAGGAGATGACGGGGTCACATCTTCATAACCCTGGGCAAGGAAATAGAGGGCACCGCATGCCTTCTCTGCTACATTGGCAACGTCCTTCATGCTCTGGAGTAGTACAGTGACAATTTGTTGGCAATTTGCTTGAGTAATTATCGGTGTATCCAGGGTTGAACCATGGAGGAATTCAAAGATTCGACCAAGGGTCCAAGCAGTTGTATCCTTCACATGGTTATTTGGATCCTTTGTCAAAGCAGTCAGCATGAAGTTCAAAGCAACATTAACAAGAGGCGTTAGCTTCTCAGGGGAAGGACCTTCCAAGATCGAGCCAAATGCATAAGTAGCTGCCTCTCTATGCCTCCAATCTGGTTTTGTAATGTTATCTTCAATGAATTGCATGACAAGTTGCACAATATCATCTCCCACAGTCCTTGCAACCAAACCAAGGCATGTTCCACCAGCCATTGCAATATTCCAAGCTCCTTCATCTTGATCCTGATCCTCCTCTTGCTTTAGGAGAGTCTCCAACAACATTGGGACCAAAGCAGGGAGAGCCTGCTTAATAAAGTAAAAGCAAGGAATATCGGAATCCCCAGTGAAATCACCCCCATATTCTTCCAAGATATCTATCTCCTCATCGCATATTGAACTCCAGAATTCAATTGCTTGAAGGGCTACAGGTTCCTCATCTTCCCTCACAGCCTTTGCCGTGATGTTAAAGATATCCTGAATATAAGGAGCCAATTTCTCATAGTATGTTGATGAAATAGAGACCAGGCACTCATAAGCAGCCTGTCTTATCTTTGTTTCTGGGCACAAAGTTGCCTCACAGACCACTCTCATGATATAATCACGCTCCATATCATTGCTAAAGTTTGCGCTGCGCAAATCCGAGTGCATTGTACAGTGCTCGGGTTGCAGCAAGCCTAACATCATTGTTTCCTTCAGATGCGTTCATGCCCTGAACTACCGCTGTAAGTATCTTGTTTACATGGTCTTGATCTACAACATCAGGTGAGACTTCCTCGCACAAATATCCAAGAGTCTCTAAAGTAGCTTGCTTGACATGAGCAGGTAACTGATGAATATTGGATAAAAGTGATCCAATCAGCTCCGGCCACTGTCTCTGAGGCAACTCAATACCTGCAATCTTAGCAATAACTTGAGATGCAGTTGACCATGCATCTGGTACGGGAGAAGCAAGTGTCGTTAACAAACATGCCTTAATTTGACCCTTTGCATTGTTGTCCAGCGACAACCATCTTTGAACAAGCTCAAGCTTTCTATGTTGTTCCTTTGCATCCAATGCATTTTTAAGAATTAAACCTGCTAATTTACGACTATCAACAGGTTTCTCGTCATTTGCTAGCTCTCCAGAGAGAGAGAGCAAAAAACTAGGCAGGTTTTGCTCCTGAAACTGTTTTAAGCTTTCTTCTGCATGCTTCCGCACATTCCCATCTATAGATTGGGCATTCAAAAGCAACTGGGTCACTTCCATCGCCATATTCTACCTGAGAGCATCAAACTGTCATTAGCCTCACACTCCCAAACTTCTAAATCTACTTAATTCCACACAGCCAATTAGCAATTATAAATCCATCTCAAAAAGGGATCCACGCAATAACCACTCAAAACTCAACACAAAAATGAAAGAGTAAAAGCTAGAAAATCCAATCAATAAATGCAAAAGGCTCACAACTTTATTGCCAAGATCAAAACACAGATACTACTAAAAAATGAGTAAGTTTATTTAAAACCCCAGAAATCATAATCAATCAAAATTCACTAAAAACAGTGTAGCATAAGAAAAAACCAAATAATAAAAAACCCAAGAAACCCAGATCAAATCGGATTCAGTAAAGCTTGAATTTTTTTATAAGAATTTCAAAAAGGTTCTAAAGCCCCAATTGATCACATAACTGATCAGATCCAATTGATCAGATCGAGTGAAAAATCAGCACGATAAAACCTAATTGAGCAAATAATGAAGCGATTTAGAGGGTTAATTAAGAGAAAATAAAGTAATTACCTGTAGAGAGTGTGAGAAAGTCAGAGAGGGGAACGGCGCTTCGAAACCCTAGGAGAGAGAGAGTTTTTAGAGAGAGAGAAGACGCGGATGTGAAGCTGGATTTGAATAGAATGGAATCTAAATATCAATTTTACTCTTTTTTAAAAAAAAAATGAAGGTAAATATCCTCTGCTTCAAGGCTTGAAAAGCGGGTGCCTTTTTTGGGAGCCCCATGGATTTCTTTTTTGACGATTAATTAATTAATTAAAGGGCGAACTACATCTTGGACCCTCAAAGTATGCTACAAATTTTAATTAGGCCTCCTTGATTTGATAGGCTAGTATGAGTTCTAATTGTGTTAGTACTACTATATCACAAGAGATTAGTCCTACATCCAATACAATTTTGATTTTATTGTAGTTGCTCTAATCTTATATCTGAAAATAAAAAAAAATTGGAATAAAAAAAATCTGTTTGGATTATTATGAATTCGATTGCGTTACTTGAAAATATATTATGAAAATAATTTAAATATTTATTTGTGATTGCGATAGCTTTTAGTTTTAAGTTCTTTTTAAAAGTATATCAGCCTTCAAAAAATATCAATTTTTTTTTAATTTTTTTTAATAATTTACTGTATTCATGTCAAGGATAAAAAAATAAATATGAAAAAAATTATTTGAATACTTTTTTAATAAAAAAATACTTTTGAAAAACATTTTACATCATTATACCAAACAAGCATTTAATCTAGAGACTCAAAAGTTAGTTTGAGAATATTATGATTGTTGATTTGATATATATATATATATATATATATATATATATATATATATATATATATATATATATCATCTTTGAATATGATTGACCAGCAGGCAGGCATCGTTTCAATTATGAAAAATCGCATGTAATTAAAGCTTTTACTAGATTTAGGACCTCTACGCAGCCTGTGTGATAGTTGGAGGGCTTGAATGTAGTTTGTTCATTATTAAACTATCAGCAGTCAAAAGTTTAACTGATAAAAAAGTCATCGTATCTGACGGGTATGGTTGGTGATTGGAGAGATATTGGGATTTAGGTATAGTAACTTGGAGTTTGGACAAAGCAAGTTAAAGTGTGGGCTCAAGGATTATGTCAATGCGTGTGGAAGTTGTATGCTATTCCAATGGCTGATATCGTTTGTTGTTGGTTTTTTCTTTAATCTAACGGTGGTGACTGATTTGGGCTGTCTTTGTGGATGTGTTGACCTGGGTCCAGTTGGTTTGATTCATAATCCAACATTTGTTTTATATAGATTTTGATTTTTTTTTATTTTATTTTAAAAGAGAATAATATACACCTTTTTTTTAAAATATTTTTTCTTCGAAAATTGAATTTTTCTAATTTATCTTCTAATGATTCTGTGCAAAATTTTAATGTACCTCTGAAAACTACTTGAATATTATGGGATTTTTATTATTTTATACCAAAAATTAGGCTATTAGAATTAATCAATTTCATTATAATCAATCTGACATCAATTGAAATAACCAGGCTAAATATTTTTTTTATAGAAAAGTTTTAACATATATTGCATCACGTTCGATAATTACCAAACCAACTATATTATGCATTTATTGGATTTATTTGGTTAAATGAAGATTTAAATCATATTTGGCATTGTATTTCAAAAACGCTTTTGAAAAAAATAAAAATAAAAATTATTTTTATTTTTATTTTTACTTTAAATTAAATTTTTTTTTATGTTTTTACATTATTTTTATATATTGATGTCAAAAATAATTTTTTTTTAAAAAAAATATCATTTTAATACATTTATAAACAAAAACACATTTTAAAAAACAACTTCAACTATATTTTCAAACAAACACTTAATGTTGTAGTCCAAGTCGTAGAATGGAGAGTACTTGTACTCTTAAATATAATCCCATATTTTTCCATTATCTCAAGTTCAATATTTGAAGTGTTAAATTTAATATATTCATGTGTGTTTTTCCTATATTGTATGGTTTTTGTGTTCTGAAAAGGAAAAAAATAATTCATTTTCCACTCCCTTTTCCAATTTCTAGTCAACTCTTATGAGTTCATCACCACAAAACACCACTAAAAATATCGATCATCTCAGCAAAAATCCAAAATCTGATTGGATAAAAAATATATACATGGAATTCCATTTTTAAAAATAATTAAATAAAAGGAATTATTTGAATAAAAAATAAATTGATAAAGTTAATTTTAAGGTGGGAGAATTATAGGTCACACTGATAAGATTTTATTATTATCAGGTTAGTTAATGACTATTTAATATATTTTGGTTTATAGAATTGAGAGTGAGCATTATTTAACTCCTCATCCAATCTCTTTTCAGTATTTAAAATTAATATTTCCAAGATATTTTTTAAAATCTTTATAATTAAGTCATACATTCTTGATTAAAATTATGTATTCTTTACAGCCAAAAGAAGAATCAATGAAGATCACAACGAATTAAGGAATTTCTAACTATGAAATTATCAAACATGGAATATTATTTATGATTTTATTTGAAGTATTGAGGTGCCTCTCAAATTTCTAATTTCTATGCATGACCCACAAAAATACCATTAAAAAATCAATGGTGAAGATCATCCCAGCACAGAATCCAGATTTTGATGGCCTGAAGCAACTCTCTTCAAATTCCTCCTGTTCTACCACATTAAGATCTACAACTTTAAATAATAATAATAAATAAATATTCCGCCTTTTTTTATAATTGTCGGGGAAAAAATGTTTTGTGCTCTAGCTTTTTTTTTGGTTTCGAGTAAACTCACCTCTCTTTTAGATATTTTTTGCAGCCTAGATTAAGTAAATAAAATTTTAATTATCTTAGATTCTTACAATGTGAACATGTTCAGACTCAAATCGGATATCTATAAGATAAATCTCAAGTCTTTTGTCACCATATCACGTCTTTGTGGAGAGACTCGAACCCGATACCTACAAGATAAATCTCAAGTCTTTTATCACCATGTCATGTCCCTTGAAGAGACTCAAACTCAATACCTGCAATATAAATCTCAAGTCATTTGTCATCACACCACGTCCCTTGAAAGACTTTTGCTCTAGCCATCATCCGTTAGAAGCAGGTTTATTCAATTAATAACTAAAAAGATTGCAAAAACTTGTTGTTGTTTTTTAATTTTTTTTGAAGAGGTACATATGTAAAGTTAGTTTAGTTCACTCATGTTTGAAAAGTGTAGTTATGATTGTTTTAAAAGTATTTTTCATTTAAAAATCGGGTTAAAAAATACATGTTACTTGAAAAAAAATTCAAGATAGAATGATAATATAAAACATGTCAAAGTATGTTATGCATGGCATTAAGATAAAAATAATAATTGAAAAAAAACTAAGAAAAAAATAATTGAAGATATTCTTGAATTGTAATACTAAATAATGAAAACAAATAAAAAACATACACAAATTTTAAAATTAGAAATACCCACTATTACATGATCATTAATTCAAGAACTCATGATTTATATGAATTTTTTTCTTCCTATGTTATCCCCTCCTTTTCAGTGAAACCATCATTTCACTCCCATGCTTGAAAAAAAATTTCAATCTCATATATATGTGTTAATAATGATTTTATTTGGTACACTTGTAAATATTTCTTTTAATAATATACTATGTGTTTATGGATTGTGATTACAAATTAATGGATACCATGGGATTTTTTTTATATAAATATCAAGTTAGTGAATTGATAGTGGAATTCACTAACTTCACATTTATAAATTTTAGAACATTCTTGTTACCACCATTTGTATCATTAGTATTGACTTAGACAATTGTTACCTATTAAATGATGTTGACTAAAATCAAATAACATATGTATAAAATTTGAATAGCATATATTAACATAAAGATAAAATTCAGAAATCATGTCAAAGGCAAAATGATGGATCATATGTAAAATTCAAAAATAAAAATAGGGACAAAAAAACAATTTTTTTTTGGCTAAAATGTAACTTTAAAAAATATCACACTATATAAACATTTTTTTTTCTCCAAAGAAAGAGCTGTAAAAAAGTGAGTAAGGGAATAAATTGGTGCGATAAACTTTTATATGTAAACTATATATATATATATAAATCAATTTTTTTGTAACTTGGTAAGGAATAATAAAGGAATAGACAAGTTTAAGGGTGTTACATCATACTTTTTTTTATACAACAATTTCAAAGAAAATGAAAAAAAAATGAGAGAGAAAAATGCATATCACTATTATTTTTGTTTGCATCGAGGATTAAGAGAGAAAAATTAGAAAAGAAGAATAACTGAATGAGTTAAAATATTTCATGATGAAGTAAAAATAATATTTAGTTTTCATTGCTAAAAAAATGGTATTGATGTTCAATGAAACACGGTGACAATGCAATTTTGTGTTAATAAATATGTGTTTTAAAAATATTTTTTTTATTTAAAAATATATTAAAATAATATATATTTTTAAAATTTATTTTTAATATTAGTATATTAAAACAATAAAAAATCATCAAAATATTTTCTTTTAAAAAAGAACTTGAATTTGTTTTTTGAAGCTTAGGAAGTGGCTGTAAAAAAAAAGTAATTTTAAATTCCGCGTCCTTCTTTGTTGAAACTACACAAATTTTTTTTTCATTATCAATTTAAAATGATTTTTCCATTAAAATAAGACTATTTAAATTATTATTGAAGTCGGTAGAAGTTTTAAATAAATAAATATAACCATCCTTTTTTATTCCGAAAGCCACGTCAAACACAACTTTTTTCTGAGTTATAATTGGTCCGTGTGAGAACTGTGACATGAACTAGAACTAGGTTTTAAACAGTTTTTTTCTGAGTTATAATTGGTCCATGTCATCACAGTGACAAGTTCCTAGGAAGTATAGTTCAAATAGACTTTTTTCTGAGTTATAATTGGTCCATATCAGCGCATGTTAACTAGAACTACAGTTATCCCAAGAGAGTCCTGGTGTGAGTGGTGAGGGACGCTCTCATCCCTTAAAGAGGTCAGGGGTTCAAACCCTTCTCTTATATGGAGCCGGCTATTTGGGGAGTACTTTAATCCCTTTTAGAGTCCCACCCGGTACGAACGTGGATTAGTCTGGGCTAGCGCTTGGGACACCGCGTGGTTTATACAAAAAAAAAACTAGAACTACAGTTTAAACAGAGCTTTTTCTAAGTTAAGATTGGTCCATGGCAGCACAGTGACATGTTCCATCCACTATAAAAACATGTCCGGTGTCTGATAGAAAATCATCCAAAGAAAAACCACTCGAAGAAGAAAGGTTAGAAAATTCAAATCTTTTTTTGTTGTCATTCTAGACAAGCAGTCATGGGATTTTCATTGAAGCGTCGAGTAGGTTACTTTTATGGTGTTGGCGTGTCCACCCCCTTTTTTTATATATTTGCTTTTGTTTGGATGGTGAGAAAGTAGAGTAAAGTTAAAGAAAATGAAGTTTATGAAACGTCAACGTTGTGTTGTGGTGCTTTTTTATTATCGAGTTTTATCTTTGAGTTTTTTTTTAAATGAATTCGGTGAATGATTTAGCAAAAGGGTTTATCTTTTTTTTTATATATAATTATACTAAAAAATACCAAATTCAAAGGGGATGATTTTGTTCTTTAAAGTTTTTTTTTTTCTTGGTTCATAAATGGCATCGCTTTACAGCAACACTTGAATAAAATGTTTAATCTGTTAGATTGATTTTTGCTTCTTGTATTGATGAGAAGTTTAATCTATGAACAGGGAGTTTGCTAACAATCTCTGTAGCAAAAGAGGAGGTCACCAAGTTGTGGACAGTGATAGGAATAGACCTTGGAATAACATATTCTTGGGAAGCACTAGAATTCCCAAGGTTCAACAACTTCTCAAGGATTATTTCGATGGCAAGGAACCCAACAAGGGTGTGAACCCTGAAGAGGCTGTTGCTTACGGCGCCGCCGTTCAAGGAGGCATTTTAAGTGGAGAGGGTAGTGATGAAACCAAAGGTAATCTCTCTCCATCCTGCTAATGTGATTGAATTAGGAGCTCATTAATTGTATAATGTCTTAATCTAATTTGTTTCTTTCAGATATACTTCTGCTGGATGTGACACTTCTTTACTCTTGGTATTGAAACTGTTGGTGGGGTGATGACCAAGTTGATCCCAAGAAACAGTGTTGTACCAACCAAGAGTCTCAAACCTTCACCACTTACCAGGATCAACAAACTATTGTCACCATTCGGGTACACCAACTTGTTTTCTAATGAATGTCATTCAAGAGCAAATGACTTGTAATCTGCACAGCAGGTCTCGAGTTCGAGTCAGACCGTGCATCCTTTGTAAAAGTCAAGGACAAACAGAGTTTTATTCGCTCACCTGACCCACAAAATAAGTTTTCCAGATGATGAGGTTTCACAGAGGCCTGCGTATGAAATTAACTGTTTTAATGTGATCATGTACTGTAGGTGTTTGAGGGTGAAATGAGTCTCATAGAGGATTTTAGGTCGCTCAATTTCTCTGGAATTGTTCTAGCTCCAAGGTTTGTTCAGGTTCTTATGCTCGAAACCCTTAAATTGATTTTCATGGTATTGTTAAAATGTAGCCGTTAGTTTGTCATTAACATGAAAGACTAGGTCAACGACAAAGATAAGCTGGCAGACAAGTTAGAGGCTGATGAGAAGGAGGAGATTGAGACAGCCGTTAAGGAGGCTGTCGAGTGGTTAGATGATAATCAAAGCGCTAAGAAAGAAGATTATGAGAAGAAGTTGAAGGAGGTGGAAGCTACATGCAACCCCATAATCACGACTGTTTATCAGAGATCTGGTGGAGCTCCTGGAGTGCGGCGGATGGAGGAGATGAAGATGACTCAAATGATGAGCTTTAAAGATAGATTTTCCTCGTACGCTAGAATGATTGTCCAAGAAACAGAACTTTTAATGTTCAAATGAAGATGTAAAGCTGAAAAATCGTCACTTTGAAAAAAATTATATATAATTTTTGCACTAAATTATTATTATTCTGTGTTTTTTAGATTGTTTTGATTTGATGATATAAGAAGTAAATTTTAGAAAGTAAAAAAATACCATCGATACAAATTCTAAACAAAAATTATTTTAAAAAGCCAATAGAGAACAAAGACATGGCCTTACACTGATAAATTGTGTAAGAAACGCAGCCAATTTTACAAAGAAAATACTATTTCCACCATTACTGTCGGTGGCGAGGAAGCAAATACAAACGGTTCCATCTGCGTGTGACGGACAGAACTGGAGAGACATCTGAGGACAAAAAACAAGACGAGGGCTACAACTGAACTATAAACCACTGATGTATTGGCAAAAGGCAAAGCATGTCATGCCATTTAACGACCCTCTATACTCGACCCTCTATACTCAACCCTCGTATTCTATACGTAAAATACAGGGAAGGCAAGAGAGGAGAAGCAAACGTGAAGGACCGATGCACCCATCAGTAAATTTGTTGCTACGATGTACAGCTGTAGGGAGTTTGTCAAGAAGACTAACCGGAAGAAACCACAAAATTAACAGGGAGGCAGGCAGCCAGTCAGTCTATGATGCCACACGTTGCAGAAAAGGCCAATCCGACTCGCAGAGATCACGGGCAGACTGGCCATCGTTGTCCTTCGCATCTGTATCAGCATTTTGCTTCACAAGATATTCAGCAATCGCTTCTCTCTCGCAGACAGTAGCATAATGCAATGGGGTTTGGCCATCATTATCCTGCCATTAAATTTTTTTGGCAATAATCAGAACACCGACAAGGAGAAGAATTTCCATGGAATCACCCTAAAACACAAGGAATATTTTCAAAACAAGTTTACTAATGCAGGTGTTCATCCAAAGAATCAACGTCACCAAATGCTTTCTTTTTTCAGAGAGAAAACTGCCTTGTATCACCCGCTGGAAATGAGGACAATGGACAATCTTTTACAGGACCCCAATAAGGGATGCCCATTTCTAATCTTGAGAAAGAGACTTCAGAAATTCAAGCAAAAAGAAAAGGGACATTTATTACATCAATTACTGAAAACTACTAGTGCTTCCATTTGTATGATATCTAACATGTAATAATACCAGAGAATTGAAGACAGTTCAAAAAAGATGCCTCAGACATCTACTGTACCTTTGCATTTATGTCAGCATTCTTTCTAACAAGCTCCTCAGCAATATCAAGGTGACCACGATCTACAGCCCAATGCATAGGAGTCCGACCCTCACTATCTGCAGTGATAACATGTGCTTAGAAATCTCATTGGTTCAAGGAAAAGAATAAACACCACACAAACAGGGAAAAGAGTAGAAAAGGCCGCCAATGTGCCTGTTCCAACACATGCTACAGTTATGAATATTGTAAGACATTGCTAAGCCCACTTCTGTATTGAATGTTTAACTTGATATCAGGAAATTCAAATTTTCAATCCAGTCGCTTTTTAATCACAGACCTCACATCAAATCACATAAAAGGGAAAAATTATAGACCTCCATCAGAAGGTTTTTTTTTGTTACTGCAGATCTTTTCTCAGTTACAACAAAATAGCGGCATGTTTTATTTCTGCAGATAATTTCTTAGCTACAATAAAATATTGGCAAGTTTTAGTCAAATACACCAGTTTTAATTTATTTATCCAGTAAGGCAATTTTGGCAAGCTTCCTAGTTATGTATATGATCGCATCATTCAATGGCACCTGGTATTGCTAAAGCTCTGGCAAGCACAGTAAGCTCGATAATGACTTAATAAATTGGGAACAAGCATGCTTGAAGGCTATAATAAGGACATCTCAATTTGGCTAAAAAGAAAACAGCCTTGCAATCAAGGTGACAAATTTATTCATGACACCAGTCTAATAACATTAATTTATTTCAGTGCCCACACATAAACAAGAAAAAGGCATAAAACAGAGAAACAAACCTCTCAGATTCACAGAAACACCACTATCAATGCATTTGAGCAAATTATTCACTTCTCCTTCTCTGGCAAAGGCATGAATGGCATCCATTTTCCTGAAAAGTGGGAGCTACAAACCATTAAGCTTGTTTTCTGCATGCCTATGACATTTAGAAAGATACTCTTGGTGGCAGTACCGATAACATGTTCACTAAGCAGCATCACAAATTTTAATTATTATTGACACCATTTTCAAACAAGCATAAACTGGAACATGTCACAATGCCCTTCAAATTGCTGCTGCTGCAGTCAATGCTTCGTTGACACATTTAACCATCCTCCCAACCCCTGTCATGGTATTAGCACCAAACTGGTAAGTTAGACAACAGGGTATTGAGAACTACCGGATGCTGCCTTAAAGTGCTCTCAATCCACACTCAAGTGAAGACTCCTGCGCCTCACTTTCAGTAGCACCATCTATCAGACATTTGTAACTTACCCAAAACACTAATTCATCCCAACATATGGTACTATTATGAAGCCACGTACCTAACTAGGTATAAATACAGTTGACAAGGTATGCTACAAAGAAAAAAAAAGTTCTCAAGGAAAGCTGGTCAAGATATTTACTAGACATTCCACCAAGATTCACACACAGGAAAAATGGCATGTCATAGGATTAGAGCCAAAGCAACATGATCTTGCCTATACTTACTACATGCATGCTAGCATACAATCACATGAAGATCCTGGATACCAACCTTACAAAGGAGCTATTCGAGTGATCATATGAAGACCTAAAGAGATGCAGATTAAGTAGGCCTTCCGCATAGAAGTTAAGAGAACCTTACAACTCAGTTTCTGATCCCTCCTCATAGACAAAAGAGCTGAAAACCGGTCCCATAGGTCCTCTGCTATCTGTGCTCTGTCCGTCCCCATTTCCGCCTTTGCTCTTCTAATCATCCATACATTTAAGAAATAAACATGATAATCCAAATGAAAGTAAGTACATCTATATAATTGAAGAAAAGATAAGGAAAAAGGCTAAATAAGAAGGCTAAACCTCACCACAGTAGAGCCAGAAGCCCAAGTAGGATAAAGCTCTGTAACAATATCGATGTACTTCTGCATTGCATCTTCTGGTGGCATAGCACCCAATTTCTGCCACGCTTGCCTAGTGCAAATCACCCAAAGATTCAAAATCAACAAGCAAGTAATTCTTCACATACTAAACATAATATTCAACCCAAGAACTATTCTGTAACTACTGAAATCCATTTTAACAAATGCACAAGAACAAAATTGAACTCAAAACTACCCACATATAGCTATCCTTTAAGTAAATTTCATCAACAAACAGTGCGATATCATTTGTAAGAACCCAAAGCAAACCTGTCTAGTTTCAAATACCTACTTCATTCTCCTTATAAATAAACAAACCCACATACTTGCTGAAACTTACACCGTCCACATTACAAGTAGATCACATACTAATGACGACAAATTAACTTTCTTAGCTGTTTCCTACCTCCTAATTACTATAGGCAAACACATTCAAACCTTGATCAATCCCAGATTACAATTCTAATTAATCCATCATAATTTCACCAACTTACCCACTACATCATCTACCTTAAAAAAAACTTCACAAAAACTAAAAACCCACTGAAATCAATACTATAAATTACCATTTAGCCCGGGCAGTCATTTTGAGAGCAGAAGGAGGCGGACTAGTACAAGGACCTTCAGTAGCGATCTTATAATACCCATATAGCTGCAACTGCAAATCACTCGATGCCTTCAACGAATTCCGATCCGCCGCAGTTGCCGCCACAAATGCCGTCGCAGCACTAAACATTTCATCTAATTCCGTACTCTCCACACCTTCCCAGTCGTCGTCGTCGTCTTCGCTATCATTCCCTGATAGGCTGTCGTTTCGCACACTACCTTGTTCTGCTACCACCGAATCAACGTCCCCGTGAGAGTGCTGCTGGTGGTGTCGGGTGGTGGCGATGGTGGTGTCGGTAGATTGGGGTTTTGGGGATTGGGGGTTTCGTGTGATATGGAGATTGTCGTTTTGGAATGAAACGACGATGGAAATGAGTTTTGCAAGGAGGTAAGAAAAGAGAAGACCTATAAGGACTGATGGAAGAACTTGTTGCCAATCTGCCATTGAAACAGTAAGGAACTTAACAAAACCCTAACCCTAGAATTGATTTTGGATTTTTGAAATCGGCAAGGAGAGGGAGGGAGGGAGGGAGTGTTTAGCGCCCGGCAAATGGTTACGGGTTCTGTTCTTCTTTGCCTTGAGGAAAATAAAATAAAATTACACAATGAGTTAAGCAACAAATAAGCCGTGTTTAATCAAATCAATATTATTTTTTTTATTTAACTTGAAATTTTAATATTTTTATTAAAATAATATTATTTTATTTGTTATTATTTTAAAAAAAAGCATATTAAAATTTTACTCGGTTAATTACGGTTCACTTGAATTTAATGAAGTTAATATCTATTTTTATTTAACTTTAAATTAAGATTGGGTTAGTTTTTTTTTTATCATATTTGTTTTTTATTAGTCTGCAAAGTTAAATTAAATTTATCATATTATATATATAATCATGTTCATCTATCGTCACTTCTTTTTTCCATATTGTTGTGTGCACGTAGTAATGCTCCATCTTTTCTCTTCAATGGTTTTGATATTATTTAAAATTATTATTTTTTTATTTAAAAAAAAACAATTGATAAGGATTCTTTGGGAATGGAGGCAGGGTTTATGTCCCTGATCCCATGAAAAATCCAAACTTCATCATTTATATTGATACATATACTGTTCTTGCTCTTTTTTTCTTGTACATTCCTTAAACAATTTATCATTTAAAATACATTTATTAAAAGACTTATATCGTGATTATGAAATAACTTTTTTTAAAAAAAATATTCTTTAATATCAGATTAATTTTTATAATTTGTTTTGGTTTACATTTTATAATATTATCTAGCTCTCAAGATATCTTTTTTTTTTAATGAAATAATTAGAGCCAAGAGGAGTAAATAATTCATTATATCTATTTATATATTCTTAATTTGGCTAGGAATATATCTTATGGTGTAACTGCAAATTAAAAGAATTGCTTCTTCATGGATACAAGTCATAAAAAAATCCAGGTTCATATATATATATATATATGCATCTGGCAAAACAAAAGCATTTACTTTTACAATCTCTGAGCAGACAAATTGCTAACATTGCAATAATATTCTATCTATACATATTCTATAACCAAGCGCCATGAGAGTTGCTAAACCAGCAGGCAGAATGCCTAAGAGTTTACTCCTAGATGTTATTTAGGAATCCAAATCTGTGGATGAACACTTGCATGCAGGCACCAACGTGATCAATACTTGCAATTTCCATAGCCTGAATACCAAAAGATGGAACAAATTAAATAAGGAATTCAAACTCTTCAAAGAGTTTCTCTCTGTGAAACAAAAGCTGCGATGAATGTGGTGAAAAGAATAGTAGTGCAGAAAGAAAAATGAACATACTTGGATCCACATTGGAGACGGCTGCGGTTTGTTTGAAATCGCAATCGTAATCATTCTTCTCTGTACCTTGATAGTATGCATTCATGGCGAATGATGCGTGAGCTCTCACCGTGTTAGGCAGGAAGCACGCGCCACCTTCCTGAATAGGTTTGCAGAGCTCCACTTCCAGCCCGCACACATAATCGATGTTTCTCTGCAGAGCCTCCACATCCGCTCCTGGTTTAGGAAGGCACCAGATTTTCTCTTCAGGCCGGCCTCTTGGCCCTGGACTCACCGGCGCAACCACTGGTGCCGGGGCAGGATTCGTAGGAATGGATGATTTAGCCTGTCAAGGTACAGAATTTCAGCAATCGGGTCAATTTCAATCAAAACCTTGCATACAGTACGATGATTAGCCTGTCAAGACGTAATATGGTGGAATTTTCTAGCAGCAGCTACGTACCTTTGCCCTTAGGATTCCAATATTGTACACCGGAGTCATGTCTGGCCGGAACAATCCGAAATTCCTCTCGCTAATAGGCCCTGGCTTGAGATCTTCGTTAAAAAAAGTCCGAAAATGTAAGTTTCGAACGTCCGGTTGGGCATCAGGGGGGTGCCGGCACCGGATGTTACATGCTGCATTAGATTCCTATTATACTGAGCTGCACTTCCTGCATCAACACCAAGCTGCGATGGTTCTCCCTGTGATGGCCACCCGGTTTCGGCTATGACAATCTCAATATCACTAAAACCAAGAAGTTTCATCGCTGAAAACACCGCATCAAGCTGCCCATCTAGCATGTTTGTGTAAGAAAGTTTGGTGTTCTCATCAAAAACTCCTGAATTAGGCCTAAACAATGCATAATCAAGAGTATCAGGAGAGAAACCAAAGAATGGATAAGGGTTTATCATGAAAGGTGAATTAGTAGCTCGGAGGAAGCTAAGCAATGGTTTAAGAAAACGTGTAGCGTAGCCTCGTCGAAATTTTCCGGTGGATGGTGGGCTTGAATCCGAGAGAATGCCTAAAGAGTGTGGAGTAGAGATTTTGATTCTATGGTCTAATGATGCACCCACTAAAGCTGCATGCAGTGCTTTCATTGCCGGAACCAAGCTCGCCACCAACAATTTGTTTCCCGTCGATATTACTTCATTGCCAACTAAAACTCGGACGATATTGGTGGCTGGCACATAAGGCTGGACATTTGATTTCAGCCATTCTTGTGCAGAACCGAGCTTGGTAAGGAGAGGGATTTGATCATTGGGGACGGTGATGGTGATTGCTATGCCAGTGTGAGCAAAGGCTCGTATAATTTCGGTGTTCGTATCGAAGAGCCTAACCCGGTTGATAATGGTGGATTCTAAAGAGAAATCGAGCTACTTGTGCTGGTGGTGGCAGGTCGTCAGCCACAGTGCCATAGTTTACTCCAATGCTTCCTTCCACTCCTAACAAAACAAAGACTGATAATTACTCATACATGAGATCATAAGCTCATCGATCATACAAAGATGAAGATGATTATCCATACCTAGAACGTTGAAAGCTGAGGCAAGAAGCAAGAAAACATGGAGACCAGTGAAGAAGACAATGAAGTCATCAGGGGTTTCCCCATTGTTTGTTTGATCCGGCCAGAAGGTGAAGAGTGTGGAAGTTTGTGTTAGATGGGGCACAACCATGGACCATTGAAGAAGTACTGGACCTGAGATTCTTTTCTTTCTTGGCAGGGGAGGTTTCTGTGCTCTCTATTTTACTGCTGCACCTGCCTGCTGCTTTCGACATGGGTTTTTTTGGATTTTTGGCTTAATTTAATCACCTTTGAATCTGTTCCATATCAGGTTTCGATTTGATACATCAATTATGCAAAAATCGTTTGGCATGGTGTGTAACCAGCTGTTAATTTGTTAAAAGTCTTGAATTAAGCTAGCTTTGTAAAATTATGACGATAGATAACTCTTTAGTTTTCAGACCGTTAAGAAATTATCTCATCTAGAAAGCTTAAATTGTTAGGTGAGGTTTTCAGAATATAATTTATATTATTCTCTGATACACACCTCAAGTGAAACTCTTTGGGTTTGAAACATGCACACAGATCCACATTATTTTGTGCTTGATTTTTTATCAAATAAAATAAAGATAATAAGATTCGAACTCGTAATTGTTGGGTCAACAAAACTCTTATATTATATTAAAAAATTATCTCATCTAAAAGTTAAATATAATTTATATTAGGGGCATTTTTTGCACAGGAAAAGGGAATGGATCTTGAGTACAAATCGTTCTGGAATAGCATGCTGGAATTGTTGACAAAAATCTAGAAAGGAATAATCTTTTTTTAGCTAAATGTGTGTGTGTGTGTGTGTGTGTGTGTGTGTGTGAATGTAAGAAGTGTGCTCCGAACATTGCTTTACTTGGATGTGCAGGTAAGAATATATCTAAACTTACTAAAATGGAGAAGGTATACTACTAGAAGGCATTCGTGTTCAAGTAATTTACTGTACATTTATTATTAATTCTATATTTCTGAATTCTTGGTTAGGGCAACTTGATTCTCCAATCTCGAAAGTAGGTTTTTTCTCTCTCTAAAATAATGTAATTAATTATATTATCTTGACTAATTTAATTTTATAAATTTTAAAATTAATTTTATTTAACTCGGTTAATTGATTATCGGGTTGACCCTTAAATCATGTTTTTTAACCATGATTAATTCTTACCAAAAAAAAAGAAGCTGACAGCTAATTATGACAATAATATCTCAAAGCTTATCCAAAGTGAAGGACCGCACAGGAGTCCTGAATATATTTGATGAATGGGAAAAGGTATTTACAAAAAAAAAAACAATTTCTTGTCGTATCAGGTTATGCAAGATTTCATGAATCTATGAACTTTGGCTACATTGCTGAGAGTACTTGTTTGAGACAAGATCCAATAAATGTCTTTCAACCTTCCACAAATTTGTGCCCTACCTGAATTTCAACGACATATTCTTCAAGGCTCATTTGTCATTTTGGAACTATACTGTATTTGTACATACGTTTACAGCTCCGACCATGGAAGGACGTACACATGCTCCGATCAAGAAAATCTTTATCTGAATAAACTGTCGATCCTTTACAGGCTTTTAACCACCTAGCTAGAACAATGTATTCTATTTTTATCGTAAAATTAAGGGAAAAGACAATGGATTCTGTATGGTTCTGATGGCTGTACAGTTGGAGCATGATTTTATGTTTATTTTAAAATGCAAATTTAGGGTTATATATATATATATATCTTGTTTTATACACACCAATGGAAGACATGCTCATTTAATTAATTTGTTTTGAATGATGATTAAGTAAAAAAATATAAAAAGTTTTAGAAAATAATATAAATCATATTTTGGGGACCTCACTTATAAACTTAAGCTTTAAGGTGAGATAGTTCCTTAATATGGTATCAGAGTCTTGTTGACCCAGCGGTCACGAGTTCAAATCTCACCACCCCCATTCTATTTTATAAAAATCAAGCACAAGGTAATATTAGTCTGTGCAAGTTTCAAGCACAAAGGTTTTCACTTGAAGGGAGTGTATTAGAGAATAATATAAATCATATTCTGGGGCCTCACTTATAAGCTTAAGTTTTTAGGTGAGATGATTCCTTAACAAAAAGGAATCCAAAGAGATTAATGCTGTAATGTTTGTTAGTTTTTTATATGCATAAATATGAATGCAAATGTTCTTAATTTGATTATTTCAAACAAGGAATATTATGAATTGAATGGACAGTAATGGCATATTTTAATTTGATTATTTAAAACAAGGAATATTATGAATTAAATGGACAATGATGGTATATTATAGACTTGGATTGCTTGATTTAATGTTTCATAACTTATGAAGCAGCAGCAACATAAGTAAAGGAAGCATCCGTTTAATTACACTCTTAAAAACAAATGTTCTCTTTTTCCTAAGAAAAACATGGTGTAATGGCAGAGTTGTGATGTGTATAGCAAGTTTTGAGTTCGAGTCGGAGTGTTCACTCTTTGTAAAATTCTTAAACAATCGAGATTTTACTCGTTTATTTGAACTCATAAAATACACTTTTTGAGAGGTTAGCTTCCTTACATAAAAAAAGGTTTATGGCCCCCTCATCATCATCTGTATCAAGAATCATTCCAAAGTGTCTAGAGGTAATCAACACAATAGATTATCAAGTTAATTACTATATTTAGAGGTGTTTATAATAGTTAATCTGTTTTATCCCAGCAATTAAATATGTTCATGTTATTTCTATATTTAACTGTTCTTTCTCTCATGGACACTAACGTAACGCAACCTAACTGATCAATCGACAATCATTTTATTAGAATTAAGACTATTATATCAATCAAGGTTACATAAGGTTGAACGGCTGGAAAATTCATAAAGCAGAAAGCATATCAGCCTGTCAATAGTATCCCTTCAAGAACAGCGCCACCATATACAGCACCGATGGCCTCCGTGACAAGGCCACAGGCACCGGCCGGGACTTGTATTTGCTGGTGGGAGAGACAGTAGAGAGAAAAGAGGGAGAGTTTAGCAGCGTTTGAACCGTTTTATTTCAACAAAAATTCCAAGTTTAAACATAAACACTGGCAGAATTATCAGAAGAGTAGCATTCTTACAGCGCATAGAACAAATTCCAAGTGAACACACATGTATAAACAGAGGAGAGGAAAAATCCAAGGACTTCATTGAGAATTCAGGAAGAAAAATAGAGTCTGAGGTCAAACAAGCATGAGATCTCACGGTGACGAAAGGATCGCAACAAAACTGCATGCGGGCGGAGAAAGACGCTTGTGAATCAAATATTGATAAGCAGTAAAGTCGACAGTTCTTGATCTGGCCACAGAGATTCTAAGAGATTTAGCTAGGTAACCTGTGATCAGATCAGAAGCAGAAGCTAGGACTTCCGTATATGCAAAGCACAATTAATTAACTTCAATTCAGGAAATGAGGCAAATTAAGAACAGAACCTGTGATCATCACAGGAAGAGATAACTTTGTAGATGGACTGGTATGATAAAAGTCATAAAATTTAACAGGTTATCAGCCGATTTCACGCAGATCTACTATTTAAAAATCCATTTTATCAAGCTTTCATTTTATGTATAAACAGAGACAATAAAGAGAAATACTAGAGATAAAAGAGAGAGTTTTGATAAATTATTCGAGTTTCTGTAATATTTTGTTGTTGTAATAAAACGAAGTGTTTTATCCCTTTTGAATGTTTTGAAGCCACCAGTAGCCTCTCCGGAGGGGCATGAAAAGTGGGGAGAGAAGCCAAAGTGATCCACCAGAAGGATTACCTGCGTCCTGGAGAAAACCACTATTTATAGAAACTAAAGATGATCAAAAGGGAACACAAAAAGAAATGGAAACCCTAAATTAACCAGATTTAATTATTGTCAGGCCTCATCATGTGAGCAAAACTCAGAAAACCATGAGAAAAGCACAGCAACTTATCTGATAAACTAAGAACAAGCATGGTGCCCCCGATCCTTTTCGAAGCAAGCCGTGGTGCAAAAAACCCTCCTCTAATATTACTTGCCCAGATGAGCATCTCGGAAACAGTAGCATACCAGCAACATCGATCATATACAGTGATTCAACTCAAAAATATATGTTCTTGCTGCTTAGGGCAACTGCTTTTGGAATACTCATTTGAGCAAGAAACATTAAAAAGGAGAGCAAGCTCAAACCCTCTCCCCCGGCTTAATTTCTCTTTTCTTATCAGCCGGGGAGCCTTCAAAAGCTGCTGTGACCATTCAGAATACAGGATTGCACCTACAAATAGAAGGCCAGCATGCATGGAGATAGGGCAAAATTACCACAATGCACCTTGTCAAGCTAGGAAGATGACAAGGATATACACAGGCCCCACTTTGAATGGCTATAATTCTCCCCAGGGGTAACTTAGGTCTAATCTTGCTGAGGGCATTGATGAATCTGGAAGTGATGATCGCTATCATCTCTATAGTTAATTGGCTAGAAGAAAATGGTTGGAGGGTACGTGGTGTAAATTTTGTTGAGAATTGACAGACAGTTTGGAAGAAGAAAATAGGAAGGAATTGTAGTTGATCATGGAATGGCAGTTCAGCTTATATAATTTCAAGCTCAACAACCTTCAGCGTGACCATTAAAAATCAAGTTAAGCTACGTCATTTTTTACTCTATGGTAAGTCAATACCAATCGAAGTTTCACTTTCGGAAGGAAGCTACTTGTTAGATAATAATATAATATAAATTATATCTTTGATACTTATCTAAAAGCTTGAGATTTTAGGTGACATGATTTCTTAACATGGTATCAGAACCTTGTCGACCCAACGGTTACTAGTTTAAATCTCACCGTCCTCATTCTATTTGATTAAAATCAAGCATAAAATAGTACGGGTTTGTGTGCAAGTTTCAAGCCCACAAAGCTTTCACTTGAGGGAGTGTATTAGAAAATAATATAAATTATATTTTGAAATCTTACCTAAAAGCTTGAGTTTTTAGGTGAGATGATTCCTTGACACTACGTAACATTCTAAATTTCCAAACTTTTTTTTTTTCTTGTTAAGACTGCTGTTCATTAAAGATCATATCACCTCGAAGAAAAGAAGATGATAATTTAATAAATATTGATTTTAATGGATTCAAATGGTTTTTTTTTCTATCAATTATCTTATTTGATGGGAAATAGATAAAGCATTGATATTATTACATTCAGTCTCAAACTATATATATATATATATATATATATATATATATATATATATATATGAAATAATAAATAATATTTGAGTAATTAATGCATTATTCTGTCAAAATTTATATCGCCAATGATCTTGCTAACAAAACACGACATCGTTGAAAAAAACTATATATTAATTATTGCTCTATTTTTTTTTCCAATCCCAAGATCTCATCACCTTTAATATATTTGAATGGGTGAATTTGTTTTTTTAATAGTTATCTTATTGGATACTAATGTACTCATATTTAAGTAATATATATTATAAATTAATATCCAAAACTCAATAAATACAATATAAATATTTATTTTTTTCTATCCAAATAAATAAATATAATTAAAACTTGACCTTACATATATCTATCTATCGGAAGTCTTGGGAAAAGCCTTTGGTGCTCGCTTGCAATTTCTATTCGATGAATTAATTATTCTATTTTCTTCTTGGCCCTCTCACAATCACCGCCCCCCAAAACAAGGACTACTACTTTTCCATACATTTTTGTAGCTTTGCTTACTGTTCTGGCCTCAGATTCTGCCCGAATTATCGTTTGTTTGGTACATCTAGAAAACAATAACTCGATGGGATGAATATTTGAATTTTCTGTAACCCCATGACCAAGAACAGGAGATAGAACTTTGATTTGTGAAGTGGACCGGTAATTCTGGAAATTTTCTACAGCAGACTTGTGAGTTAATTACGGTGGAATAATTCGGTCGTGGAAGAAAACAACACACACACACAAACACTTTAAAAATCTATTACAGTATCAAAGAATCAGTTGTTAGGTGAGATTTTAAAATATAATTTATATTATTCTTTAACATACCCTTTTCAAGAGAAAGTATTTTGGACTTGAAATTTGCAACTCAGACTCATTTTACCTTGTGTTTGATTTTTATCAAATAGAAATGAGAGTGATGAGATTCGAACTCGTGACAGCTGAGTCAATAAGGCTCTGATATCATGTTAAAAAATCATCTCATAAAAACTCAAGTTGTTAGATGAGATCTCGGAATATGATTTATATTATTTTCTAACATGCAGCTTATGAAAAAATCAATTTGGCAAACAAGTCTTTGTGATTAATGTATGAAAGTATTAATTAATTAATTTGCATGATAATAAGTGTCACCTTCCAAGTGATCGATCTCTTCTAATTAATCCTTTCTTTTGCTTTAAGGGAGTGCCAAGTAATGGACAAATCTTTTGTTGGCATGTCAGTTCCAGACACCTCTTCTCGGAGATTACAGGAGAAAATCACGAAACTCCTCCTACACACCTAACAATGAAATGAAAAATCACTTAACTTTATCATTAAAATGAGCAAACATGTTGAAAAGGTAAACAGTGGGACACACCTGCGTATATGCTGGAAGGGATTTTTCATTTTTGTGGAAGAAATGCCAAAGAAATACCTACTTCATGGTGGGATGATGGGATGATTCACAAATAAAAGAGATACAAATTTTCTCATGGGTTTCAGCGTCAAAAAAGGAAATCCCATGCATACTCAAGGTCTAAGCAATATATTACAAGTTACTACTAAACTTAGAACCGAATTTCAGGTGATGATGATTTATATATATGAATCATCTCACATGTGAGTTTAAATTGTTAGATGAGGTTCCGGAATATAATTTATATTATTCTTTAATATAAACTCTCAAATGAAAGTTCTTTGAGCATGAAACTTGCAAACAAATTCACATTATTTTGTGCTTGATTTTAATAAAATAGAATGAGGTGGTGAGATTCGAACTCGTGACTGCTGGGTCAACAAAGCTTTGATACCATGTTAAGAAATCATCTCACCTAAAAGTTTAAACTGTTAAATGAGGTCTCAGAATATGATTTATATAATTCTCTCTCTCTCTCTATATATATATATATAAAATGCCCCACATCGATTAGAAATTAAGAAAAAATGAAATGAAAAATCACTGTTTTTTTTCTGGTAATAAATTAACACACGTTGAAAGGGAAAACAATGGGGGGCACAAGTGTATATAAAGTGGAAGGAAAATGATATTTGTGTGGAAGAAATGACTGGGAAATACGTCATTCATGGTGGTGGGAGACACAAGTGAAAAAAACATCCATCATGAGGCAATAGATGACGACGACGACGACGACAATGACGATACAAGTTTTCTAATGGGTTCCAACGTCAAGAAAAGAGATCTCGTGCATTGCTTTTCCTGATTAAAAATGGGTTATATGTTGTAGATCGTATACATAATGGTAGGTAAACCAAGTATTGTTGGTATTGCTTTTAAAAATTATTGTATAATATCATAGGAAAATCGTTCAAAATATCATAGTCAATATCACTTATATGGGCCTTTATGGTATATGTTGTTGCTTAGATTTTTTATCATATTTTTTCAAGTGTTTTTTCAAATTAAAAAAATAGAAAGAAAAAAAAAGGATGAAAATACTCAAATAAGTAAATAAAAAAGATGAAAATAGAAAGAAGATAAGGAGTCATGGTTGAGAGGTCTGCCTTAATTGATGGATGATAGACGATATTTATTTATCCTGCCACCCACGATCACATGATTCACTTGACCATAGAAAACCATAAAAAACATCGATCCAGCGTTATCAGAAAAAAAACTGTTTGCCCGTCAAACGATATGTAGGTGGGATGGTTCTCAACAAGTGTGGCGTTATACAAAAAGTTTTGGGATCTGCACAGTAAATTTTGAGTTTAAATTAGAATATGTATTTTTTATATACTAAACAGTCTAAATTTTACTCCATTTATAAGAGGTGAGGTTCCTTGAATTTTATATATATATATATATATATATATATATATATATATATATATATATATATATGGGTGGGATGATTATTCTCTCGCTTTCTTGACAGATAAAGATGGGCTGTACGTTGAGAGTTTGAACGATGGAGATGATTTATTTTGACGGTACGTGAATGTTTTGTGGCGGAGGTGTGAGCCAATAAGGATATTCTTTCTTGTAAATTACAAGTTCCATGCAGCCTGTTACCTCTGAAACAAGTAAAAAAATTGGTGGATCCTGTTGGAAAATATACAGTTGCCCTGTAATGCTTGTTTTAGATACGTGGATTTGTAAAAATATACAGTTTTTCTTGGCGCCTGTGGCTTGCAATGGTGGATGTTAGAGAATAATATAAATTATATTTTGAGTTTTATTTAACAGTTCAAGTTTTTAGGTGAAATAGTTTTTTAATATGGTATTAAAGTCTTGTTGACCTAGCGGTCACGAGTTCGAATCTCATCATCTTTCATTCTATTTGATAAAAATCAAGTATAAGGTGATGTGACATATGCAAGTTTCAAACCCAGAACGCTTTCACTTTGAGAGAGTGTGTTAGAGAATAATATAAATCATATTTTGAGACCTCACCTAACAATTTAAACTCCAAATTCTCTAAGAGAAACGAAGAAAAATAATTCAATTACCGACCAGGTCTCAACGTTTTTCTAGAAAATAAATCATAAGTAGGTTTAATATCTTTTCCAGGTTTCGTATCATAGAGAAATCACATGCCGGTGCCGGAACAGAATCACTCACCGGCACACCATGACCGGCCGGCGAACAATTTCACAAAACGATCGAAATAGGGTAGGTGTGTGTCTAATGATTGCGAGTGCCTGCCTCTCATGAAATGCCTAACACGTAGGATAGGGTAGAGCCGGTGGAGACAGCTACCCTTCTTCCTCCATGGTCCGACGAAATTTCATCGAATCAGATGAAGGATCTGTTGATAATGGCGTCCCTGTTCTTTCCAACAATCTTCTCATATTCCTATGAAAGAGAATATTCAGAAATACTGCTGCATGTTAATGGTAGTGGTGTTTCTTTTTATTTATTAATTAATTAATCTATTATTCTAATAAAGATTAAAAGATATGAATGATTCTACAGCTGCGAAGCCCTGCTTTTCTTGAAAATAAACAGGATTTTATTATACTTAAAAACGATAGATCATTTTTTTTTATCGTGGAGTTTAATCATGGAGTAAGTGTATATTTGATACAGTGATGTAGGTTTTTTTTATTTGAAAATATAGTAAAATTATTTTTATTAATTTTTCAATATTAATATATTAAAATCACACAAAAAAAACATATTTTTTAAGTGAAAAACAATTTTAAAACATATTTATACTACATTCTCAAACATCACTGAACAAATTATTAGTTTTCTTATGAAGCATTTTATTAAGAGTTTGTTTGGTATTGTGATAGTAATTATTTTTTAAAATATTTTTTGTTTGGAAATGTATTAAAATAATTATTTAAAAATATATATACAAGTACATCAAAATAATCTGAAAATACTATTTTGTTTTTTATTTTTAAAAATAATAATTTTAAAACACACAAAAAAAAATATAACTATTAACTATAAATAGAAAGCCGAGTTACTAACTAGGGTTATCCTCCAAAAATAGAGATTATATGGTTACCCGGTCCTTCGTCAAAATGATAGCAAGAAGTCAGTCCATGTTAGGTAAAGCATCTTCTTATACATCTATCCATTTTCGTCAGAGAAAAGTAGGTGAGGTGGATCCCTTATCATAAATAAATGTCACTTCGGTTGTTGCCATTTCTATCTTAAAATTATAAAATTTTATTATTTTTTATAGAAATGATTTTAAAAAATTAAAAAAATAATTGTTTTTAAAAATATAGTACCAATAAATGATGTACATTTTGTTTTCTAATAAAAGGCCTAACCACGTCTATTCGAAAATACTTGTATTACATATATGATGAAAATGGTTGATTGACATAATTTGTAATTTTTTTTTAAAAAGAATAAAATTATTATATTGGTGGTCGTTATTGTTCGATGACCTAATTGAAATCTTTTGATAGTTTAAGGGCCATAACGAAGTTTGCCATAATAGTAAGAGACAAAAAGAGCCATGCGCATCCGGGGAATCGAACCCCGGTCAGTACCGTGGGAGGGTACTATGATACCACTACACTAGATGCGCTTGTTGTCTATACTTTCAGTGTTTAATATTAATAACAAAAACTATTTTCTAACTAGGGAAGGCTCAAAGCTTTGTTTGAATCACTAGAGATTCATAGAATAGATGATCTGGGGATATGTTTGTGAAGGTCGAGATTTCATTTTTGGGAAAACAATGCAGCAAGCAAAAGGACTAGGAGAAGACAACAAAGGAGTCTCAGTGTGGTAGCCTTCATGAAATTTTTGTGTTCAAGATTCACTGAGAATGAAGACTGTCTTGCTCTATATCAATTTGGAACCACTCAACATAATTTTGAATTTATAAAATGTAGGACATATATTGTTCATGAGATAAACTTGAGGTCATCGGCAGCCCAGTTCAGCCCTTCCATCAGGACTAATGGATGTGTTTCTGCAAATCTTCTGAAGATCAATGTAGCCGATAATCGTGTCCTCGAAAGTAGCATCTTCCA
Source organism: Salix viminalis (assembly GCA_029228465.1). Lineage (NCBI taxonomy): Eukaryota > Viridiplantae > Streptophyta > Magnoliopsida > Malpighiales > Salicaceae > Salix > Salix viminalis. The sequence continues at coordinate 9,708,346 of CM055437.1, forward strand.
GTTGAGCTTCATCAAATGTGGAGCCTGATAGTACAGTGTTCTTGAATACAGCTCCCTTGAGATTAGCTTTCCCAAAGTTAACTCGGTCTAAAACAGCATTTGAGAAGTCTACTCCTGCAAATAATTGAAACCATTGTCATCCTATTTAGTTCCTTGACCATTACAGTTTCACATTTTCAAACAAAACAAGAGGAGCCACTTCAAGAATGTACAGAAAGAACCATGGTTACTCTACAAATCCAACGTAGGATTGCTGATTTCTGATCAGTCTGAAATTTGTACAACTATTCAAGGAAACTACACTTATTTCAGAGATATATTTCTGGTTTGATTTTGAAGAGAACAGATGATATGCTTCGGTGTTCAGATGGTCAAGTAAAATATACTAGTTGTTGATGAAAGGTAAATTGATGCCAAGAGACCAGTAGACCTCAGGAAAAAGTTGAGCACTAATTGGTATTTGGCTTCGGTTAGGAGAATTGCAACAAGGCATGCAGTTAAAGACAAGAGAATGAAGTGATTCAACAAGAACTTGAACGTCAAGTTTATTGCCCTTCAAGTTCTACTGGATGCCAAATTCTCAAGGCATTCGCCATTGCTCATCCTAGCATCATCGATCCTTACATTTGCATATTTTTCTACGTTTCTCAGAGATCGCTACGGCACCTTCATAGACCTACTTTCATATATTTCTACGTTTCAGTGTGGGATCCGTAGTCAGGGAGAAAATCACCCATTTGATTTTGTAAGAAGCAAAACTTAAGGGAAAGAAAGACTTGTGCCTCCCAAGAGCCGCTCATTTAGTTCTTTTTCTTTCTCCTCTCTTTGTTTGTGCATGTATTAAAATGTGGGTTTTGTGTGGAGACATTTTCATTTTTCAACCATGAAAAAATTAGCGTCAATGTGCTCATCATCTACAGGTAGATGATATAGAGAGGATAGCTGAGGACTGAATGGGAAAGTTACCTTTGAAGCTAGCTCCGACAGCATAAGCCTTAGACATTACCACTTCTGTCATATCAGCACCATCGAACTTTGCATCTGACATGAGTGCTGCTGCAAGAGACTTCCCCTTCAGATTGGATTTGTCATTTGAATAATCACAGAAGCGAAGATCAATAGGCTTGTCGTAAACACCATTTGCTTGACCAATCGTGTTTCCGACAAATGCCTTCTCACACCGGTTAGGTTCCGTTGATAGTGGGGGTAGCCTCTGCGAGGAAAACATATTGAATCTCGTAAATTTTAAGGACATTGAAATTAGCTTCTATTAGTGTTGTTACTATTATCGCTATTGTTTATATGGCATCAACAGGCTCTATGTGTAAAAATAAAATAAAATTAAGAGATCAAAATCCCGGATGGCATAAGTAAGATACAACAAGATAGCAAGAGGTGATCTAACAAAGTCATCCACGATTCTACACATGCAACAAGATAGCAAGAGGTGATCTAGCAATTCTGCAATTCCAACATTCACCACTTTTTTAATCGTTCAGGAGTGTACTACAAGTGGCTAGACATTAAATTCTGAAAAAAATATAATACGAAGCAAGAGTCCGACACTGCTGCACCCTCTTAGCCAGAATAGAAAAGATGCCTATTGCCAACAATTAATTGAAGATGTTTCTTTCCAATGATTCCACTCTTTCAACACATGATCCTTTCTCGACTCAAGCCAGCACACTTCCATTCTAACAATTGTGCTTTAATAAATCTTCTGGGTAAATTAAGAAATAAATCCCATACCCTTTGACCCAAGTTGCTTTACCAAACACACCAACTAGCAAGATCTCTATTGCCAACATAAAATTGAAAATATTTCTTGCCAATGATTCACCTCTTTCGACAACATGAATTCTTTCTCGACCCAAGCCGACACACTTCCTATCTAACAATTGTGATTTAATAAATCTTCCGAGTAAATTGAGAAATAAATCATATACCTTTTGACCCAAGATGCTTTAGCAAACACATCAACTAACACGAGTGGACATTCCTTACATTCAAGAAATGCTTAGGTTATTCCTACACACCCAGGATTTTTGTGTTCAGCATGCTATCAAAAGCATCTCCTTCGAGGTCCAATTCATAGCTTCGACAATTGCAAGCATATTCAGGCAATGCTTCAAAACTTAAAAGGAACTGTTTTGTCCGAAATATCTAAAATTAAAATACAATTTCTATTCATAGACGCTTAGTTTAATCGTAAAAATAAAATTCTAGAGCGGGCTTTTCAACCTGACCAGCAGCAATTACAGGTGAAGCAGCAGTCACAGCCCAAGCAGCAAGAATGCCACAAGCCACATAATTAATCTCCTTCTTAAACTGAAACAAGCTCTCCCTTGATTTGGAACCATCTCCACTACCTGCCAAGAACCACAAAACCAACAAATGTTAACCACATTTTAAGCCACCCCATTAAAGAAAACCCCCTGATAAGCAACAAATTTGCAAACTCTGAACCTGTTAAGGGGATGTGAAGGGTCTAACTTACCAGAACAGCAGATTTTGAGAGGCGAGTGGAGGGTCTGGAATAGGGAAACCGACGGCGCGCAGAAGAGAAGTGATAAAGAGGGAGGGAAAATGTTGTTATTGCCATTTTTAATCAATCAGAGGAGGTAGAGGCTTCTCTCTTTGTGTTGTTTATCTGTCAAGTGTCAGCTCATTGTTGATTCTGGGAGTTATCCGTTTGAAAAGTTTGGTTCCAGGATGGATGTACATCCATGCATGTATCCGATGTGGCACAACACATAGGAACTGGTTCTGTCTTTCGATCTGAAGTCCACTTGTCAGGACAGGATAGGGTCATCTCTATCACAGCTCTTGGCATGCTTGTCCTTCCTTATTTTGGTAATTGATCCAAAAAAATAAAAAAAATATATATATATATATATATATATATATCATGAGGTCACCAAGCCAATTCTCAACTAAATCAACCATTTTTCTCAAATAAGAAATTTAAAAACTTGAGCTTTCCAAAGATAATAATTATTCACATTATAGGTTGATTGTGACCACATGAAGCATAATTTGAAGGTTGGAAGTTGAGATGAGTTTACAGGAAATAACCCAATTGGGCCTAGCCCCTACTTGAAAAGCCCATTAACTAGCCCAATAGGCCCATCAAGGAGAGGGAAACAATTGACACCTGGGGATTTGGACTACTTGAATAGGTTTGTTTTGGAGTGTCCAGCCCAATCCGATATTTCATTTGCTTAATTATATTTATTTTATCTACATTAGACTTTCTTAAATAGGTTGTGAAGTGAATTCAACTTTCTTAAATTTTCCTTTCACGTAAAAAAAAAAGTATGAGAATTTATTTTATGAATATATTAATTAGGATATGAATCAATAACTTATTTAACACTCAATTATTAAACTTAATCTCAATATCCAAAAGCTAATTCAAAATTATTATTTTTAATCTTTCAACGAATTCTTGAAATGCCCTTTCTAATCCATCGAATAAGTAATAAATATACAGAGCAAGGATAGCTAATGACCCAAACAATTTAAGCTAGTATTTTTAAGTAGGGTTATTTTTTATTCTCGTGAGTCAATCTAAAATTTGACTAGGGTCTAATTTTATAATAAATAAAAGAAATTAACCCTATTTAACCCGTGACCTATAAAATCCCATTGACTTTATTTATTTTGATTGCTTCAGTTGGTCACAGTCCCAGGGGAGAAAGATGATTCTTTTCTCGTGAGTGATAAGGAGTTGGTGTTGTCAGGATCATAGCGTAATAATAAAGAGCTTATGATTTACACAGTAGATTTTGAATTCGAGTAAATATGTATATTTTTTATAAGTCTAAAACAATTAAAATTTTATTCGCTCATCGAAACTCACAAAATATATTTTTTAAAAATAAAGTGTAATCGAATCTAGAAAAAAGAGTTGGTGACAGAAAAACACAAAACAGAACAGTTAGCACTTCACCTAGTGGATTAAACAGGTTCGCTAATCACAAGTTCAAAGTAAAAACCTAGGCGGTACGTAGAGTAGGGATTGGCAACAGATGCCATGTTTCTCTGTCGGATTTTTTTTCCTGTAATTGGATCTACTAAAAAGTTTTTCTCAAGCTAATAAAAAAAAACAACCCAACTCATCTCCCAAAACAAAAAGGATGTTCAAATAGACCTAAAGCTCAAGATTACATGATGCTGCTTAGGTTAATTGTTCCTTAAAACCCAAGTAATTATTTTTTGTCCCCTAATTAAGGGACCTAAGAAATCATCATAAAGTGCTAATTGCATGGTATTAAGAGTGTAGTATGGCCCACTAATGCTTTAATCATGTGAACCACATCAGATTAATGGCTTTGTTTCTGTCTTATCTACCCTAAAAGATATTGGATTAAGACGTGGCGTGGCGTGTACTGGGCCCTTGACATGAGCATGATTTCAGAAATTGAAATCCCCGTCACCAGCCTGCCATGATAAATCTGTCACTCCCATGAAATGATTCAGGAAAAGTTCTTGTCTAGAAAAGTTGAGATTTTAGTGTTCATAGTTGGCAGTGGCGTCACCTTCCTGGCCTACCAGAACAGAGAAAGTTTAGCCAAAAACAGAGCAAAAAGATCTAAATCCATGTTTATATATTTCCTTGTTGATGCATAATCTATCGTACCATCAGATTCTGATGGGAAAAATAATAATTGAGGGAGTGATTATTACAGTGTTACAGAGCATATTAGAGAGAAAAGATGAGAAATTATTTGACTGGAATGACCAAGCAGAGTAATACAATTTCAAGACAATAATGGCTTTTGAAAGTCAAAAAATGAATTTAGTGCATGAAAATGAAGCCATAGTACTCGAGATAGACACAATTATCAGGCATAAAAGCCGAGAACATATGCTCATCAATCTTCATTTTCTCATTTTTCAGCCCACTCCCCCCAACAGTTTACAAGGAAATGAACTACTGAATATGTTCATATACATAACCACAATTGCAAATCCTAAACTCAGAGGGCATTTCTTCTGGATTTTCTGAAGACAAATAGGCTCAAAACTGATCTAAGTGATGTTAGAATGATATTATGAGATACAATATACACAATTTTGTTAGTGAGGGGGAAAAAAGGATGATCACCACTCACGCAATAATCAAAGTCAGTTAAACTGCCTGCTAGCATCCACCTACATAATAAAAGCTAGAAGCTTTTATCTGGAAATCCAATCACCATGTAAATCAGGGGCTCGGCATACGAAGCAATGGGCTAATCACAAAGACATTCAGCTGAAAATGAAGCTGAATACAACCCCACCATCAAGCTCAGGTGACATTGACCCTACCGAGCAACTCGGGGACTCTGCATATGTAAGCAACTCGGCTAATCAAACAAGTCATTCAACTGAAGATGAAGCTTAATGCAACCCCGCCATCAAGCTCAGGTGAAATCGACCCTACCATGACGCATGATATGGAAGACAAACAACTCAATCATTCAGATTGACCACAAAGTTGTAATGGCAGAGTTCCCTACCATTTTTCTCCCAAATAAACTGCAACCACCAGCTCTGAATTCACTCCTCCCATTTTAGCAAGCCAAAGAATGAGTTAGGCAAAGACCCCGCAAACAACTCTATTATAAAGAGAGAGTCTCAAACTGGTCTCTCATAACACATGACTTGTACATCTTTTACTGGGCTGAGCATACATTTCTCGTGCAAAAATATCAACAAATTTTATAATTAAGCTCGGAATCTAGATAAGCTAACCTCAGCCTCTTGCTAGTCTGCATGATCATCACAACCAAAGAATTGGTTGTCACTTGTCATGTATGCTTCTTCTACAAACAAACATTATACGAGAAGGGCCCACCCAAAATTCTCAAACATTCATCTACATTGCATATGTTGAGGAAGCTGGCAACTTTTTATGATGTCAAACTCAATGGTAATTGGTCAGCTGTGCAACATCAGATTTTGCAGCAGGTAATCCATCTAAGGGAGCACTAAAACTCCCAACAAATAGGATCAATCTTGATTCTCTGAAGCACTGCGATACCACTATATAGGTTAATCAGCAACTGGTAACCCATAATTGTGGAATGATTTTATTCTTCCATCCCACCCGGCAGTCACAACAACTAGACCCCACACATGAGAACTGATTGTGCTCTGGCATGAAGTTTTCAGAAACTTGTACTGGGATTTGTGCATTGCTGATGATGTAGATAATGGGCTCGAAGGAAGCTTTTCCTCTGGCCAAGTAGCGCAACCCTTGGGAAAAGATTCTGAGAAATATTCTTGACTCAGAGAAAAGTGAGCCGGAGAAGAAAGAGGCAGAACTTCCTGTGCGTTATTGTCTGAGACACGAAATCCCCATCCATTATCTAAGCTCCCATATTTCAATCCACACCAAGGTATAGCAACAGATGCATTGACAGAGAAATGCTCATAAGACCTTGAGTTTTTTGATCGAGGAGTAGCAGGTTGTTCCTGATTAATGTAATTCCACAAATGTACATTGGAATCCTCACAAACCGAGATAATATGCTTTCCATCCAAAGTAAAAGATGCAGATATCTGGTTTGCTGTGTTGCCTAAAGAGCACGGAGAAATTTAAGAAGATCAGGATTAAAAATTGATCAGTTTAGATAAGTAAGTTAATATAAAGTCATATTTGACACATTTCATAAAATTACAGGCTGCACGCCCATTTGGGTTTAACAACATGAAATATACAAATATGCAGCATATATAAAAGCAATTAATGTTTTAACACAAAAACTTCTGACTTGTCTGAAACAGCAACATTAATAGATGACATTGAGAAAAGGATAACAAAATGGAAGCTAAAGATACATACTTTTATATTTGCCAATCACATCAAGTCCTTGAAGAATTCTGACTTGTGAATCAGCACAAGTCACCATTACTTTGGTTGAGTCTTGCGGGGAAAACTGGAGTTAAAAGCGTATAATGAAGTAAAACATTAAACATGTACATAGAAAAAACAGCGAAAGCAAAATTGGAAGAAAAAGAGACAAATACCTGGAAGCCAGTTATTCTTTTGCAAGGTGACTTCTTTTTACCATGTAAGCGGATCTGGGCATCAAGTTGCAGGTAATGATCTGAACCTGGTGGAACTATAGCCTGTTTAGTGAATATGCATTTCTTCTTTAAATGCATAATAATTTAATATGAAACATTTCAGGGATACAACCCATTTAAACCAGTAAATCCATGCATAAAATCCATAAAACGCAATTGCAAGAGTTCTTCACAGAAGAAACAAACAGTATGTAGCTTAAGAAAACAAACAGTACATTCTTGATAGATGAACTTTGTATCCAAAACTATCGCACAGGTTACAACTTGAAGGACTTCCCACATGACATGTAATTCGACCAGGATATAACAGATTGTCAAAAGAACTACTACAAATGAAAAGTACCAGCATTTTGACTTGCTTATGTACTAACACCTAAAGAATGTAGTCGGTGCTAACTATCTGAATATGCATACCTGACATGTTATAAAAGCGACAGATTCCTGTCAGAGAGCCAACGATCCCTCCCTACACAGAAGTTTTTCCATGAGGTCACTTAGCATGGGAAAATACACCCCCATATACTCAATTCTTTAAGATAAAAGAGTTGAGGGAAAATTGTCAAACCTGCCCATCTGGACGGTAACACACTGCAGTAACGATATCTTTTATATCAGTCCAATCAACAACTTGGCAACTATTAACTGCCCATATGCGAACTTTTCCATCTATTGAACCACTCATGAAGTGATTATCATCCACAGGGTTAAATTGAACACAGGTTACTGCATCACATACAAAATAAAGGGAAAGGTAATTCAACTTGACTGACTAGTAAACTAAAAGAACTTATGTTGGGAAGAAACTTAAAATTAGCCAGAAGCACACCATAATTGCTGTGCAAGAAAACTCTGAGGCAACAGTCACATCCCACTTGCCATAGACAGACAGTTTTGTCCACTGAAGCTGATAGTAAATGCTGCTTAAAAAAAAATCTGTAAATATAATGCTTTGTTTTCTTTAGTTTGTTAGAGAAATGCATCATGTATGAAGCAACTTACATTATTATTGGACCATGAGAGATCCAAGATCTCTTCCCTGTGCCCATGGAACTCGTGCAATGGTTTCTCCAAAATCCGGAAAACTTTTGGAGGGAAAATGACACATGCAGAATCTGATGTTTTCCTCATGCTCCTCATTTTAGTCGCCTTTTCTTTTTCAACCAAGAGGGGTTTCAACTCGGATAGCTGGTTCACCGTGAAGTATATGCAGGATGGATCTATTTCTGGAATGTCAAGTTCATTTGATCTCTCATCCTCCAAGACCTGCCAAACACGCACAATCCCATCCTCACCAGCACTTGCAAGGTACTGCCCATCAGGACTAAATTTCATGGTCAAAATTGAACCCTCATGGGCCTGGATATCTTGTCCTTTATAAAGAGCCGAAAGTTCCTTAGTTCGCTTACCATATCGGTGAACCTTAACTCTTTGTACCCTGCACTTCAGAAGTGCATCATCATCACCATCATCATGTCTCAATTTGTCAGCTTCCTGTTGGCTATCCACAATGCATGATATGGAACGTATTCTACTCAACCACCCCTTCTTAAGCCTTCTTGGAGTATCCACCAAAGTACTTGGTTCCCCAACTTCATTCTGCATAAGTTTCTGAAATGAGGGAGATGACTCGGAAGTGTTCTCAGATTCCTCTGCTGTTATTGACTGTTCCACTTCACAACCTTCATTTGCTTTCACATCTTGCCCCAATTCATCTACTTTGAACATCATTCCCCCATCAGAACCCCCTTCTCTGCAAACAAAATTCTCCATCAAACCCAACTCCGCTGACAAATTAGATTCACCATTAGACCAGCATGACATCACAGACCGAGTAGAGCAAAATTCATCTTCTAAACATAGCTTTCTCAATACAGCCACACTGCTTTCTCCGATCCTATCACTCTCTCCTTCTGGACTAAATGCTTCTAAATTCCTATTCCCATTTTCATTTAAACCAATTCCCATCCAATCAAAGAACCTACTCCGCTGCTCCTGAACACTTCCAGGGCTCTTAATCCACAGTTCATGGTGAAGTCTACTCGAAACAGAGTTATCAAAACTAGAATGAGAATCAAATATCTCAAAGCTATCAGAATTTGCATCAGAAATTGATGATATGTCTTCATAGGCATCAAAAAATCGGTATTCTTCTTCACTCAAACTTCCCATTATTCTTTGAGTTCAACCCATGGAAACCCCTTCTCAAGGAACCTTTTTTTAGCTATGCTAAAACTCTATCCCTCAACACAAGCAATCCCAAAATAGCTAGAAAAAAAAAAACACAAAAACCAAGATCAGCCTTTAGTTACCATACAAAAAAGCTTAATAAACCAAACAGCAATGACAACATTAACAATAAAATAAAAAAAAAGAGATCCAACATGGATTCCAATCCAAACCCATTGAACCTGGTCCACTCAATAAATAAATAAATAAATAAATAAGAAGCTCGATACTTAAAATAACAAAACCATCAAAATAGAAACTTAAAAAAAAAATCGTCTTTCACTCAAAAGAACCAAACTTTTGCATTCAAAACATAATCTCACCAAAAAAGTAAAAACCCATCGACATGAAGCAGAAGATCATGTGATTGCATTAGTAGAATGAAACAGAATTATGAGGTGCTTGTTACAATTAAACAAGCAAGAAAATTCCAATTGTTCTGAACAAAAATTTCAAAAGAAATAAAAATAAAAGGAAATGCTTACATGGGCTTGTTTTGTTTAAGAGGTTTTTCTGAAAACGAAGAGAACAAAGGTCAAAGCACCCATTAAACTTTGTTAGTGTTTTAGTCTTCTCTATAATAATACGTGAAGAAAGCAAGGCAGCAACGACACTATAACAGAAGGAGAAGAAAAAAATTAAGAGAAAAAAACATAGTGCACGGATAAATTACAAATTAAAAACAAATAACGGAAGGGTAAAACAGGAAAGAACATAATTTCCTTGGTAGTCGTGAACTGATGGCCCAAGAAACGAGATTTCGAGAGCTGCTCCTTAACTCTCTCTCTCTCTCTCCGGTTCTTCTTAGCCATGTCTCCTTTTAATTACTGTTTTGAAATTAAAAAACGAAAAAAAAGTTACAAAATAAAAGGACACGACGAAGATAATTGAAATAGAGAAGGGTAGTTGCTATCCTAGGGGTGGAACTAATTTTTCTGTTGAACATAAAAAAAAAAAAAAAAAAGGTTGTTTCAATGAAAATAAAAACTTAGATGAAAAAAATAAAAATAAAAGCATATGGATCGAAATAAGTTTTTTACATAGTAGTATGTTGACTTGATACCAGTCAACCTGTTTAACTAAGCAGGTCTACAAATTAAGTCATAGAATCTTCAGAATTTAAAAAAAAAAAATCGTCTAAGGATGCAATAAAAATATAAAAAATATATGAAATTAAAGAAAAAATGATGACATTTTAAAAAATTATTTTTAATGATATACTGAATCAGCTCAAGTTACTCTTGTAAAACTATAATTCTAGTTATTAATTTACATTAATCTTGTAAAATATAAATCAAAAGAAATATAATATATAAAGGAATTTGAGCAAGCAAACAACACATGTATTTTTGTCCAAATTTCCCCCCCTACTGATCAAAACATTAAGACATGTATATCTATTTTTAAATTTATTTTAACCTGAAATATCTAAAAAAAAACATTGTCACAACATCCAAAAACCCAAAAAGGGGTGTAAAAATAAAATGTCAAAACAGGTAAAAAAAATAAGTCTGATTCAAAACTACTTTAAAATATATTATTATTATTTTTTGTTTTAGAAGAATTAAAATCTAATTCAAAACTATTTTAAAAATATATTATTTTTATGATTTGTCTTTGTGAGTTTAAATACATTTATATATTTTTTATGTCGGTAATATTTATCTCGATACATTAACCTAATACACTTTATTTTTTTCATCTAAGAATCATTTATTTATAATAATTCAACCTATCGTATAAAATATGATATATAGAGTATATCATATTAAATAGATAATTTATTTATAGCTAGATGATTAGTTGGGTAATCAGATAATATATAAAGCAAAATGTAGTTTATTTTATGTGTGCTATGTGGCTAATATTTTCTAACTTATAAGGTATCGACATATATAGCCAATGAATTTTTATCAACAGCTAATAGCAGTTGGATTGTTTTGCCTAATTTACAAATCATATAAAGTCAAACTTACGACTATCACTCTAAGAAAAGCAATCTATTCTTTTCCCTTTATGAATTTCATGATAATTTAACCTCAATACAGCTAATATTAATTCTAGAGTTTTTTAATCTATATATATATATATATATATATATATATATATATATAGATATAGATATAGATATAGATATATTAAATGAATGAATAGGTGGTAGCCATCTTAATCTCTACTTTCTATTCAAAGCGTCAAACATTTGACTTGGAATTTTAGGGTGGAATATATATATATATGGTAGGAGGTATATAATTAAATTATGTATGAAGAGACTATGAGCCATTTAGTGTCTATTTTATAGTGAGGTTGAAATTCTTTTTGAAAATGATTTTTATTTAGAAATAATCAAAATAATATTTTTTTTATTTTTTTTTTAAATAATTGGACTTGGAATTTTAGGGTGGAATATAATTTGAAATAAAAAATAAAATTCAAATTCAAATTCAATTTTAGCTGTCATGTCCATTGCATTCTGTCTTTCTACTACTTTTATTATTTGCATGACCAGTCTAATTTTTCTCATTGACCTTTCTTCCTAAGAATTAACTCAATTATTTTTCTTTGACTACTAACTACAAAATGGGTCAAATTTCTAATGTGAGAGGCTGATTTATGAGAGAAAATTGATTCATAAAGGTTGAACATTAAAACATAAATAGTGTATTTTAAATTCTTATGAAACTGTTTACAACCCTTTTTTATTTATCTATTTTTTCATACTTCTATCACAAGAAAAAAAAAATGCACATGTTCTTAAACAAAAATCAATTTGGTTCCAATGCCATTAAAAAAATGTATTGATAGAGGAGATTTTTTTTTCTAGAAATATAATTGAGGTAATTGAGTAATTGTTTTAGAGCGCGGTGGAGGTTACTTTTAAAATTATTTTTCGTTCATAAATACATTAAAATGATAGTTTTTTTATTTTTAAAAAAATTATTTTTAATATCAACACATGAAAATAATTTAAAAATACTAAAAAAAATTTTAATTTGAAATAAAAAATAAACAATTTTCTTTTTTAAAAAAAAATATCTTTTGAAAAACAACTACCCTCATTGTTTCTCCTTTTGATACTCGTGACAGATGACTGAGCAATTGATGGGAGGATGTGGGCGATGACCGCCCTGAGACGGAGGAGTGCTCCGTCGTCGGAGGCCGACAAAAATGGTGGCGATAATGGGTTAAGGATTTGCTCAATGTCACATGTGTCATCGACCCCACCCCCCATTTTCTCCTGCAAAGGCCACCTCTGCCAAATTCTTTAAAAATTATGTATGCGTACGTTTTCGTTAATAATAATTGACTGGAAATAGGCAAACATGTGATCAAGAACTAATTCTCAAATCCTGTCAATGCAGAAGAGAAATATTTAAAATGAGATCAATAATTAGAGGGTGATTCTTTCTCATTAGTTAGGATCACATGATCATTAAATAATAAAATTATATTATATTTTCTAATTACCACGATAGTGTCTCGTTGATTTCTCACAAGTAAATTTACATACAAAGCAAAGCAAATTATGGAGTCATATGCAAGGGAGTGGTGTTAAATTCTAAATTTTTAATCAAAATTAACCATATATTTTGGAGATTAAATTATTATATGCAAATTAACCCAATTATATTATTTTATTAACGTGAATGTCTGAAACGAACTTGTGCGCACCTCAACTAATCTCATGAATCCTGAAATTAACGATTATGTGAGCTTTCATAGTTATCATATTAGCAATCATAGAACTCAAATCTGAAACTAAAAAAAAAATCATTTAATCCCAAATTTGTATCCACTAAATCACTTACAAGATGATTAATTATGTTTTTTTTTTTCGGTTGGTGGTATAAGTTCTATCTAAGGTTTGATTACAGAATAACATCCGTCAAGGTACAAATGCGATCACTTAAAAAACAAATATAGTTAAAATTTAATATGAATTTTTTAAGAAAACCTTTTTAAATAATGGTTTAATAGCTTTAGTAAAAACACAAAAAAGAGACATGAATGATCATGCTAAAAAGGGCATTAAACAAACTTTATAGATTCAATGTAGGAGCAAAATTACAGGCTAAGTTGGTACTAATAAAGTCGACTTTTTATGGGTTTATGTCTTCATTAGAGCATTACAAAACCCTAAAAGGTCAAAAAGCAAAAGCATGATTGTTTCCAAATGATCGAACAATTTACTTCGAGATTTGGTGATAAACCCTCAGCATGATTTATTTATTTTCTTAACTCTTTCTACTTTTAAGATTAATCGACCACATCATTGTATCTTAGAAACTTGTTCGGCCATTGTTGCCCAAGAGAAGTTATTTATTGTTATTTTCTTGAGACTTGGACATGACAAGCTTGAGGAGGCCAAAGATTCTTTTTTTTTTTTTGGTTGACATGACTTGATTGGAGATGTCCTACAGCAACTTTCACATGAATCAAAGATTACATTTATTATTCTTTATATTAGTTTTATATGTTTAAAAAATAAATTTTACTAAATACTAATTTTAAAATTCGAATTTAAAAGGTTAATCGATGTAATAAAAATTATGCAAAGTTTTTTTCTTAAAAAAACACATCCAAATATAATTATAAATACAAAAATAAACGGTGGAGCCTAAACCAAGCCAGATTACTTTGGTATATTGATCTTATACACTTTTAAATGAAAAAAAGATTAATGATTATGTTTGCCAATATAGTAAGACAAGTAGACACTAATGATAGAATGTTCCAGCTAATTCTACACAAACGTGTCTGAGCATGGTTTACACAAGTCAGTTTTGATTCCTCCTCCTCCTCTTTCTTTTATATATATATATATATATATATATATCATCAATCTGTTTTATTTTCATGTTTTCAAAAAATATTTTTTTTCCTTACTTTCACTTGAATGTTTTTGGGTATTTTTAAATTAATTTGAAATACTAATGTTAAAAATATTTATAAAAAATTATATATTTCTAAATAAAAATACTTTGAATTTTTTTGTTTTCATAGTAGCTAGCTAGACTGCTTGCTCAACAAAGAATTATTGTTTCCTGGCAATCAAGAAGCAGAAGATGGTAAAAAGGGATGTATTTTTTTTTTATTTTTTTTTAATTTCTGATAAGGCATTAATTATAGATACAATTAAAATATTGCAATTGGTTTAACTATTTATATATATTTTGTTGTTGTTTGGTTAACAACTTTGTATCATGGTTTAGTGATTATGAGTGAGAGTAATGTCTCGCAGGTTAGATTCATAGTGGAAGTAAATTTGTTTTTATTCTATAGAATATAGATGATTTAAAACAAAGTGGACGACACATACTTTCTTAAAAGCAAAATCAAATAGCTCAAACATGCATCTCCTAAAAAAAAAGTGGTTTTTTTATTGACCATTTGATTTTTTTATGCTTTTTTTTATATTTTTATATTTATATTTTTTATTTTTATCATTTAATTTTTTATTAATTATGAATATTTTTATATTTTATCATATAATAAAATTAATTAATTCAACTTCTTAGAGTTTATAACTTTGATTGCGGGTTTGGTGAATTATATATTGTTTTCATTGAATATTTTCTTGGATTATGCCAAATTGTTGAGGTTATTCTCATGTAATTTAATTTAAAAATCAAGCTAAGAAAAGAAAAGGGTTAAAATCTTTTAAATTTGAAATAACATATCGCAAAACCATAATTTTTTTCCTAACATATCGCAAAACTTTCGTGGCAGGAGATAAACTAGTAATTATTATTATGATTTCAGGTTTAATTTTTATATTTGATCATCACCAAATGGGCCCCACATTCTTTAAAAAATATTTCTGCATGTTTGTTAATAATAATTGATTGGATTCTCGTCTCGAGAGGTATATGTATTTAAGTGTTTGTTTGAAATTGTAATTGTGGTTGTTTTTGCAAATATTTTTTATTTTAAAATTTATTAAAATAATATATTTTTTAATTTTTAATTTTTTTCACATTAGCATATCAAAATAATCTAAAAATACCAAGAACAATTAATTAAAAGTAAAAAAATAAAAATATTTTTTTTATATTTTTTTTCAAAAATATTTTCTAAAATACATCAATAATTAGAGGGTGACTCTCTCCCTCATTAGTTAGGATCACATGATACCTTTTAATGATAATAATAAAACTAAGGGAATCTCACTATGAATTAAAAAAAGAAAAACTAATTTTCACTACAATATTTTCTAGTTACCACGATGTTGTCTCGTTAACTTTTCACAAGTAAATTTATTGACAAAGTAGAACAAATTGTGGAGTACCATTTTTTTTTTAATAAAAAATAACAATATATGTTAGAGATTAAATTTTTATATGCAAACTAACTTTTTTCTACTTTAGCTCTTCTTTAATTAATTCCAAATCTCTTATTTTTTTAATATTTGGAAAAATTAAAAATTATGAATGAAAAACAAATGTAATAACAGTGAGCTTGTAATTAGATTCGAGTCATCTTTTTATCCTTTCAACTCTTTTTTATAAAAGTGAATAATTACTATCATTAGGAAAGAAAAAAAAGAAATCAAATAATTAGTCATATAATTTTATCAACTTCTCATAATTATTTATTAACCTTTGTGATTACTGTTTTGTAGCTGTAGACGGGTGGGTGGATCCCATGTGGGACCCCATCCAGTGAATGGAAAATAAAATATAAAACAATTCTGCTGGAATATGCATGTATCAAGAGAAAGTTGACCACTTGATCGTGTACAGTGCTAAAATGATTTTAATATAAAGTATTTTCCATTAATAGTCTAACCAAAGTGATGATACATTTTCATATCAATTGTTGTATCAAGAATCATTTGATCTTGTGATGAATTAATTCAATAAATCAATCTAATATTTAGTTTAAGCTTAGTTCGAAGTGTGTTTTTCAACGACAACATTTTAATTTTATAAAATAAAATATAATTTTATCAATCCACGTAGAGTAAATCGATTAATTCATTGAATTCTTAACTTTTTTTTAATCTATTTAATAACTTTAGCAAAAACACATTAAAATTAAAAAAAAAAAAAGACATGAACGACCATGATAAAAGGGTGTACCTAACTAGCTAAATTAAAGAAACACAAACACTTTATAGGGTAATTGTAAGAGCAAAATCACTTACAGGTTAAGTTGGTAACAATAATTAAATCGACTTTTTATAGGTTTATGTCTTCGTTAGGGCACTACAAAACCCTAAAAAAGTCAAAAGCAAAAGGCATGCTTGTTTCCTTTGATCAAACAATTTACTTCAAGGTTTGGTGATAAACCTTCAGCATGATTGTTCTTTTTTAACTCTTTTCTCTACTTTTGAGATTAATCGACCACATCATTGTATCATGGAAACTTGTTCGGTCATTGTTTTAATGAACAAGAGAGGTTGATTTAATATTACTTTGTTTAAAGCTGGATGTGACATGCGTTAGGCCATAGTATGTTTTATTATTTTTTTATTATTATTATTATTTAACATGAAGGGAGTAAATATAATGGTTTTCTACTCTTTTTTCATGTAATTTGTTGATTAATATTCTCAATCTATAAAGTAACCATCTTATCTAAGAGTTTAAACTAATAAGTGAGATCCTAGAATATAATTTATATTATTATCTAATATATCCCCTCAAGTGAAAGCTTTTTGAGCTTGAAACTTGCACATGATCACACTACCTTATGCTTGATTTTTTTATCAAATAAAATGGGAGTGGTGAGATTTGAACTCGTGACTAATAGATCAACAAAGCACTGATATCATATCAAAGAATCATCTCACCTAAAAACTTAAGATGATAGGTAAGGTCCTAGAATATAATTTATATTATTCTGTAACATAATACATTTGATGATTCTCTTTTTTATATATATATATATAGTGATAACTTCTTCTTCTTTATCTTTTTCCCATAAAATACAGTGATTTGATTTTTGAAAGGTTTCATATCTGTACCAGAAAAAATGAATTCGGATCAATTTATTACCGGGATTAGAAAAGTTAATTCGAGTGATTAAAATGATTTTGTTTTATTTATTTAAAAAAAAACTGAATTTTAACGTGGGTAATGGTTTAGCTTATAAAGTCGTTAGGATTTGGCCAAGTTAATATCTATTTACATTTTTAAAAAGAATCTAGTCCGACTTAGCTAGTTAATTGAGGCCGAGTATAATAATAAATATTCAAGGATTATTCGCCAAGTTTCAAATAGCTTAATTAATTTATACCAAAAAAAAAAAATAGCTTAATTAATTTCCATTAGAAGTCTCGTAATGGTACAATATTGTTTTTTGGATTCAGAAAACAACATCTCTCGAAAAATATAATTTATAAATTTATATAAATAAATAAAATTCTGATTATTTTCAAACTCTTAGTACATCTTAATTCAAACTGTGGTAAATTTCAAATCTTGTCATTACACCACGTAGGACTACAATGGTTTTCATGCACATTAATGCCATGTGGGCATGTTTTGCTAACAAATATTTGCGACATGGAATTTCTCTTTTTCTTTTTGTTTTTCTCTAGTTTGGACAACAAGATGCCGTAACTATGATTTTTTGTTATGTTTTGTTTTATAGTAATATAAATCTCAATCATTTTGATTTAAAGTCTATTCAATAATAGGTAATATGTTATGGCCGACAATTGAAGTGCTCTCACCTAACATATGTTTGATACTACTAAGTGTTTGGCTCTTATAGATTATAGTCGTTTTATTAGAAAAATTAAACATGTTCTTCTACAATATTAGTTTGTTAATCATGATGATTTACAATTATTTTCTATGAGCTGTTTTCTAATTACGATTGTAACATGATCAATTGCATATATGGAAAAACTTCTTTCTATTGTATTGTGTGTGGTTGATGTCTAGGGATACAAGGGACATAAATAGAACAAACAAAAAAAATATTTATTTGAAAACATAAAGATAAAGATAGAGACATGGATATAAAATAAAATAAAAATAAAGATAAGGATATATAAAGACATGAACATAAAATAAATATGTTTCTATGATAATTTTGAAGTGAAATTTTGCATTTTAAAAAAAAAGTAAAATGAAACTTGTCTTCTTTTTCTTCTTCTTGTTATCTATATCTTTTATTATCAGACATTAACTAAGTGGTAAATTTACAACCATTTGATTGTTATCTTGTTGCAAGTTGACTTTGCTTACTGTTTTGCCTGTGATTCCCTTTTTCTTGTTGTTTTGATGGTTAAAGCCAAGTTTTTTTTTTTTATTATCATGCTTGAGCTTTGGTTGTTAATTTTAATTTCTTTTCTAAGTTTCTTATGTCTATATCTTGGATTTAGTCTTTGTTGGGCATTTTTGGGTTTAATAGTTTTTCTAGGTTGATATTCTTGCTATGGATATTGTCTTAAGTTGTTGATTTATGTGTCATTTTGGTTGATTAATGATTATTATATATGTGTACATGCTTTTTAATCATTAATATAGGGTCTTTATAGTTCAAGGGCATTGTTTTCATGTCATTTTATCTTCAATTCTTTCATTTTGTTCTTCATGAAAAAATTGAATAATCGTGAAGTTTGGTTGATTATGGTGTTACTCTAGCCTCAAAACTTTATTTGAATTATGTTTGTGAATGTTTTGTTGCCTTTAATTTTATAAAATCAGATCTGAAATTGAGTCCGTGTTTTCTAGGTTTCTTGCCATGTTCTTTGTGTTTTTTAATGAAATTCAAACTAGTAACCTTGTTTGATTTTCAATTTTTATTTATTTTTAAGTTGTGGTATTTCTAACCTGTGTGGTTGGGCTGAGTCCATTTTAAGTTATGTTTTTGGGCTTGGATCTTAGGTTAGAAAGCTTACTCTACATGGCTAAGTCGACCTCATTTCTAAAATAAAAGCATGTTTGACTAGGTCAAAGTTTTTTTATTTATAAAAAATGTGTTCTAAAAGCTTGTTTGCTAAACACAATTATAAGATGAATTTCTAAGCCTTTGACTTTTAGTGAAGGGCGCCCCACTAATTTTCCAACAATATTTGTTTTCTTTCTTTTTGTGTCTTTTCTAAACAACTCCTAAAAAATCTAGAAAACAAATATAAAATCTCTAGCAATATTTGTTTTCTAGATTTTTTGACTAAAAATCCAAGGACTATTTTAAAAATATTTATGGGTCTCTCACATGTTTCTCCAATAATTTTATCTAATATCAAGTTATAGACTTACATTATAAGATACAAATCCATTGTTAAAAAATACTTACTTTTCTTTTAGGTCTCGGAAAAAAAATCCAATTTGTTTTAAGAACTCCTTAATTCAAAAATATGGTTTTTTGTTTGTATGCATAAGGCCAAATTCTAGAATTTTTCATTCCTATTATCTAAAAAAGAAAAATAATAATATCATATTTTAAAAATATAAAATAAATATCACAATCAATTTATGATTATCCATTAGAACTTGATCAAAATCTAAAAAAAACACCATAAAAAATAATGTTTTTAATTAATATTGAGGGTATAAAATTTACAACGCAATGCATACTTGTGATATTAAATGAATTAACAATAATAAACTTTAATAATTAGTTGTGGACTTTATTATTTGATGATATAAAATTATACTGTAGATTTTGTCCTTGAATATTAAAGATACAAAGTAGAAAATAAATGCGACGCTAAATTTTGAATTCTAGATTGGTTAAGATTTAAACTAGTAAGGTAGAGATTTTCTCTTATCTCAACTCTTGCAAACCAACATGTTTTTTAATGACTATAATACTAAGAGACGACTTCTTCAAAATTATAATTTAATGATTAAACCTAAAATCCTTCAATTTAGAAGGAAAACTCATCATCCAATGTCATGTGCATCACAATGATAATAATAATAATAATAATAATAATAATAATAATAATAATAATAATAATAAAATAAAAAAAAACAAGAAATCCTTACCATTTGTGATCACCATAATTAATGTCATGATACAACAAGATGAAAAATAGACTGACCATATCCATCTATGATCTTTCCAAAGGCATACAAGAAGCCAAGCCTACAAACCACTAAATTCATTTATCAACTAACACAAAGCTAGATACATAGCTGTGATTAATTCTTAATCATTCTTTATGATTAATTTGACAATCAGATAAAATATAATTCCTGTATTTTGAAACCGGAAGGA
The DNA here is from genome assembly GCA_029228465.1 of Salix viminalis. Lineage (NCBI taxonomy): Eukaryota > Viridiplantae > Streptophyta > Magnoliopsida > Malpighiales > Salicaceae > Salix > Salix viminalis. Next base: position 9,728,830 of record CM055437.1, read on the forward strand.
TTAATTATTTGATTTTTATATAACTAATTATTTGTGTCTATTTAGAAGTGTAGTTGCAGTTGTTTTTTAAAGTGTTTTTTATTCAAAAATACATAAAATGATATTTTTATTATTTTTTATTATAGGACATAAAAACGCCAATTTTTTTAATTTAAAATAAAAAATAAAATAAAATTTTCAAATTATTTCAAAACGTTTTTGAAACCCTAGAGTTAATCTTGGACAAAAAAGACCCATGTGATATAATTTCAAAATGAAAGTGGAAAATATGATTGTGATGATGGTCTCATATCATCCATAGTACCATGACTGGGTGGATTCATGCTGAGTGTAAGAGATTGTGTAGCAGACAGTTCTCCACCAAACAAGCTAGTGCGAGGTGGGTCTTCCATGGCTGACTTTCTCTGATTATTTTTTAATATTATGGGTGCCCACTGCCCATTTCTATCTTCAATGAACAATGGCGATGCATGCCCTTCAAAACTTACTCTTCTTTCTTCTCCCCCATATTTGAAACTGAGAGCCGATGCCAAATCCAGTGAGCTGGGATCTGGATAAGGGTTCCTGCGTGCAATATTTTGAGAAAAATTACAATATTTTCCGACGCAAATTGAATTTCCCATCTTCTTTACAGATAGCTCTTCATATCCTTGGCACCGTACATGGTCGAAGCTTGACTATCAACCAGTACTAGTCTAGCTAGACGGAGACTAGCCGTTGAGCGAGCCCCATCTGTGCAAGGGAATGATGGCTTGATCAAAGAGAGAGAGAGCATATTATACTTACCTAGAAGCTTGGATGTATGACCATGGCGTTTCTGTTAGGACACTAAAACCTAGAAGCTCTCCATTGGGATCCGAGTTCTGATGGGAATCTCTGATAACCTGTATGTTTGCTTGGCTTCACCTTAATACTTTGTCGTAAAACCCTAAGAGAAGTGCTTATTTTTGGTTCATTGGATGGATCACAATTGTGGGGGTGCATCTGATCCATGATCCGATGACAGTCTCGCAGATTGTCGGGATGCAGTGTGAGCGCAGGACCACAATCGTGGGAGTGCGTCTGCTTCAGATCTTATTTTTTTTCCTGCCATCCTCTCCACGGGAGAAATAAATTTAGCCAGCTACTGTGATCATGGCAGACCCTAATTTTGGACCACTCCTGAGATAATCATATCACAGAGAAGCCATTGGGTGGTCCTAAATCTATCGAAAGATCATAAGTTTTGCAGGAAAGTGTGTTGACATGTTGTGTTCTGTTCTGACAGTGATAGCTGCGTTTGTACAGTTTAGTACTGGTGTTGCAAGAACTTCACTGTCAATCGCCATTATCTTATTGATTAGATGGCATCCGTACAGATATTTCCAAGTGGAAGGTTTTCTGGGGACTTTGCTGTAATGATACAACTCTTGAAATGCTCAACTTTTTGGCCTCCAGGTCTTTGGCTTATCAGAGGTGCCAAGCAGTAAGCCAGAATTACCATTATGGGAGTCAGATGCCTAGTTACCAGCTCTGAAAGACTAGCTGTGGAGGGTCAGAAAAGTCTTTTTCAATACACTGACTGATTGCCTACTATGGCAATAATCCCTCTGCCCTAATCTTCCTTTCCACATGTGAATATGGTTTGATACAAGTTTCTTTTTCTTTGGATTTTTTCATAGTCAAGATCAAGCTTTTGTTAAAAATTAATATAAATTATATTATGTAATTTCATTTAATAATTTAAATTTTTAGATGGGATGATTCTTTTAGATGATATCAGAACCTTGTTGATCCTGTGATCACAAGTTCAAATCTCACCACCCCTAATTTTATTTGATAAAAATCAAATACAAGGTAATATGAGTTTATACAAGTTTTAAGTCCAAAAAACTCACTTGAAAAGATGTTTTATAAAATAATATAAATCTTATTCTGGAACCTCACCTAATAATTTAAGTTTTTAAATGAAATGATTAGAGAGATCAAAATCACAACCAAGTCCTTGAATCCCAAGTTCATTAGCATAAAATATATATTTGTATTATAGAACTATATATAGAACATTTAACACACACACACATTGTTTTTTTTTTTTTTTGTATAAACCATCCGGTAATCCGGCCACTGCCGACTAATCCGGATTCGAGCCGGGTAGGACCTTTAAAGGTGACAAAGCTCTCCCAAGCGAATTTTAAAGCAGTTGCATACCCAAGGCTCGAACTCGAGACCTTGGTTAAGCACACACACTGTTGAATATTAAACAATTGTAGAACAATAAATACTGATATAAATACTCAAAGTTCAGTGTGTCAAGTATAAATATCTAAATTTCTTCACCCTAGCTGTCTCTCCCTCCAGGCAAGGCAAGCTTGCTCTTCCGATAGATGCTTAAAAAATTATGTACATGTGCTTAGACTTTCAAAAGTTGGAACCTTTTCGCATTTATTTCTTCAATGATTACATAATTCACTAATGTCTGGAAGGACTACAACATCTGATTAGCTTGTTAGTCGATGACTGTTAACTTACTGTAAAATCAAATAGAAATGAATTTAAACAAAATGCTCTGTTGGGTATTCGTGTTCATATCCGTTGTAGTCATAATATAATCTCTCCCCCTTTGATATATCTCTGTTGGCTATCAGCAAAACCCGGCATTCACCATCGACATCATACCTCACACATTTTAGATTCTGCTTCTTTCTCCCTTCTCTGCATCGAAGGATGAGGTTCTTATGAGAGTGGATCAAAGTTATAACTGTTTCCAAAATCCAGTCTGACAAATTAAATGAAAAATGCAAACTTGGATTGTTTACAACTGGAAAGGCTTCCTGCAAGAGGAAAAAACTAAACTGGCATACTAGAAAGACTGTGTTCATGCATTTATCCTGACTTATCTCAGTGTTTTGCAAAATGAAGGAGCTAAAGTTGAGAGACATTCACAATTAACTCAATTCCATGTTGTGTTCTCTATGATTACACTCTCATGGCACCTCCAGCCATGATATACGATCAAGTGATATGCACAGCACATTGATGCAAAATGTTATAACTGTTATGCAACCATCTCATCTAAAATCTTGAAAGCTTTTAGATGGGACAGAATATGATTTATATTATTCTCTAACATACCCACTCAAATGAAAGTTCTTTAGGCTTGAAACTTGCATATACATACATTAACTTGTGCTTGATTTTTATTAAATAGAATAGGAGTGGTAAGATTCAAACCCGTGACCACTTGGTCAATAAAACTCTGATATCAGTCTCACCTAAAAGATTGAGCTTTTAATTTTTAAATGAGATAGTTCATTAACATTAACCATTGTGCCATACATGTAAGAAATTAACTCAATATGCCACGCAGTCTGCCTAACTTACAGGTTAAAAACTTGTAACGTCAATTTTTAATTCCAAAGGATTTTCCATGGCATAGAGACAAAGTTCAATGTTGAGGATGAACTTACTGTGAGTGATTATTGATACCGTTGATAAATCGAGCTATATTCCCACGCATGTCAGGACATATGACAAGGCTTTGTGAAGGATTATCAGCATGAAGCAATGTCATCATGCTATCACCATCATCGTTTTCCCGGTTCTTCAAGTAATCAACATCTCCAACATACTCAGTTATAATCGTTAAATCTTTTATGAATCTATCTGCCTCTACTGTGAAACTGTTACAATCAATCAAACAGGTATATTGAACCACTGATCCAAATTTACTAACCACAATGAGAACAAAACATATTTAATCTTGAAAGGTCGGATACTATATACATACCCTTCCTTGGGATCAAAAACAACCATGAGAGGAGGCCATTCACCTCTGTTCATCATCCTTTTGCACAAATTTAAGGTTTCAGTATCTTCTTTTGACAATACCTGCACAGTAATCATACTTGAATTTCAATAAACCTGGACTCTATGAACCACTAAACAGCTAACTAGCCAAAGTACAAATCACTCGATTTTTTTTAAACTACCACTCTAATGTAGAGAAAAAGGAAGGTCCTTGAGACTATTACCCAATTATATACATGTGCGCCTACGCATCTATAAAATAGTAATTTCAGCTCAGCTGCTGAAGTGTAGATACAGGTAACGAGAAGCCAGTAAAGCCATCCTTAAAAAGATGAAATCACTGCAACAATCTACATAACCACACCCATTGACATTGCAAAATAGGGCCATTCATGTCAAATGCAAGCAATATGCCTACAATACAAGGTGGCCTTATATATATGTTGATATTAAAGCCATACATCAGAATTAAACATCAAAACCACTACACTCTCATGTCCCTAATGTTAACAAACTCACAAGGCAAGCGCTGAAATATATTTTTATATTTTTAATTTAATACAATTGCTTTCCCATTATTTACCTGCATTCCTCCCTTCTCAAGTGCTGGCTGATTCACAGACCTCGGTGCCATGGCTGGCCGGTAGGTTAGTTCATTACTGAACTCCGTCCCCGAGGCTGTTAATGCTGTTGCTAGTGATCTCATTTGCTCCAATCTCCTTTCAGGATCTTCACTCGGACTAAATGGCAACAACTTCCTCCTCTTCTTCGACACCACTAAACTACTAGACCGCTTTCGCTTCTTCTGAATATCTAAAAACAGCACAGGAAACACGGTAACTAACACCATCACATCAATCAAAATACAAAGCATAAACCCATAATATTTGTTTACCTTGACTTGGCTTCTGAATCGATTCTGTGGACCGTTGAATGCGAAAGAAATCAATGATTTTCGTTTGAACAAGAGGAAATGCTGCTCATTAAAAAACAATTCAATAATTTGAGACAAATCGACCAAAAAAGATTATTTTTCGCAATTAATATCATCAAGAGACTAGCAATTCCAAGATTATCGAGTGCAACACAATTGCTAATACAATTTTTACTTCCTAATTTTTTTCTATCATTCCTTTTCTTTTTCTTTCCGGTTAACAATTTTCAATCCAGTTTCACAGAAAAACCCCACAGATAAAATCCCTTAAAAACTAAATCTAAATCACAAAATCCACAAACCCCATTTCACAAAACCCAAAAATAAATTAAAAAAACATAAAAAGCTAAAAAAAGACACGTTTTTTTTTAAACAAAAGGATGAACTTACAATTGGGCTTCTTTTGCTTGGAACAAGAAGGACAAAACCAAGACCCTTTAGGAACAGCGACGAGAATAGGTCTCAAGCAAAACAAATGAAACCCTTTATCACATTTATCACAGAGAAGTAGCTCTCCTGGTGACTCTCCTGACCCACATCTTTCGCAGTAAACATCACTATAATCAGCAGCAGCAGCAGCTTTGGATCTAAATATTGGCTTTGGAGCTTGACTTCTCTTGCTTCTCAGTGCCATTTTTGCTGTCGAGAGGGGGGGTTTCACGTGGGTTTTTTAAGGGTTGAGTTTAGAGCCATTGAGAGTGTTTGGCGGGTTTTTTTGATTTCGCGGGAAATGGGGTTTTGGCGCGCGGGTTAGGTTTTCTGTTTTGGAGCCTGACAGGCTTTCTAGGATTGGGTTTTCCTTGTTCTGCTTTATTAGGCCCAGTACAGGAAAATTATTTGTAAATGACTTAATTTGTTGCTATTAATTGTTTTCCTAATATATTATTTTATTTTAATTGTTTGTTCTAGTTTTAGTAATAATAAGATTATTTTCATGAAATTCAAGGAGATCAAACGACTAGTTTGGCATAATAAATGTGTGTTTGATATTAAAATAGATTTTGCAGTTATTGTCTTAAAAAATATTATAATATAAATTACACAAAAGATGAATAAAACATATATATATATATATATATATATATATATATATATATATATATATATATATATATATATATATATATATATATTATTTTAGTTTTTATAGAATCAAAGTTTGAGATGCAATTACATGTGGGAAAAAATAAGAATTAATTTCCTAACCAAGTAGCTCTTAACTTATGATAAATAAAAATAAAAATAAAAACTGGATTTGATCGGTATAAATTTCTGTAAGAAAAGTAGATTAAATCGAAAACGTAAAATTAATTTTTCAACATCAATTTAAATTTAAATAGATCTTGTTATCATGAAGGGGAGGGAGCAAATGACAGGTAGTGATAAATTGGGCCTTTGACTTGATGACTTTGTGCTATTGGGCTCAGGTATCTAGCTATGGTATTACTGGTTTGGGCTTTAAGGATTCCGGCTCATTTGCATATCGGCCCACGAGAGTTTCTATTTTGTTTTTCTCTATTCTTTATATATTAAGTGCTGGAGTAGAGTTAGAGCAGAAAAACAGAGTTTGGCACGATGCTACAGAATTCTGCCATAGTTTTTAATTTTGTTTTGTTTTGGTGAAATATTTCGTATCAATTAAAAAACAAGATAAAATAGTATTATTTTTATCTCAATTTAAATTCTGATCTGTTCTAGATTTTTCAGTCAAATACTAGCTAAAACATATCGGTTTCGTTCCGTCCGTTCCGTTTCGGCCAAATATTATTTTTTAAAATAATAAATAATTTTACAATATCAATCATATCTCTTGATCCAACCGTTAGATTAATATAAAATTTTATGAGGAGTCTATTGATATATATATATATATATATATGAAAATTTCAGAGCAATCAGAGAATGTAATGACCTTGCGAGATTGATGATGATATTCTCGTAATATTATACATGTTCATTCAGAAAAATTATTTTACTGTGTATTTTTTAGATTAAATTGGACAATTCTAACTAATTTTATTTTTAGATTTGAACTATTTTTTTGAATTAATATATTTAATTTATATATATAGACACACACACACAAATAAATAGTATAACTCTAAAATGACACGTCAAAACACTTCAAAACCAAAATATTTCATTCTAATTAGTGAAACGAAACACCATTCGAAACGATATTTACAAGTTTGTCTGCATGATGATTATTTCACACAAAAAGAAACCATAAAGAAGTAATTTATGCATTCCGTCTTCTTCTTTGCTTACTGTCATTATACTTTGAGTCCCCTGTGCTGTTCCAATTCAGGCAAGAACCCATAGGTGGTGAAGTGTGTCTTACAGTCCACCATCACCTTCATGTTCGACCACCTCTCCATATTCAGTCCAATTATATACTTTATATAATCTAATATTAAATATACATATATATAGTAGCAGAAATTTATATTATAAATATTTTCGGCTATTTTCGCTTAAGTTTAAACAAATTTCCAATAGCAAAAGAAAATTATCTGATAGAAATAGAAATCTTCTAATCCATACCTACTAGTAGTTGTAGTTTTTGCTAATTTTAAAAGTTGAAATCAAAAGAAGAAGAAAAATCTATAAAACAAGATCACCGCATATAAAATATTTTTTTTAAGAAAAAAACTATAAATATAATTTTCAAAATAATATTGAAAGTTAAATTTAAAAGAAAATAAACTTAAAAAAATATTTTTTTGTTAATTTTAGTCATGATAAGTGCAGTTGACTCATAATCTTCACGTATATCTCTCGACACTTAATCAATTTTCTCAATGCCATCAACTTCTTGTTTGCATATTCTCTACTATATATATATATATACACACATATATATATAGGTCAAGAAAAGAATTTTTCTTTTAAAGATATCTTCCACATTCACAAAAAGCAGCAGCAATTAACTTTCCCCGCTGATCTATATTAGGGTTCATCTACCCTTGAACACATGTTGAAGAACAGGAAATAAAACATGAGCAAGCAAAACCAAGCTCAGAGTAAGTGATATATATATAGATCAACAACATTTGTTGGAATCATTCATGTCAGCTCTGTTACAGACAAGACCAGGAACAACACGTTTACGTTGTTTGCACTTTGCTTCTCCTACAATCACAGCTCATAAATCATGTTAGTAACCCAGACGATGTTCGAGGAACCTGGTCAAACAATTGGATTGATCGAGTTCCTGCTGGTCGAAACAATAGATTACAGGCGGAGTGCAGAGTCAATTGTGTGAAGATGCAACTTCCTGCATTAAAAAAAACAAGGTTTCTGAACAGTGGCAACTGGCAACCCTAATGTTACAAGCTGTTACTGAATTGTCGCTTACTCCATCATGAAACCTTGGGTGGCATTCCAGTTTTCCAGGAGGGGAGACATGGCTATAGCTTGTGTCTAAATTGCTATGACTTCTTTTTTTTGAAATTACATTTCAGAAATAGTTTTTAAAAATATTTTTTTAAAAAAAAATTAAAAAACATCATTTTAAAGCATTTTTGAACAAAAAATACTTTCAAAAGCAATCTCAACAACACTCCTAAACAATCACTTCCTCCCAAATTAAATCCAACAAGTTATGGAGTTTTTTGATATTGTAATATTGGTTATTTTTTAAAATATTTTTTATTTAAAAATATATCAAATAATATATATATATATATATATTTAAGATGAACACATGCGTTGCCAAACATGCTAATAATTGAGTTGACCATTCTAACTTATTTTACCAAGTTATTAGTTTTGACTTAGATTATCATGTTTGGTCTCCAATTTAGATTACGTAACGCTATCATACATGGTGAAATAAAATTCTTTTAATTAAGATGCCATCATTGTTTCATAATACTTTCCTATATTATTATTATTATTATTATTTCCACGAGTACTCTTCACTAGGCCGCTATAAAAATTTGCTTATTTTCTTGAAAGTTAAGGTGGTGAGATGTTTATTGACAATGATTTCTTATACACACACACACGAGTCTTTATTGAAAAAATGAGGAACAATTTGGGGTTAATATTTGATTGGAAGGATTTCTTGGAAGAAAAAAATAAATTGCGTTACAAGAGACATGTCCAGCACGTCTTTTGAAATTTATAATGATAAATTTCACTTTAAAATACAAGTTTATATTTATATTTCTTTATATATTCATACTTAAAATCAACAAATTCCTATATATTCTTTTTATTCTTAAATATTAAGCAAATAAAATATCAACGAGGATCCATCTTAGTCTTTAAAAAGATTCCACATCTAATATTCCACGAAAATTAAAAATTGTGAGGGATATTCAAACCCATAAAATGAACCCTAGACATCCGATGACTTGTTAGAAAAAGGAAACTTGGCCACTTCACTATTGCGTGCTGGATTAGTTTTACTTGGTTGCGATGCTAACATGAATGGATATTCCTTTTTGACTCGATGGGTTTCCATATTTCCCTGTTCACCTTGGCTCTTCACGTTTGTTTTTGCTATTTAAATTGATTTCAAATTATTATTTTTTTTTATCAAAAACAAATATTAAATTGATATTTTCATAAATATTTTTACCTATTATAAATGTTTGAATGTTTTTTCAATTAAAAATACTTTAAAATATAAATATATATATATTATTTCCATTTCTATCTCAACAAGGTAAACTTTATTTTTCCCATGTAAATACATTAAGGTTCCACTACTCTTTTGATATTTCCTATGTCAGCCCTTTTACTTTCCAAGAATTATGATAATATTACCCCAAAGTTAAATAAATTACTTTTTCGAATTTGGATTTTAAAATTTCTTCTTTTGATTTTTAGTCGTGTTTTAAATATTATTATATATGTATGAATTTGATATAGAAAAATGAAATAAAAGTTGAAAAATATAAAATGGACACAGTAAAGATACTATATTTTTGCTAGTCTTTTGAAATATTTCGTAACAGGGAACAAGTATTTTTCTAAAAATATATTTACCTAAATGGACTTTAATTTTTTAAATCATTTTCAAAAGTAATTTAAATATATTATTAAATAGAAATCTTAGAAAAGATATTAGATTGAAATCATTATTATTAAAGCTGATTTGACTATGTGGAATAATTCGGTGAAATGATTGCTAATTTAGGACTTGAACAAGATTAGATTTCAAAGTAAATTGAATGAGAGTTAGGGTAGTGTTTTATATTATGATAGTGGTTGCTGTTTAAAGTAATTTTTTTAAATAAATTAAAATATTTTTTTTTAGTTTTTAAAATTTATTATTAATATCAATATATGGAAACAATCTAAAAAAATATTTTTTATAAAAGCGAAACCATGCCAATTATATTAAATGAGGTCTTAATCTAGTTAATTCGATCAAAATCCAATTTGATTAAAAAAATTAATAATAATATCATTTAAACTTTAAAAATATATAATATTTTTATTGAGGTAGGTTAAGCCTTACAATTCATGATTCGGGTTTGTGAAATACGAAGTGTTTGTTTGAGAGTGTGATTGAGGTTGTTTTTAAAAGTATTTTTCATTCAGAAATGTTTTAAAATAATTTTTATTTTATTTTTTTAAAAAAATATTTTTGACATCAGCATATGAAAATTATCTAAAAATATTTAATTTTAAGTAAAAATTAAAAATAATAAAATTTTATTTTTTTTAAAAGTACTTTTAAAACGCAATGTCAACCACCACCTTTGACTGAATATTTTTTGTAAAAAAAAATGTAAGGATGGTATTGAAATATTTAAACTATAGGGATAGGAGTGAAATATCGATGCATGTGTTTGTGTGAAAATACAAATTACCCGGAATTTTATATAGGATATATAGCCTTTTGATTTGATCTCACCCTCTCTATCATCATCCACTACTCCTCTCTCTCAATTAGCTTCTAATTCCATTTTTTCTCTTTAAATTTCTAACCTTGGATCATCATCAGCTCTCGTATTTTGCATCCACTGATCTCCCTTGTGAGATTTTCTCAGTTTGCTCTTTGATCAATTCAAGGCAGAGCTTTCAGTCTTGAAACATTTTTTTTTCCTCTTGATTTGGTTCACTGGTGATTGGCTGGCTAGATCAGGAAAAAACAGGAGTAACAACATGGGGCTTCTTGGAAAAATTTGTGGGGGCCTTTTGTTTTCCATTTGTTGACTTGTGGGCTGAGAATTTAAAGAAAAAAATAAAGGGTTTGCAGAAACAGAGGATATTGAACCAGAGAAGCAGGGGAGACTAGGAATTTGAGATTTGGGTATGGGTTCTTTGATAAATTCTTGAACTTTATGGTGTTAATTTTGTATAGATCATAAACAAAATCCATTTGAAATATTAAAATCCAGTATGCAAGTATAATTCTTACTCCTTGCCAAAGCTTTTTTCTTGAGTGATTTGATTAATTTCCTGCATCATGAATTTTAATATATTTGCAGCCATGATGATGGTGATGGTGATGATTAAAGATAAAAATTGAAATTTGATACACTTTTCTGCACTCGATCATCGAATGGAAGCATCCCATTTGTATACAAGGAAAAATGTTTGCTTTTTGAAACTATGAGACCCTCTTTTGGTTGGAATGTAAAGATGATTGGTTTACTAGTTGCTGCCACTGTTGATTGATCAAAATATCTCCATCCATGATCATGCTAACTAGTTTAGATTTGTGGTTTATCTTAGCTTTGGAGGAGTTGTCATTTGCGTGTTGCTTTTATTTTGTAGGTTTGAGAATTGAAGTTTGCGGATAGATTTATAATACTTTTTGGCCGAGATTCTCTTGCTGTGCAAATTTAGCATGAGACACAGAAGTTTTAGTGTTTAGTACTATGTTGGATCACAATGTGGTGATGTTGGTATCTGTTTTTCTGTTTTTATTCAGCTATTTGAATCATCTATCCTGCAAAATTTCAGGGCACTGCAATAGTTTGGTAATGTCCATGGATTCCACGACAAGTGGAACCCCCACTATACAATACCATAACATCAATGATCAACCTGTCACAGCCATTGTTACCGTTTCTGTTTCAACATATCAGCGAAATCAGCGCCATTGTTTTGGGGACTTGATTCCTGGAGAATTCCCCTTAGCTGCCAATCCATCAATTGTCCTTCATGTTCTCACTGCGTGTAACTTGGATCCTCAAGATCTTGCAAAACTAGAGGCAAGTGATATTTTTCATTAACTTGACTGAAACTCCTCTTTATTTGGTAGAATTGATAGTGCTGCTGATTTGATTTCCATTGTGCATATTGCAGGCAACATGCTCCTTCTTTAGGCAGCCAGCAAACTTTCCCCCCGACAATGAATTATCCATATCAGAGCTTGCTGCTCTGGATATGTGTCAAAAAAGAGCCATATTTAAGCCAATGGGACCTGAAGAGCGCCAAAATTTGAAACAAAGATGCGGGGGATCGTGGAAACTGGTCCTGCGATTTTTGCTGGCTGGAGAAGCATGTTGCAGGAGGGAGAGATCCCAGGCAATTGCGGGACCTGGTCACAGTATTGCTGTGACATCGAATGGAGTAGTTTACTCCTTTGGCTCTAATAGCTCAGGACAACTTGGGCAAGGCACCACTGAAGAGGAGTGGCGTCCTCGGCAAATCAGGTTGCTCAACCTCTACAATCACTTCTTACACCATGTATTGTTAATTGAGGAAAATGCAAAGAGTGATTGCTCTGCTAGAGAAAGTTAACGGAACTTCGCTGTGTTGCAGATCCCTGCAAGGCATTCGAATTATTCAGGCAGCTGCTGGACCTGGTAGGACAATGCTGATTAGTGATGCTGGGCAGGTTTATGCCTTTGGAAAGGATTCCTTTGGTGAAGCTGAGTATGGAGCTCAAGGAACTAAAATGGTTACAACTCCACAGCTGGTCGAGTCCTTGAAAAACATATTTGTGGTGCAAGCTGCAATAGGAAATTTCTTCACTGCTGTATTGTCCAGAGAAGGAAGGGTTTATACATTTTCTTGGGGAAATGATGGCAGACTTGGTCATCAGACAGAGCCCAGTGATGTTGAACCCCATCCTTTGTTGGGGGCACTTGAGAACATTCCAGTGGTACAAATTGCTGCTGGATACTGTTACCTTCTTGCTCTGGCCTGTCAACCTAGTGGCATGTGAGTGTCTCTTACAATCATGACATTGCAAAAGAAAAAACTTAAGATTTACTTTGGAATTTACTTCTTAACCCCGGATAAGAATTAAGTTCTGTTTAAGAACTGTTGAAACCATTGTCCACAATTTATTATTTCCTTTAACCATTCCAAAACCCTTGAGATATATTATTTTGTCTCATCACTGTATGGTCATGACTGTACTGGCTACAGCAGTTTAGTAGTTTCTCATCTTTTGTGTAAAATATTTTGGATGTATACCAGGTCAGTATACTCTGTTGGATGTGGCTTGGGTGGGAAGCTTGGACATGGATCAAGAACTGATGAGAAGTACCCCCGATTGATAGAACAGTTCCAGCATTTGAACCTTCAGCCAATGGTGGTTGCTGCCGGTGCATGGCATGCTGCTGTCGTAGGAAGGGATGGCCGGGTTTGCACATGGGGTTGGGGTCGCTATGGATGTTTGGGCCATGGGAATGAAGAGTGTGAATCAGTTCCTAAGGTGGTGGAAGCATTGAACAAGGTCAAAGCTGTTAATGTTGCTACAGGGGATTACACAACCTTCGTGGTTTCTGATGATGGTGATGTGTACTCATTTGGTTGTGGTGAATCTGCTAGTCTGGGTCATTATGCTGCTGCTGATGATGATGTACAAGTATGGCCTCCTCCTGTTTATTTGTTTGTTTGTTTTGATAGATTTTGACTTAATTAATGCAAAAGTGAAAAAGTTTGCCTAATTTCCTGGTCTCATGAACAATTCTTTTCTGTAACCCCCATCATTTTGGCACTTGAAGTGAAATTCAAGATCAATGGTCTAATTTCTATAATGTTTATTACTCTATGCAGTTATTATAGAATAACAATACATTTTTTTCCCATATTCCTTTAACAGTAATTGCCGGACCCCCTATGGCTGGGGCTGTTCTCTTTCTGCTTACATTTTATAATGTTTTCCTGGCATACTAAGCACCAACTATATAATTCCCTGATATTAATTAATGATTTGTATGCTACTTCCATGTTGAAACTAGCCATTTTTTAGAAAGAGATTGATTTCTTAACCTATTATTATTCATGTGACCACTTTTATACACCTTTACGTAAAAGGTGATGGCGACATTAGAAACTGATAACGCTTCTTCATGTGTTGTCTTAATTTGGCCATGATTTTGAAATGCTATCTTTGGATATTGATGTTTGCATGATTCTTTGATTAAGTTACTGAAGCATGTTTAAACCTCTCTTCTTCAGGGAAATAGGCATGCCAACGTGTTAAGCCCGGAGATAGTAACATCATTGAAGGAGGTGAAGGAGCGAGTAGTGCAGATCAGCCTAACCAATTCCATATACTGGAATGCCCACACCTTTGCACTCACTGAATCTGGGAAACTGTATGCATTCGGTGCCGGAGACAAAGGGCAGCTCGGTATGGAACTCGTCAACAACCAAAGCGAAAGGGTGCATCCAGAACGCGTGGACGTCGATCTAAGGTAGAAATTTCTTATACCGCGTCCCCTCTGTTGCTAGTATCTCTTACCTTCATCATACATTGCATTTGATGTTTAGATTTCCTTGTTTATTCTGTACATAGGAAACAGAAAGACAATTGTGAAGATTTAAGGCTAGGTAGTGATGGCCAAATCCCATTCATGTATATGATTACATTTAAAAAGATGTTTAGTGCTTGGCTGCAGCTGTTAATAATTCATGCATTGGTTAACTTTCATCATTAACTTATCTATGTTGAATTCATGTGTCACTTATCTGGTTTGAGTGTTATAGATTTGGGACCATCGAACAAATGTTTCCCAAATTTAGTTGTAGTTGCCGATGATTCCAGGCAACTTGGGGTAGTTTTCTTAGCTTATAGTTGTGATTTTCTAGCAGAGCCATTTAAAGTAATTAAGAATAAATGCCTTCTCACTGTGATTTTTAAGCACTAATTTTCATATGGAAATGCTTCAATAAGCTTCCTCTTAATTATTTGTCTAATTCATTGCATTATGTATTTCTCACTATGTATTGCAATAAACTCATTTTAAATGTTTGCCTAAAATACCAAAACAAAAGAAATGAATTTTTAGAGAAAAAGATAAAAAAAAAATTAATGAAAAAAATCCAAATGGACAAAAAAAAAAACCTAGTTGTAAAGTAAAGTTAATGTTTTAAGTCAATTTTGAAACGGGCATAAAGTTTTTTCATGTTTTTCAGTGTGGTACCTTGTCTTTCAATTCAACATTTCCTAACAAATCAAAGGAAGCTTGCCTTCATTTCGGCCACTAAAGGATCCAATTGTGAGAAAAAAAATAAAAATTAAATAAATAAAAATATAATTCTAGTTTAGAGTAAAAAAAATAAGAGGATAAACAATTTTTCTGTATTGTGAAACCATGAGCTTATATAATTTCTTTTGTAATGTTATTAAACTTGGTTTGCAGATCAGCCTAAAAAATTTGGCATGGTTTGAGTTTCAAACTAGATTATCAGGAATTTGACCAGTTGACCCGACATGTCAACACATTATCTAGTCAATTCGATCAAAACTCAATTTAATTTAATTTTTATTTTAAATAATGTCATCTTAGTAAGGTTTTTTTTTATAAAAAAAAACAATGAAACTATTTTGAATTTAGTAAATTTAATCAATGCACTATGAAAATAATTAAAATTAACATAGTTTTTAAATTGTCAGAAAAAAAACTAAGAAAGATAAATTACATTGTTTAACTTCAACCTTATCTTCTAGATTTGTCAAAAAAGAAATTGAAACATGCAAAATTTTCGTTAAATTTGCCATCACGGCTAATAAAGATTTTACTAATTATTTATTTCTTAGATAGAAAAGGAAAACAAATATCCACTTAGTTTCTATTGGCAATTTAGTGGGAAAAATAATGTGTTCATGGAGATAAATCAGAAAATTCAAGGGCATTAACATCGAGAAATTCATACGATATATGCAAATGGCATACTTTGAAGACTACAGGGGGCAAAATGCACTGCACCATAATAGATAACATATTAGTCGATTGGTCCCCAATGAATAACTATCCCTTGGAAAAGGATCAAATTGCATTTTATAAGAATATAGGAACTGGACTGAACTTCTTAATAAAAAATGAGCTCTTAATTTGAAGCTTGAAGAAATCATGGCGAATTAGAGGCTAACGATATCAAAACTCAATACGTGGAGGGAACTTTTAAAACAAGTTCAATTCCATCTCTTCAGTTTGTACAAAATACACAATAGTCCCTTCATAGTTGATACTTGATAATATCGACAAATTGACCAATATTTTTTTTCAATTTTGATTTCTATTGTTTAAGTTCGTGTCTGATTGGAAATGCGATTAAGGTTGTTTTGAAAGTGTTTTTCATTCAGAAATACATCAAAATGATCTAAAAACTCATTATTTTTTTAAAAAAATGTTTTTGAAACGAAATATCAAATAAGTTTAAACCGCAAGGAGTAAGACAAACATTTGTCACAAAAATGGGGATCAAAGATGATTTCGCCTATTTCTTTTAATCTCATGGGGCAGGATAAATCTCTGTATTTGGATTTTATGATGGTCAACCATGCCCAAATTTATGCAGTATTCATGGAAAAAAAATAAATCAGACAACTTATTTAAAAAAAATAAATAAATAAATAAATCCGAAGAGAGAAAATAGAAACGATGCATAGACCATCGAAGTGGGCCCTCTGATTTGATCCCACTGTATATGATTTTCCAAATCAAATCATATTTATACCCTCAATAATTTTAATCTCAATTACTTATCAAGAAAAAAAAATATTCTTCAACAGAAAGTTAGTCAAACACTGATGTCTGCCTCCTAAATTGGTACCCCGAATAAATACCATGGCATATCGCTACCATTAATTAAAACAACTCCTGCGTTCAACTTGTGTATTTTTCTTTTTTCTATTTTCAAACAAGAAGAGTATAACTATAAATAGGCTGACTTTTTTTTATGCGACAAAATTTTACTCTTGAAAAATACACTTTGTGAGTACAAGTAAATGAGTAAAACCTTGTTGTGCATATCGTAAAGCTATTTGTCATCACGCTACGCTCCTAAGAGACTATAAATAAGTTAGACTGCTCCTATTATTTATTTATTTATTTATGACTCTCTTAATAATGTGACTTTAGAAGAAGCATTTAGAACTCTTGAATAATTATTTATCCTCCATGTATAAAAGTATAATTTATTTATTAATATTATTATGATAGATTTCATCTTATTTATCCTCCATTTTCTACTGATTCCATGGTCACATATATTTGAACAAATATTCAAATAAAATAAAAATAAATAAAACTAATTAAATTAGTTTACATCTCAGTCCATCAAAATTCTGTTTTTAAATCCGACCAATAGCATCTAGTAATTCCTGAAAACCTTATTACTAAATTTGTCTTCAACTTTTAAGGAATTAAAAAAAAGAAGCTAAAAAATGATATCAGTAAACTAGTCCAACAGATTAATTATATAACATGATCTATTCTATGTTTCAAAATTAAATTATATAAAATTAACTCAATTAAATTTAATTAATTTATAGATCAATTTACAGTTAATTGGATTAAAACTCAATTTATTTATTTTTAAAAATATATATATATATATATTATTTTTAATTGTTATAAATCAATTTAGGTTAATTTGCTCTAGAGATTTAAGTACTTATTTGAAAGTATGATTGAGACTGTTTTTTAAAGTATTTTTGTTCAAAAATACATCCTAATATCTTTTTATTTTTTAAAATTTATTTTTGATATCATCTCATGCAAAATGTTATAAAAAGCAGAAAAATTATTAATATAAAAAAAATAAAGTTTTTTTTTAAAATGTAGTTAAATAACATAAGAGGAGGCAATTAACCAGCCCGAAAAAAGGTTTAGATGACGTGTGATGCACCAGGGAGCATCGGCAACTCCTGGCCCTACAAATTTCCCATCACATGACGACGTTGCTGATTAAACAATAACCATCCATTCTTTTCTCAAATCATCAACAAAAGATCAAACGGTAGCTGCAGATTCTCTTTTTTCTGATTGTGAAGGGCCCACCTTTTCTGACTTCATAGACACGTTTCGATTTTTCATGGCGTTTCTCATGCGGGGTCCACTTCTGGACGTTAGCACCACGTTTATATTCTATCCAGTTGGCTTGGGGTTCGAGCCACCGCCGCCATTACGCCAGAAATTATTATTTTTTAGCCAAATCCTATAAACTCAGTGTTATTTCTTAAGACAGGATTAGAATGGATTGAATTGATCAATTTATTTATAAAACAAGCTAATTGGATATAAAAACCATGCCTTTTGATGTATGTAGTTTTAAAAGTTCATACTGGATTTTTTTTTCCATTTTAATTATTCTAATGATAGTTGAAATCTATTTTTTAAATACAAGAATGTAAATTTGATGAATTTTTTATTTTAATTTAAAACAGGTGTAAAGTATTTTTAAAAATACATTTTTATAATTAATTTGTATTTCTCCTATTTTAATAGGTTTTTTTAAAATAAAAAAATTTAATATAGTTTAATTTCCAACTAATTAAAAATATTAGATTCAATTAATTTCATAGTCTAGGTCATCGGGGTGATGATAGTTCCATTAAGGAGGTGTTTGACACTGCGTTTCAAAAATATTTTTTGAAAAAAAATTAATTTTTTTATTTTTATTTTTCACTTTAAATTAAAAAAAAATTAGTGTTTTTACGTGATTATGTCAAGAATAATTTTTTTAAAAAAATAAAAAAAAATATCATTCTGATATATTTCTGAATGAAAAACACTTTAAAAAACAACCACAACCAAACTCTTAAACATGCACTAAAAACAAAACAATAAGTAGATTTTAATGTTAGTCTAGTCATAAAATTCTTGAATTTAAGAGACATGTTTTCTTTAAAATTTAAGGTTGAAATCCCACTTATTACATTTTTTGAAATCATGCCATAATTTCCGTGGGTACAAATACAAGAGTCTTAGAGTTTTAATTGAGTTGTGTGCAAGCTAGTACGTGCAAGCTAGTATGAACATCTCGGTTAAAAAAAACATGCAAAGTTATTTTTAATGCATGTTTTTTTTTAAATAAAAATGAAAAAGAGAAGAAATTAAGGATTTTATTTTGTTCTTCTAGAGGGAGTGTGTTTGCTCATTCATCACACCTAGCATTCAATAGCTGGTTAGCATATCCCTATAATTTTTAGCAGGGTGAAGAAATTTGAAAGAATTGAAAAGGAAAGAGACGCCTTATTGGTCCAATTTTTCATATATTTTTTTTGTCACTTAGAAGGTAAGTTTCAACCATTGTTTTGACCCTTTCATGACTCCCAAGTCTTTAGAGTCATTCTCAAGTATCTCACTGAATTGTCAATTATGTCACGCTACTCAAAACTTGTAGCCTCTTAATCTAGGGCACACGTGGACTTCCATCAAAATTTCTAAAAAAACAAATAATTCTCTGTTTTAGAGCGTGGTTGATACTGTTTTTTATTTGAAAAAATATCAAAAATAATATTTTTCTTAAATAAATTATTTTCAATATCAGAACGTCAAAATACCCTCTCGTATTGTCTTTGAGGGTATGGATGAAGCCTCAACCCTCTCTCTCTCAGGGTTTTCTTACAAGAGAAAATCCAGGGACCAGATCACCAGAATATATTAAAGAATTCAAAGAAGAAGAAGAATCGTCGTTGCTTTCTCCTTCTCCGCCAGAAATTACCCACTAAACGACACTGTACAGCGCATAAAGACACCATTAAAACAATAAACATTGACCATGTGTCAAGAAAATCATGTCCAAATTAATTCGATTTATAAAAACACCACTAGAATATCATCGCACGCTAAATCACTTTAATAATAAAATAATATATATAGAAATATTTCTGTATTCTAATTATCTAAACACTAAATGAACGTACTTCTTTTGTATCTTTCTACACACTTGTTTTTTGTAACCGAAAAAAACTAAGATAACGAGAGGGTGGAAAAAGACAAGAATGTCCCTTCTCGTTTCTTGATATGCCTGGGAACAGCCAGTACACCAACCCAGGAAGCCACCACAATTGCCCTCTCGTGTCTCAGGTGTTTCCATCTTTTGCTTTTAAGACCAGTCTGCTAGAAAGTGAGAGTTGTTGATTTTTCCTCGAGCAAAAGACTGCATAAATCTCTTTAATCCATGGATACTGCGACTCAGTGGGTGCAGGTAAAGACTGATCCGTCTTTTTTCTCTACACATAATCATGCTGTTCTTTTCCTTTTTCTCCTTTTTCTGGGCTGGGATTTTCAAGGCTGATTAAAATAGTATTTATCTTTCGGTCTGGTGGTTTTTATGTTGTTTTCTTGATCACTACTAGCTTGGGAGTATATGTAAAGTTCGCTTTTTTCTCCATCAGATGATGCTGGCTGCTCAGCCCCCACTAATGTTTGATCAATTCGTGATGTTTGTTCTTGAAAGTTGAAAGTACTATGCACTTCTTTTTATCTCCACCATCTGATAAAGCACCTAGAAAAGCTATTGTAGTTTGTTTTTTGTTTTGTTTTTTTTTCCTGTCGCATGTAATTAATCCTCGAGGGGTTAACGAGTCTCCTTTTGTTCTCTTTGCCTTGTTTGTTTCTTTCCTTTTCTCCATCTTTGTCTAGCTACCAGATTTGGAGTGAGAGTTTTGAGAGGAGGGCTTTGCTTTGTGGTGTGTGAATCCTGAAATTATGGCTTTTTTGTGTCTGTGGTTTTTCACTTTCAGGGGAATATTGGTGTTGTTAAGCCATTGGAAGGTCCGAGGTCTGATGTGCTGGAGAGAAGGGCGAGGCCGCAGAAGGATCAAGCCTTGAATTGTCCAAGGTGCAATTCCACCAACACCAAGTTTTGTTACTACAACAACTATAGTCTTTCTCAGCCAAGGTACTTCTGCAAAAATTGCAGAAGGTATTGGACTGAAGGTGGATCTCTAAGAAATGTTCCTGTTGGTGGTGGTTCGAGAAAGAACAAGAGGTCATCAAGCGCTCCATCAACATCAGCTGCTTCTTCAAGGAAGTTTCCTCATGATCTGACCCAACCGAGTTTCCCCCAGTCAGCTTCTCAAAACCCTAAGATCCATGAAGGTCAAGATCTAAACCTAGCTTATCCCCCATCAGCTGACGATTATAGTAACTTGTCTAACTTTGTTGAGATACCTTTTGATCATAGTACTGAAAGAAACAAAACCCACCATCAAAACCCTAATCCTTCAAGAACATCTCCCTCTCATCATCATCATTTCTCACATATGGAGTTTCTCAAGAGTACTGCCATGAATTCATCAAGAGGATTTAGTTCTTTCATGTCAATTCCAGCACTCTCCGATCCAAACAACACCATGTTTTCAACTGGGTTTCCCTTTACAAGAATTCAAGTCAACCCAGAGTTTTTCTTTAGAAGGGCTTGAAAATCGGTATAGTAACATTCAAGGGGTGCACGAGACTGGTGGTAGTGCAAGGGTTTTGTTTCCTGTAGAGGATTTGAAGCAGCAAGCTCCAAGCAACACTGAATTTGAGCAGAATATTACTAGAGAGCAAAGAGATAGTGCTCCAGCTGGGTATTGGAATGGAATGTTAAGTGGTGGATCATGGTAAATTAACAGAGATAATGGATTTGGCCCTGTGTTTGATCTTAATATATACACAGATAGCTAGGGTTTATGTTGGATCAAAACTGGCTGACAGATAGGGTTCCATTCTCTCTCTTGCTTTCATTTTTAGCCTTATTTCCCCACCCTTTTCTTGACCTCATCTTGCTTGGTCTTCTTCCTTCACTCCTCGTGACTCCATGGATGCATGTTTGAAGCTTATTTTAGCTGATGGCTTCAGGATGGAACAAGAAGTCTGCAGGCTTCATCACTTAAACTGATCAGAACAAAGAGAATATGTACTTACCGGCGCCCTCTCTCTTCTGGGCTTCACGTCAAGAGTTACTTGTTGGTACCTACCTAGCTTCAGTTAGGACATAAGTGTTCAAAGTGTGTAAACCTGTACTGTGATGAGGATGATGTAGAACATGATTTGACTAGTTTTGTTAATATTTTTAATTACGAACTTGGATTTGTGGTGTGGTATGATTTTTGAAGATTGTTTCTTCATGGATTATTCACTTCTTCTTTTTTTATTAACCTGAATTCTGAAGTTATTGAAAATATAAACTTGCATTGATATATCTCCATTAATTTCATGAATTCTAGAGTTATTGATAATATAAATTTACAATAATTATTATATTACCAACTACGTAATACAAACATAAAATCTCTGTCATTCATAAACATAATTGCTAGGATTATTCACTTTCTTGGGGTTGAAGTGAGGTGGCATGATGGCTGTCAATGCTTTACAGCACTTTTCGTGTTTCTCCTTTCTTTTTCTTGCTTTTTTGCTTGCCAACAGGTCCTGAAGTGTCGGGTCTTATCAGCACCATTTCGGTCTTTGAGATTCTTCCACCCATCAAAGCAATCTTCATGAAGAAAAGTAGGATCTGAAGGAGAATAATTAACCACCAGATCATGACTAGGTATGACCCATTTGCCATTTGCCCACATGGTATCCCACTTTCTCGCCATTGGAGATCTAATGCGAGAGCTTCTTATTTTATATAACACCTATCACTTGCTTTCTAATATCAATCTAATCAAGGATTCAATTCTACATTTCCCCTTCTTTTTTAATTAATGGGATGTCTATATCATCTTACGTCCACCATAACTAATTCTCGGATCCACTAAATACTTTTGTAAGCCAATATGACAAGTAAAACATTATGAGAGATGACATACATGCATACAGAGAATCGAACTCGGATACAGAGAAAAAAAAACAAATTCCGTCACCCGCTAAGCCACAAATTCAAATGCACATTTCCTCCTTTTTAATATATGAATTTACAACAATTTCTTTTCAATGATTCAACTTCGCTATTCTAGCACTTCTACTACTTGGTCGTCTTCTTCTTAGGAATGTGCTTTTTGATCCTCTTATTTCCCCTATTCTATCTTAATTTCTACCTACTCATGTCTTATATATGATATTTCATCCTTATCTACAAAGTTTTCCTATTTTAGCCACTCAATTTGAACTACTTGCACAACATTTGGCTCCAATTCTATG
Source organism: Salix viminalis (assembly GCA_029228465.1). Taxonomy (NCBI): domain Eukaryota; kingdom Viridiplantae; phylum Streptophyta; class Magnoliopsida; order Malpighiales; family Salicaceae; genus Salix; species Salix viminalis. Next base: position 9,751,843 of record CM055437.1, read on the forward strand.
AAAGACAACTGCATGCCCACTTTGTTTCCTATGTATATTTAAATACAAAGAAGCTCTAGCTCGAAATAGTTAGGTCCCACAAACATTCCCCTCGGTAACTCTGCCAAGGAATAGTTTTCTCCACTCCACAAAGCAAATCCTTCAAAAAAAAATAAACAAACACACCACCATACTCCAACATTAATTTACAAGAAAATAGCATGCACATCATCTTGAATAGATTATACATTTGCTGTTGCATTATTATATGCAATGTGGACACCTTAAAGCCGTTAATGGAGGTGGGACGACCCTTTACTTGCTAAACAATTATGTTTCTAACTTGTTGTTTTTTAAATCCTCCATTCTTCTTCTCAATTTGTCAAAGAAATTGACAGATGTTCATGTTTCCTTTACTAGTGTCGGTAACGATTATAGAGAATATTTTTAACCCTTCTCGTGGAGGGGGCAACTTGCCTTTGTCCCCGGAATCATCGGGTGAATTTAGGCAATTTGAATTCAATTGGTGTTCATTATTCGACAAATCCGTTGTATGGTGGCATGTAGCTTTTCTCTTAATGGGATTGTGGGAGAATAAGAATATATGTGGTTCTTGTGTTGCGGCAAGACTTTTCTTTTTTTCACACCGGTAGATTTTTTATGAGGGTATTGATTGAGAGGGTGTTTGACATTGTGTTTCTAAAATTGAAAAACAAATTAAAAAAAATATTTTATATTTTATTTAAATTATTTTTGTGTTTTTATATAATTTTCATGTGATTATGTCAAAAATAATTTTTCTTAAAAAAAAATATTATTTAGATGTATTTCAAAACAAAAAAAATATCTTTTAAAAACAACTTCAACCATAGTCATTTGAGTCCTCAAACAAATCTTTATCTATGCTTAAACAATTATTTATCTCGATTAGATTTCCAAGATTTTAATTGAGGTATTCCATCCATATTTGTTAATGGATCCCCTTCAAATTTTATCCTTTCAAGCAACATTGTCAATACCGTTCTGTTCCGGCCGGAACGTTCCGTGCCATTAAAAAAATAGAGACAAAAAGGTGCCGTTTTCATCTCGGTTTTTATTCCATCTCGTTCCAGAAAAACTCAGCAAAATTCCAGCCGGAATGTCTTGGTACCGTTCCGGGTTGCCGTTCCGGCTTTAAAATCTTCCTTATTTTGATTACCTTGTGATTGTGTTTCTAATTTTGAGATTATATTTATTTGACTTTGTGTTTATATTGTATAATTTAAAGTTAATTTATATTGATATATTTTGTTATAATTTAGAGGCAAATTTAAAGTTTGCTCTTAGACCGCATCATTTCTTATCCTTTTATATCTTCATATTTCACACGTACACCATCATATCTTAATGAATGTCACGCTCAATTGAACCGATCGATCGGCTCCATGCAAACAAGGAAATTAATTGCTCACAGATAAATACACTTAATTTCCATCCACTTTGATTCCCGCTGCAACCTCATCAGGGTTTATATTCATCTATAAATGTTTTTATACTTTGTTTCACTTATATGAAAATACGGATGAAATTCTTTCTTCAGAATTCAACTAATAACTTGTCGTGAGCAGTTATAAAAGGTATTTGAAAAGTCTATGTAAAACACAACTAATATTTTGAGTGCAAAAAAAGTATAAATAGAACTTATTATTTTACATTAGAAAAATAAAGATTTTCATCAAGTATTTATATAATAAAATTTTAGATAAAATAATAATTAACAAAAAAAAAGAGCTCATGTCATGCATATAGGCTGACGATGGACACCTGAAAGCTGCCTAACCCTTTGATCATAGCAGACAGTGATGGAGAATGTTGTCCACTTTAACTAGCCTCTTTCTTAGCCTGGCTGCAGAATCACGGGCCAAATCTTTCAGTAGTTTTTTTTTGTCCCGATTGTAAAAACCATATATTATTTGTCAAATGCAATAGTCGTTATTCTGTGTTCGTCAGGGGGCGCTTGTGTTTGGCAAATGCGACGCTAGAAATTTTAAAATTGGAAGAACTGGGAAGCCAGAATCATAAATACAAATAAATAAATTGAGCAATTTCAATGAAATATAGAGCTAATGCTTTGATGAGCACATTTTTTTTAATCGAAAATTGAGATTCTATGATTAGAGCCTTCATCAATCAATGTTTGATGTTTTCCCTTGAAGGTTCCAATGGCTGTGCTGAGGTGTGTGTGTATATATATATATATATGTATATCCACCAACTTGAGTTAGCTATAGGCATGCACAAATCCACTCCATGGTCTATTGATGCATGCCAAGAGGCCGATACTCGTCGAGAGAAATACCAAGATTGGAATTAAAAGGTCTGGTCAACAATGGCGATAGACGGGCAGATGTCTTGACAAAATTCACAGAATTGAGGTTTAGTTGCTTCTATTATCTAATTAAGTGGATTTACAACTGGCCTATTAGCTCAGTTGGTTAGAGCGTCGTGCTAATAACGCGAAGGTCGCAGGTTCGAAACCTGCATGGGCCATCTCTATATGTATATATAAACTTTTTATTTGATGCTAAAATTTAGGGATTAAAATAGAAAGGATAGATAGGAGATAATATATCTTTAACTTTCCTTTTTAATGCACAAATACTTTAAATCTAAATTGTTAAAAAAAAGCTGAATAAAATAAATCTAAATTATTTGTGTAAATAAATGAAAAATAATATTCACAGTACTAGCTTGGAAAAATAATATTCAGAAGAAAAGAGAGAAAACCCAGTTATTATTATGTGCATGCAATATATAGTCAAACAAACCCAGTTGACGAATTTTGCATGCTTATTTATTACCCAAATTTAAAGGGAGGAAGAGGGTGGTGAGAATTGCCACAGTTGCGCTTGCTTGCTGAGATCAATGGCATCTTAAGCAAAAGTTTTGTGATGATGACTTGGACGTAGAGCAACGGGAGGATGCATCTCTGTGTCTAGAGAGAGAGAGAGAGAGAGAGAGACAGAGAGTGAGTACAGCAGCTGATGAGAAGAAGAAGAAGAAGAAGGTTGCTCGAGTTGCATTAATGTCTTAAGATGCCATTGATCATTGATCTCAGCAAGCAAGCGCAACTGTGGCAAAAGTATATTTTCCTTTTAACTTGTTATAGCAGAGGCTGGTTAATTTCTTGTCTGATAAAGAAGAAGCTGGGGATATTCTTGCTCATCACTCTGCCATCGTACGTGCAGTTTCATCAGCGTTAATTTCTGACAGGGAAAGCTCGATGCAGGAGCAAGATCAAAGGGATGGAGCTCCCTATATCAGTAAGCTGTCGCAGAGAAGAAGATTTGGACCTCATTTGATTTTGCTCTTGATTAGAGGGAGCTGGGCTTAAATCGATGATGAACAGAAGTTATATTTTGAGAGTATAATATAAAGATTTTGAAAATATAATGTAAAGATATTCTGGCAAAGCATGTAGTGTCGTCACATTTTAAAAAGTGGCTCACCATGTTCTTTCTAGTGGTGTCGCGCATGCAGATGATGATCGTGCAATGACTCGACTCTAGTCAATGTTTTTCTTCTTTTCCCTCTTTTCTTTCTTTTATTTTTGCCAAAATATAAATGGTTTTTTTTACTCAATTCGATATCTATTCTTTTGATTGTTAGTTATTTTATATTTTCATTGTTTTTTTATTTAATTTTGTCTCTCATCATTTGATTATGTTTTTTTTTTTTTATCAAATTTTATCCTTAATCCTTTGATTTTTTAAATCTTTTTTAATTAAATTTCATCTCTAAGCATTTAATTCCAAATTAATCTAAATAAAATTTAGTCTATATTCTTTTTATTGCTATTTTTTTTATTGTATTTCTTTTTAAAATTTCATCTCCTAGAATTTTATCAATATATAATTTTGCTTCATTAGTTTTTAAGCTATACTTTATGGGTTTGGTCTCCAGGATTGTGATTTTTGAATGTTAACTCAAGTTGATTTATTTATTTTTAGTTTATTTTTCAAATCTTATCCTTCAACATTTGATTTATTAGGAATTGATCTTCATGTTTTTTTTTCTATAAAGTTATCATAATCCAATGCTTATGGTTGTGAGGTTAACCCAAATTGACACAAATAATTTTAATTTATTTTTTCTTAAAATTATAATTTTAAAAAAACATTCAAAACAAAAGTTGCTAAACTCTGAAACACTCTGTTAGTATTAAATATATAATTCTAACAACATAATGTACCTACACCGTTTGTGTAGAAAACATGTGACGAGCGCCAAGAACGCAAGATTGAGGAAGCACGTATATTATTATTTATGATGCAAATGAAATTGCCGTGCATTGTAAATGATACTAAAAACGGCACCGTTTTGCTGTGAATTTTTTAAGCTGACGGAAGAGAGAACAAATTTCAGGTATTTAAAATATAATAATTTTTTTCTTATAACTTAGTAACCTCTTAAAAAATAACCATGGATGTGTAACAATTTATAAAATGTAATTTTCAATCTAATTATTAAATCATATCAACAATTTATATATAAAAAAATCAGAGAATTGTTAGTATGATTTAATAATTACATTTTTTTATTAAAAAAATAGTGTATCAATCTTGAAATAGAGATTTATAATCTATTTTCAAAGTATTGTTTTTAGAAATACATAAGAAATTTTTTTTTATCTTTAAAATTAACATATGAAAATATTATAGAATTAATTTAAAACTAAAAAAATGATATTTGTTTTTTCAAAAACACAATTAAACTGCACTTCATCAAACTCGACAAACTAGATAGTAACTGCGTTATAAAAAAAAACTCTTTTATTATGTGGATGTAAAGGGTTAGAATTAACAAAAACTAAATATTTGAGGACCATATTAGATAATTACTAACTCACCCTTTGAGCAATTTGCCATGTTTATGTGGTCAACTTTTCATGCCTTTCTTCTTGCAAAGAGAAGGGGCACCTAGTCCTGTTCATGAGCCAAAATGACTAGCCAACTGCTGGAACCCATTGCTTGCCCACCATCACCACTTCACCATGTCCCCAACATGTCTCACAACCTCGCTGCCCTTTCCTTTCAGAAACTGAAACAAACCCACCAACCGGTTAACATTTCTCAGCAAAAAAACCAGTCCAATTTCTCTCTAATAGACAACAAGCCGTTAAATACAAGCAAGTATGCTTCAGTTCTTGATTCTTGTAAATGCCCAAAATTGGGAAAACAGGTTCATGCTCACACAATCAAAACTGGGTTTCATGCTGATGGATTTGTAGACACCAAGTTGCTTCAAATGTATGCAAGGTGTGGTTTGTTAAAAGATGCAGACTTTTTGTTTGAAACGATGCCAATGAGAAACTTGCATTCATGGAAAGCAATTCTTAGTGTGTATTTGGATCATGGGCTGTTTGAGGAAGCGTTTTTACTCTTTCATGGATTGCAATTCGACGGTGTTGAGTTGGATTTCTTTGTGTTTCCTTTAGTGTTTAAGGTTTGTAGTGGCCTTGGTAGTGTGGAACTAGGAAGGCAGTTGCATGGGTTGGTGATAAAGTTTCGGTTTTGTTTGAATATTTACGTGAGTAATGCTTTGATAGATATGTATGGTAAATGTGGAAGCTTGGATGATGCTAAGAAACTTTTAGTAAAGATGCCTGAAAGAGATAGTGTAACATGGAATTCTGTTATAACAGCTTGTGCAGCTAATGGGATGGTTTATGAGGCATTGGAATTTTTGGAGAAAATGAAGTCTTTAGATTATTCTATGCCAAATGTTGTTTCTTGGAGTGCAGTTATAGGAGGGTTTGCCCAGAATGGTTATGATGAGGAAGTCATAGAGATGCTATTTAGAATGCAAATAGAAGGGCTTGTACCGAATGCTCAAACCTTGGCGAGTGTTCTTCCAGCATGTGCTAGATTACAAAGGCTTGAACTTGGAAAGCAACTCCATGGTTATATCACGAGACTTGATTTTATCTCTAACCCTGTTGTGGTGAATGCATTAGTTGATGTGTACAGGAGGTGTGGTGATATGGGAAGTGCGGCTAAGATCTTTTTTAAACTCTCAGTGAAAAATGTATTATCTTGCAATACAATGATTGTTGGGTATTGCGAAAGCGGTGAAGTCTCCAAGGCCAAGGAGCTCTTTGATTGCATGGATGTTTTAGGAATAGAAAGGAATTTGATTTCATGGAACTCGGTTATTTCAGGTTACGTTAGAAACTTTATGTTTGATGAAGCTTTCAACATGTTTCAGAATTTGTTAATGGAAGAAGGGATTGAGCCAGATTCTTTTACTTTCGGGAGTATTTTGACTGCTTGTGCTGATACAATCTCTTCGAGGCTAGGGAAAACGATGCATGCCCAAGCCATTGTCAAGGGCTTGCAATCGGATACCTTTGTTGGTGGGGCTCTGGTAGAAATGTACTCTAAATGCCAGGACCTAAAAGCTGCCCAGAAGGCTTTTGATGAGGTGATGGAGAAGGATGTGCCAACATGGAATGCTCTGATCTCAGGCTATGCTCGTAGTAACCAGATTGAAAGAATTCAATATCTTCTTGAGAAGATGAAAGGAGATGGTTATCATCCAAACATTTATACATGGAACAGCATTCTTGCAGGTCTTGTGGAAAACAGTCAGTTAGATTTAACAATGCAGTTGTTTTCTGAAATGCAGACCTCAAAGTTGAGGCCTGATATTTACACAGTTGGAATAATTCTCCCTGCTTTGCTCGAGGTTGGCCACTCTTGAGCGAGGAAAACAAGCTCATGCACACTCAATTAAATGTGGTTATGACTCAGATGTCCGCATAGGAGCAGCCCTTGTGGACATGTATGCAAAATGTGGAAGTTTAAAGTATGCCCAGTTAGCCTATAATAGGATATCAAACCCTAATTTGGTGTCCCACAATGCCATGCTTACTGCATATGCGATGCATGGACATGGGGAAGAGGGAATTTCTCTCTTCCAAACAATGCTGGCCTTAGGTTTTATACCAGACCATGTGACTTTCCTGTCTGTTCTCTGTTCATGTGTTCATGTTGGATCAGTCGAGAAAGGCTATGAGCTTTTTGATTTGATGGGGTATTATAACGTTAACCCCACATTAAAACACTACACATCCATGGTTGATCTTCTAAGTCGTTCAGGAAAGCTTCATGAAGCTTATGAGCTTATAAAGAAAATGCCTGTGGAATGTGATTCAGTTTTGTGGGGTGCTATGCTTGGAGGCTGTGTTATTCATGGTAATATTGAGTTAGGAGAAATTGCAGCAGAAAGGCTGATAGAATTGGAGCCAAACAATAGTGGAAACTATGTATCACTGGCTAATTTACATGCTTATGCTAGGAGATGGACTGACCTAGCAAGAGTAAGAGGCATGATGAAGGATAGGGGAATGCACAAGAGCCCTGGATGCAGTTGGATCGAGGACAAGAATGAAATTCATTCCTTTTTAGCTTGTGATAGATCTCATAAGAGAGCAGAAGAGATTTATGCTACTCTAGATTACTTAGCCCTTCACATGAAAACAGGGATAGTACCTGGGTAATACAGGTATACAACAGGCTAGTATGAGATACATATACCATCATTGTACAAATTTTTATAGCATGTGAGAATACAACTACTGCTGTCTGAGGACCTACAAACTACTTTTTATGAGGGGCGACCTTCAAATTAAGATGTATCGTATTCTGATTTAAAACAAAACTACTAAATTCTGATGAAGCAGCTTAAAAATACATGTCCAGTTATAAGATCCCAATCCATTTAAAACCTAAATCCCATTGATGTTTGGTTGTTATGGTGCATGTTATGTTGCTATTACTTCATTTAAGCGAATGGACCAGTAAAGGAGCAATCAGTTTTGGGAGAGCAATTTGAGTTGATCTTTGGCTTGCTATATCATGTGAATGATGCAGGCACCAGAAATCTGCAATTATGTTGCAGATTTGTCAAAAATAAATAATCTCCAAATGGGTTTTTATAAAACCACATCAGAAATGAGTTCTGCATCACTCTCCTCAAGAAAACCTGGTTCTGACAAGCATGTAAGCCAAAGAATAGCCAACAATCTAGAATTTCATTGCTTATTTAGCTAATCTCAGATTCAAATACAGAATTGCAGATGGGACAAGTGAAGAGATAACCAAACCTTCACCAGGTTCTAAGTTTCTTTTCCATCTGCTTCCGGCCATTCAACCGAAACCGGGAGTCTCGTATCGAATACCAATACCTACCACCAAGTAAGATTGAATACAGAGCAATAACAGCAATATATCATTTTCAGGCAAATCACAACTCTATTAACAAAGAAATTGAGAATCCAACCATCTTTTATACACGGAACAATGCAAGGATGAACCACTAGGGACAATTGAGAATCTGAATTAGTTGATAAATTCCTGTACAAGATGAACTGCACACCAAGCAACAACGCAGCTGGATCAACACTGGAATAAATACAAGGGACTCTAATGGGGTGCTACCAATTCTCCTGAACAATCTTTGATTTCTCAAATATGAACTTTCCTTCCTTGTACTTCTGAGATGCCTCATAAGCTCTTTCATACTTCCAACCCAGCACCTCTTGACAATCTGCACAAGATATATCAGCAACAGTGTGGAGACCAGTCGTGAGATTCCTATCCTCTTTAGGTCCCACGACAATGTTCATCGCATGAGAGAACAAAAAGGCTCGACCATGTCTTCCCTATGAACAAAATATTGTACAGAATTCTTGTCAATGCTGCAATCATAATTTATTATATAATTAATAATACCATTGTATAGCAGAAAAAAAAACAGAATTACTTGATAAAAAAAACTAGCAATCAGAGATTGAACTGAATGCATCGATCTTACGGGCATAGAAAAAGGTATCATTTTTAGGGTTTCACATTGTTGAAGACAAAAGTCCCTTTATCAGAGACTTGCTTTTAGTAACTTTCTGATACAAGGGTCTGTTATCACCTGATTTTCTACATAGAATGGCATTAATGGATGAGAGAAATGCTATGCATAGGATAATCCAAATCATTTCTCTCACTGATGACACTGTAAATCTATATAACACAGAACATATGAACAGCCAATTATCATAATAATAATAATAAAAATAAAAACAGCTAGAAGAAAATATGAAGCAGCAATTTTATCAAAGATTCAAGTGATTCACCTGAAAAGCCTTAGAAACTACATCATCATGAAGTGAAACATGGTTTCGACAATTACAACAGCTGTACAACCTTGGACCCACCAATTCCGCCATTAATCAACAATTTCAAGGTCTAAACACCTTACTGATCACCAACAAAACACAAAAACAAACACCAGAAAGAAAAAACAAATAAATCCAAGATTGATCACTCACACAGCAAGAAAAATCAAAGAGGAGATAATGATCAAGTAAAGTTGCAGTCTTTACAATTTTTTGGTGATCAAAGCATGGCTCAAAAGATTAGTAAAAGACCAAAAGGCACAAGTTCCTTTACCTGCAACAAATTCAATGGCGGCCCAAAAGTCTGAAACAGGAAGCCAGAAACAACTTCAGCTTACAAGATTAGACCAAACTCCAAAGTTGAGTATAGATTCCAAGTAAATTATATTACATTTTTGAGAAAAAATATGTGGGGTAGATGGGGACAATGATGTTTTATTGGCTTGAAAGAGTAAACTATTAATTAAGAACAACAAAGATATAAAATGAATATCACTGTAACCACTTACAAGATTGCCGTAGGTGGAAAAGAAATAAACAAAGGCAAAGTTAGATTTTTTAGTCCACTAAACAAAGGCAAAGGCAGAAACTTTGGACACAAATCTATGTAACTCAAGATGCAGGTTATATTCTTTGTTTCCATATAGGATCTAGGGCGTAGTAGAGTCTTTTTTATTAAAAAATATATTAAAAAGATACTAAAAATATTAAAAAAATAAATTGATATATTTTCAAGTCAAGTAAATTTTTAAAATGCATCTAAAATATAATTTCAAATACAAAAATAAACAAGAATTTAGAATTTTTATCTGATTACGTGTTCAACTTTTGGCCCGAAGAAATGATGAAGAAACTTCCCTATCTCTCTTTATAAGCTTATTTTATTTTTTAAAACCAATGAAAATTGTATAAAACGAACATCGGTACTTATGGTGTACACGACAATATTCAATTAAAATATATTTTCTTCATGTCAAATGGTATCCTATCTATCTATACGGTCTATGATTAATTTCATGTAATAAAAAATAGCATAAAGCATATAATATATTTATATATTGAAGGGCTTATATCATTAATATAGATACACTGAACTATATCTCGTTTGATTTCTAATAAAAAATAATATCATTAATATTTTAAATAAAGGTTTAATTTTATTTATAGAAAGTTCCTTTCCAAAATAAAATATCTAAAAATCTCATGTGATTGGATGAGCGGGACTCATGAGTGGAGTACTGGAGTTCATACTGCAAATATTTGAGCCCTATTTATCTGTCATCGTATTTTTAAAATTTTTTTTTAATTTTTTTTTAATTTTTAATTAAATATTTTTTATATTTTTATATAATTTTTATATGCTAATATTAAAAATATTTTTTTTAAAAAATATAAATAGTTTTAATGTATTTTTAAACAAAAAATACTTTAAAAAATAATTTCAACAATACTTATAAACAATTACTTAATTTTCAAGTACGTTTAGAAATAAAAGCACAGTACTCCAAAATAAATAAAAAAGTTGTTTAGTATTATATTTTTAAAAATATATTTGATATTTTAAAATGATTTTAATCTAAAAAACATTTTAATATATTAAAAAGATATATTTAAAAAAAAAACACCAAAACATGGTGGAGTTGTTGTCTATGACAAGAACGCGCTGATATTAGCGCGTGGATTCCGCATTTATTGAGAGGATTCAATAGCTTTCGCTATCCTTTGTTGGCGCTTAGCAAGCTCCGTGTTTGAGACGTCTCAAGTCGCGTGTTAAGAGTACGCGCGCACCTGAAATGACCTTGTTATTATTATTTAAGAGTATATGTACTATCATTGACTATAAAAGTCATGGAAGAATATTTTGAATTATCGGATATTCATTCTGTTATTATTAATAATCATTATAATCTGACAATTAAAATATATCTTATTTTATTTTATAGCCATTTAAATTAACTCTATTGTGGATTGGGTGTTATTTCTCATGTAGAAAAAAATATTAAATGAATTGATAAGACGGGAAACAAATCCATTTATTATTTAAATCAACATAAAATATTTTAAAATATTTTTTGAGATTTTTTTTTTTAAAAAAAGTCCCTTTCATTTTTTGGGATGGCAAACAAATTTAATTCATATAATTATGCTACGATATCAGTCAATAAGCTATGCTAATCTTGACCAAAAATGGCCATCCAATTCCAACCATTTTATTTATTCATTTAATTGTTTAGTCATTGTCAGTAAAATCAATTTTTAGTTTATTTGACAGCATGTTAAATGTTTTTCTATTGAGAAATATATTAATATATATATATTTATATTTTTTTATTTTTTAATATGAGTACATTTAAATATTAAAAAAACAATTAAAACTCAATTACACACACTTCAAAAAAACGAAGCTGTGGGCAGAAATTGCTGGACCTTAATTTGGTCCCACCACAATATTCACCAAGTGCATTGACACAACCCGAGCTACAAGGAAAAGAAAAATGACACACGAACTTGATTCTCAAGTTTTTTTTTTATTCTTCCATGAAGAAAAAGAAAAGGAAAAGTGAAGTAACCCACCAAATCCTTTAAATGTGTATGAATGATATATGTAAAGGATTTGTAATTTATATGAGTCAAGGTATTTATTTTATATAAAAATTTGAAATAATTGGAGTTTCATTCACTTATCTAAATTTATAAAATATATTTTTCAGAAGATGAAATTTACTCGTATAAAAAACAAAAGATATATGTAACTTACAAGAGTAGACAACAAAGAACTATGCATGGATTGGAATTCATCCTGTTGGACTCCCAAAATTAATTCATCAAGTTGGTCATGAAAAAATGCAACGGAAAAGGAAATGAAAACCACTTAGCCCCATGAAGTGGGAGAAATTGATAATTTTTGTGTACAATGTTATTTACCATTTAGGAGTCTAGAATTGCCAAACAATTAGATGACACTTAGATTTGTGTCACATACTTTAATAGCCATTGATTCTTTTAGAAATTTAAAATATAGTAACAGTAAATAAATAGAGAAAAATAACAATGAAAAAAAAACTTGATCGGAGCCAACCAGATTATAAAAGAACTTAATAAATAAAGGTGTAATTGAAAAAAAAAACAATAAAAAATACTCCATTAAACTAGGTTAACTCGCAAACTTTATGACCATTGAAATTGTGAAATACTCTATTAAACTAGGTTAACTCGCAAACTAGTCACATGTATGTATGTATTAATTGTCCCCAGGGGCTTGGTCTAGCGGCAACAGCCTTGGTTGTCTCGATCCAGTGGCGAGAGACCAAGGTTCGAACCTCAACAAACCAACCTTCGGGTCCCCTGTAGAGCACTGGGGACAGTGGGAGGGTTTTACACATGCCACAGGGCCCACAAAGTGCGCTTTCCGGGTCATGTGGTTCCCCCGATCCTATATGGATATCCAAAAAAAAAATGTATGTATTAATTTTCTTTGTTTTACAGGGGTTTAAACCCATCAATTTCCCTCTTCCAAGGAGGGAGGATCTTCGTAAAATTTATTAATATTGAAAAAAACTTAAAGAAATAAAAAAACATAATAGTACTTGAAAAAATACACACATTTAGCTATAATATTATTGAAACCTAGTCCAAAATCTAGGCTATAGTCCAGAGTTAGGTTATAAATTTGAATTTTTTTTTATCAAAATAACTTCAATTCAGTTTTTTAAGTTAAAATAATATTATTTTGATTTCATATTTTAAAAAATTAAATTGGGTCAAGATAATTTTTTTTAAACCTGGCAAAATTAATTAGCAGGTTGTTGGGTTTAATAGTCTAAAATCAAATTGAAAACATTAAGATTCACATTGTGAATCTCAAACTATAGGGGTAAAAACATGTTTACCAAACGCAAAGTTCCTACATTTACAATCTATGAAAAAAAAATTCTTGAAAATTAATATGTTTTTTTATGACACTATTGATATTATAAAAAAAAACCCCAACAAATCACTTAAATTAAAGTTAGTGAGTATTGTAAAATTTTGATTTTTTCATGTTTTTATATCATTTTAAAATACTGTTGTTCAAAAATAAATTATAAAAATAAAAAATATAATTTAAATAAAAAATATTTTAAAAAACTAACACGTAATAATTTGCCATTTTTTTAACAGCGTGCTAGTAAGCATAAAAGATCTGTTGATTGGATTGAATTCCCTCCCCTCGTATCTAACTTAGCTTCACTTCCAGTTTCAGCTGTCTTAAAAGCCGTCCTTTTCTCTTCTTTAACAAGACATGGCGGATAGTTACTGGAGATATGCCGGCGACTCACGGCAGCCGCCGCCGCAGTCTATGTCTTCTCTCACCGGAAAACGCCCTCGCATCGATTACGGTACCCACTTCAAAATTACTACTCATTTCTTTTCAACTCTATAGTAAAGTTTCCATCTTTTCCCGCTTATATGCATAAGTCAATCAGGGTTTCTTTTAACATGTTGTGGCTTGTCCTGCTTGATTTATTTGCTTAATTAAGGGTTTTGGTAATGGGGCGGAAGGCTTTGTGTTAATTGTTTTTAAAGGGAAGGGCAGCTGAAAGGTTTGATCTTTTAATGTTTGCTGATGATTTCTAAAGGAACTTATGATATTGATGCGTTATAACATGGGAATTAATGTTGTTGGAGAATTTATTGTCTTTGGGTTTATATATAAGGAAAAAAAATCTTGTTTTTTTTTTTTTTTACCTTTTGTTCTCTGTTATAATGTTTTTGGTTTTGCTATTTCCTTTGTATTTTAACTGGAGCTTTTGAAAGTCTCAATTTTAGTGGATATTTCTTTTCGGCCTATTTTGTGAAGCCTAGGTTATTTCAGCATGTTGATTATCTGTAATGTAGTAGCCTGCGGTTCTTGTCAAATTCTGTGTGTTATTGATCTAGACCAGTTTTTGACATTCTTCTGAAAGATTTATGTATTAGTGCTATTTCCATGCTTTAAGAATGATGTGCAGCTGTAGGATGTTCCTTCTTCCTACTTATTCAGATGGTTTCTTTATGTTGAAATACATGCTTGATCTTGCAGATATCCCAAGCAGCCGTGACCTATCCAGTTTTTATTCCCGTGATGATGATAGAGGAGCACTTCAAGTAATTAGAGATTCAGACTCCATCGGAGCATCTTATGACCGTTACTTGCGTAGTGGGGTACTTGGTTATTCTTGATCTCTTTTCATGTAGATTAAAAAAGGGGGTCAAACCACAGAAAATAATATCTAAAAATTAGTTACAATAGCATATCTTGAATGTCAAACTACTCAGCTTTTATACAGGCATAGAAGAATGTCATAAAAAGAAACCAACTCGTAATGCCAAAACAAAGTTAATATCTCAATTTGATAAGAAATCTGTAGATACCCAAAGTGTCTAAAGTAATTATGTAAAAAATCTTCATAAATTACATGTTGTTAGCTGATAAAAGTCTTTGACAATGGTTGACTTGATTTGTTTCTTAACATCAAGTCTACCTCTGTCACTCATTTCATGGTGAAAAGTCATCTGAGTAATTGACTGTATGTTTCAGACAATTTCATCTTATGGCGGGGGACAGACAGCTAGAGCCATGAGTGGGGTGCCTAGTCGTCCCGTTGATGATACACACTTGGTGAGTATGGGGCCCATGGACCCCGGGGCTAGTGTAAAAGATAGGTCATTACGTATGGAAAGTGGAAGACCTGAGGTTTCCCTTCCTCCTGATGCTAGCAGCACACTGTTTGTTGAGGGCTTGCCTTCTGACTGTACACGACGGGAAGTTTCCCGTATCCTTCCAATGTTTACCACATGTAATCATAGTTTTACTTGGGACTTTTTCCCTTCTTGTTTTGCTCCTTAGCCTTCCATATGTTATTTCAGTACACTTGGACCTTTTCTCTTCTTTTTTTGTGCCTTTAATTGGGATTAACAGATATCTTTCGCCCTTTTGTTGGCTACAAAGAAGTGAGACTTGTAAGCAAGGAATCAAGACATGTGAGTCTTCAAGATATTGTTATTATTATGATTGTCATCGCCCTTTACATTATTTTTAGTATGTGCTCGATCAATATTTAGTACAGTAATGGATTCATTGATTGCTAAAATGTGCAGCCCGGGGGAGATCTGCTAGTACTCTGTTTTGTTGACTTTCTGAGTCCTGCACATGCTGCCACTGCCATGGATGCATTACAAGGTGAACTTAACATGCTCTACATTTTCCCCCCTTTAGGGAGTTTTAGTCTCATGTATCAGTTTGCAGGCCCATTGTATCTGTTACTATCTAACGTTTTCTTTGCGGTGCTAGTTTTAAACTTTTTATATAATTGCACCAATTCCTTTTGCGCTTCCTTTTATTTTCTTTTGTGGGTTGGGTGGGTTCACAACTGCGTGGCATTTCCGTTTTTTTAGCGATTTGAGCAGCTTTGGGATAGTTGAGTGGTGGAACGTGAATTAGCGAGGCGTGTTCTTGAAAGTTTGAGCAGTTGATTGATCATATTGACGGATTGATCAAATCGTGATGACATTTTTGAAACTTATATACTGCAAGGACCACTTTAAACCTACTTTAGTTATCAACTGTTGATGGATTTCAAGCAAACTGGTTGAATAGGTTAGCTAAACTGCTTTAGGCCTATATGATTACCCATATGGCTAACTATATTTTGTGTGATCCAATGATGATGCTGTCAATATCTCATGTCATGTTTAGCCTAGCCTAGCATTTCCTCATCTCATCATGATATGTTATGCAGAGAATACGCTGTTCTTGGTTTCAATTAATGCATGTGCAAAGAAAAAAATCCCCATATCGTGTAAATCAAATGGCCTGTCTTCGCCCATTCCTCATTTGCATTGCATTTTAGTTTGTCAGGATATGAATGGTGTTTCCGACTTGGGTGTGTTAAACAGTGATGATGAACGTTTAGTATATTTTGCGTTTATGTACTTGAGATAAATGATTGCAACGCCTTTTATGCGCCATCTATTGATCCCCTAATTCGTCGTTCAAAGCGTGGTTAGTCGTGCAACGTGAAACAGTCGAGCTCGATTTTGCAGGTTATAGATTTGATGATCATGACCGCGATTCGTTCCATTTAAGATTGCAATTTGCTCGCTATCCTGGTGCAAGGTCAGGTGGCGGGCATCGTGGCAAGCGTTGAATAGTGTGGTCCGACAGGTGATCTATGCTTTCTTTTTTATCCGCTCGACCTCTTATTATTCATGGCCGCTAGGTGCTCTGCAAGAAAACTTTATTGTGAAACAATCAATCAGGCTAAACCATGGAAACGACAATTTTCTGTAGGATTTGCGAACTTGGGAATGTAATGGGGGATGATACCACAGCTTTGCAGTTTCAGGAATTACACAAATATCTGAATCAGCACCTTTAGTAGGATACACGTGATCATGTGCTTTTTGATAATTATTCTGCAATTGTTAGCGACTCAGATAAAGCGTGCTTTGTGTTAAAAAATTGCGGGTTTTGTTTGTTTTGAATTGCTTAAGGTTGTCCCCCTAAGCATATTGGAGGATACCAATGAATTTATTTCTAGTTGATCTAATGAAGTCTACTTGTGTTTGCCCGTGGATTGGGTTTAGATTCATGATTGTGTGTACCAGTGAAGACTTATAGTTATTTGCGCTTGTTTATTTATTGGGGTTAGGAACAAATGATTACATGCATGTGTGCACAAATACAGATGCATAAGAACATGGGCACTCACATATATATATATATATATATATAGGGAGAGATGTATTTACTGGTTTATTTATTTACTGGTTGCATAAGTTTTTGAAAAAGAAATGGATGGTCTGTCCAGGAAATAAAAGAAATTTCTTCTTGTTGGTCTTTTTAATATTTTTATCCTCTGAAGCAACGATCATCCATGTTGGATACTCTGCATGAAATATATTTTCTCGATTTGTCAAATCTATTCCCTGAAAGTCTTACCCAGGTTGAGGGATAGAGTATATTTTTTACTGTCCTATTAAATTTGAGTTTCGTCTGCAGTTGAACGATTTAAGAGTCCTTGAGTGTTTTTCAGTGGGTTCATGCATTGAATGTTAAGATTGCTTATGAGAGCCAACTTTTATTTGCTGGCTGCCAAGAGCTTAACGAAGTCCAGTCACAAGCTTTCACTATGAGAATTGTAGTTTAACATATTGTGAGTTTTTGGACATGGAAGCATTCGGGTCTCTTTTTGTCGAAGCGATTTTACCATTATCTGGCTCCACTAATATACCTATCGCTAGCTGGCTTGATCGCTTGCTTGATCGGTAGCATTTTTCTAGCTAATATACCTATTGCTAGTAGGCTTGATAGGTGTTTGAGGTTTATTAGGCTGGCTTGGAAGCAGACTAGCTGCTCGGCTGCTTCACTTTAAAAATGGCACAACCTTGTGCAGGCTACCACGATCCCTGCTTGTATATTCAGGTCGTTGAGTTGGTTGTATATATCTGGTTCAGGATTCACTTTGTTTCATCCCAAACATCGTATTAGTTAGATATACATTGCATTGAGGATGATCATTGAAACCTTTCTCCATCATTGGCACATTGCAATCTACAAGGGATGTAATTGCCTGTTACTTGTCAGCTGAAAAAATCTGCCATCAAGCTAGAGGCAACTGTGTCACATGCATCTATACACAAGGATCTGGATTGAGGATCATCTATAATAAGAGGTTCATTCACCTCTACTGATTACTGTATTGATCCCTTGGCTTTTGTGGTACTGGTATTCCAGAGACACGAGATCAAGAACATTTTGTATATATTTCTCGTACCTTTTCAAATCGTGAGCATTATCCCATGTAGGAGGTACAATGCTGTTTCAAGAATGGGCTAAATATATGTGAACATATGGACAGGATCAAGAAAATGTTTCTTAAAGAGTGTGATTTCAATTTTAAGATATATGCTACTAATGTAGCATTTGAGACATTGGTATCATGTTCTTTTAGTATATTTTGTTCTGCTGATTGAATTTGCTGAGACTATTCGATGGTTGGAACAATGAACTCTTGTTAATTCCTTACTCTCAGGTAGAATTTGGTTCAGGTTATTGATTCTGCTGCTTTTAGCATTACATTTGTTCAAATGCAGGTTTGAACGCAGGAGTTTGGTCCGATTCTTTGGTCCATGTCAGTACAACTATGGTGTCTTTTTTTTTCTCTCTTTTCCAGACCGAACACCTTCCTACGGTTTGATTGCAGTGTGAGGCTTCTTCGCCCGCGCGCAGAAGAATTTTTGGCGGTTAACAGGATTTTAGCGTTCTATCACCATGTGATGGAAATTTTTATGTCTGGACTGTCACAGAAAACATAAAAAAGATCGGAGAAAATGATATTAAACATGAGAAAACATTCAGTTCTCAATTTTTTATTTAGAAGATAGTAGCCATGCATGATAGCGTTACATCCATCTTAATTCTTCTCTTCCATGGTGGTGGTGATACCAGGAGTGGTCGCCGTCGATGATGGCTTATTGCCACACCGCCTTTTGCAATTATTCACGCAAATTATGAAAAATCTCGGGCTATCATCATTTGCACAACCCTCCAAACAAACATCCATACAATCCCAGCCATCATCAATATCTTGGCTTGAAAATACCAGCACCACCATTAATACAACCACCGAAGCACCACTCACTACAACTTTGGACCCCATAACTTGGGAGCAGTTTAGACAGGCATTGTTTGTAGATTTTTCACACCTGCAACTCTACAATTGGATGACGCATCATCAAGAAATGGTCAGGATGAAGGCATTTCACTTGTTAAAAGACATGCATATCCTTGTATTCACCATCTTCGTTCTCTTTTGAGCCTCCCCTAGAAACAGTAGTACCTCAAGCTATATATATATTTTTTTTTATTGGATTCGAGAAAACTTCTCCAGAAAACGTATTTTATGGGTCTAAGTGAGCGAATGAAAGCTCGGCTATCCCAGGCTCTAATAAGATGTGCATGCTCTGACTCGAACTCGAAACTTACTGTATAGATCTCAAGCCTTTTTGTTAAAAAACTATATATATAGTTGTGCAAATACAGGATGCAAAACGTCTCTAGAGGTTCAATTGGAAAACAAGAACAGACTGATGCAGTGTATGTAAGGAATTAAGTTTTGTGAACTTAATTTTGGCGGTGTGTAGGAGCTTTTTCTCATCTATCTGAAGAAAACAGAATTTGCTTCAACATGTTGTAATTTCAGAATCCTGAAACCATATTTGAAATAGGGCTGTGTAGTGAGCAAGTTCAAAATCATTGCTTCAACATGTCAACTCTTTTTTTTGACATATCCACGTCATCCATTGATAGACAACTAAGAAATTTAGGTCAGGATGCTTGAAGGATCCTATAAACCTTGGATGAAATCTTCATATAGAGTTAGGGCATTGATTAATTACCGACTTAAAACAAAATAAACTTTTGTTTGTGAATTTTTTTCATGTACACTCTCGGTAGAAAATATTTCAAGATATTTCAAAATATCTCAACACCCTGAGCTCAAATATGTTTTTCTAGGCAATTTCAAGGTAAAAAAAAACTTAATATAAACTCCCCTCATTAAACAAAACAATTTGACACCAATTTTTAATTGTTTTATGGCTAGAATCGGTGTCAACAAAAATTCTCTCTCTCTCTAGCATAAGATTTTGATGATTTCTCTCACCTTCATCAAACTAGAAGCCAAAAAATAAAATAAAATAAAGTTTGGGATTAAAATTGATTTTTTCCTTAAATTTTTGAAATGAAAGGGACCCATTATTTGTAATGAAAAGTATAGGGGCTATAATAAATATTTCACCCCAAATTTATTTAAAGTCACGTATTCCCTCTGTTTCTTACTTTGATTCCTCATAGTTGAACTTTCAAAATTTCTCAACAAAATGGCTTATAATTTGTTTGAGTAAAAGATATTTTTTTTATATAAAAAAAAGCTTTATAAATAGTCTATTCATATTACCGTGTGAGGGGATTTATAGTGGATTCCACACTTAACGTTAATTCTTTCAAGACACCTATGGATAGAATCAGGAAAAAAAGAGGTAGCTTTTGGCATTGGATTTCACTTGTGATTTAACGTTAATTCTTTCAGGAAAAGGTGTTGCAAAAATTTCAAAGAGAATTAGCAGAAAGCAAAAGATTTTCTCCCCCACTCCCTAAGAAAAAAAAATTAAAAATATAAATAATTTTTTTTTAAAAGCAACCACAACTACACTACTAAACAGACACCAAAAGTCATCTCACACCAAAAACTAGCAAGGAAACCAAGTCGCATAGCGAGTCTCTTGTAGTCATTTAAGAAAGGAGCTACAAAAATCATCTTGTAAGTGGTCTAATAGTACGAGTTTGAGATTACATGACTTATTTTTCTATATAATTTTAAATTCAAGTCCTGTGATTATTAATATAATAACTATCAGAAACTTTTTAACAAAATATTCCACCTTTTGTCGATTCTACAGGTTAATCAGCTTTAAGTGGGGGAATTAAATGTACCGAAAGGTTTTCAAAAATTTACTATGCTATATGCTTCTTTGGACAGTATATTTTATACCACCTTGAAGAGAATTCCATGTAAGCTAGCTTATTTATATGGAAAAATTTAGAAATAATAATTACCAATATTTATTTATATAATCATTTTGCACACAAATATAGATAAAAATATTAAATCATGTCCGACAAAAATAATAAAAATATCTCCATGATTTTTCGATTTTGTTTTTTAAATTCCCCTTTTTTTTCTTTTTTTTTTTTGTCTAACTCTCTCTAGTCTCTATATATTGAATATTGATACTTTCTCTTTAAGTATTTTAAGCAGGAATTAAAAGGCTTCTCGTCTAGTGATCATAGATAGTAAGCTATCTAGTTACACTTGCAAGAGATCACGAATTCAAAGGTAAAATAATTATATTGGTGGCTTATTCAATTCACCGTGATCATACAAACTCTATAATTTATCATTTTAGTTATAATTAAAGCTCTGCCTGAAAAAAAAAGAAAAAAAAATTTCCATGAAAGTGGGAAAAGAATATAGAGAAATCAATAACCTTATTTGAAAGCAATTATTTAATTAGATGCTTTAATCACGAAGAGATTCCTTTGAAAAAATAAGAGCTTTGAAATTCCTTCCTTCTCGAAAGCAATTATTATATGCTTTACAAAGTGATTCCTTAACAAAAACTACATACCAGCTTGGAAATTCCTCCCTTCCCGAAAGCAAAAAGTATCATTTTGTTGTCAAGAAATGTGGCTCGATGGCAGAAAATTTACGATCTATATAATATATCTCGAGTTCAAGTCATGATATATATTTTTTATAAGAATTCGAGATAATTAAAGTTTTACTCATTCACTTGGATCTAAAAAATATGTTTTTTAGAAAATGTTCCTTGCAGCTAAATAAAAAGAAAAGGAAAAGAAAAGTATCATTTCATAAAACCTACTTAAAGGTTGATCCTCTAAAACAATGTGTGAAAAATGCAAAATGTAAATTCTCAAACCTACTTAAAGGTTGATCCTCTAAAACAATGAATGAAAATCGGATTAATGCACATTGTTAAATTCTCTAACAAGATTATAGGTGAGGTCCTAGAATATAATTTATATTATTTTTTAACAAGATTTATATTATTTTCTTAAATTCTAGCTTGTATTGGGAAATACATTTCAATTAATTGCGAAGATTGATCAAATTGAATGATAATGAATTGGTGCGTGATAATTAAAAAATAAAATCTATTTGAATTTTTATTAATTTATCTCACTATTAAATCTAAATTATTGAACTGAAGACTAATAATAAGATTTACAAAATGACCGGCGAGTCTTTTTCAATGACATGAGAGGATGTAATCCTGCTCATCTCAAATTACCTATTTTTTCTTCCGAGAATTGAAATATGAAAGAGAGCTCGACAAAACCCACTTACACGGATAGAGAGCTTTACCTCAATTTGGTTGACAATTTGGCCCACAATAGTATCCTCTACATCGATTTTGCTGATAACTTACCTAATACAAGAAAAAGATGCGTTTAATTATAGAGGTTTGTCTTCAAAAGGGTGAAATCATTCCTGATTTTTGGGGTTTGATACATACACACTAGTTTTTTAAGGTCATCTCCATTGACTATGGCACTAAAAATGTCACATGCAGTAGTTTCTTGTACGAACAAGAGTATCTATAAACTCTATGAATTTTGAATATTATTCTAAATTGTTGGTTTATTTTATGTGGGGGTGTGTCAATATGAATGATCTTTAGCATCTTCCCTTACTTACAGTCTATTTTTCAATATTTTGAAGCCGTCTTGACTCTGAATTACCCATTCTTGGTCTCGACTATATATATATATATATATATATATATATATATATATATATATATATATTCATTGATTGGACGTGGTTGAAGTTAGCTTCCTACCCACCGACCTTTTTCATGCTAATCAAAAGCAACTAAGGCTGGTTTTGCCACTCAATAAATTAGTGTGAAGGCCGGAGGACAATAACCAATAGGGAGTAGTTTGCTTCAATTCTATATTTGTTGGTGGTGGTCGACGTCAACTAACTTCATGATCACCAATTGTCAATGTGCTCCTGTCAAGTTAATTTATATGAAGTGGTGCAATTATTAGATCATAAAAGGCAAAAATGAAAAGTAAATAAATCATCAAACTAACTTTTAAGTTCAAAGACTCCATGATTAGATAATATATTTCACCCTTTTTACACACACACACACACACACACACACACACACACACATATATATATTGCATGCTTAATTTTGGTATGAAAGCACTAGCTAGCTACTAGCTACACGTATAAAGGATGAAATAGATAGATAAAAACAAGTAATGAAAACAATGAAAGTTTCCGAGGACATTTGTCTTCTATCAAATAACGTATGGTGTCTTCCTTAAAACACGTTGGCCGCATAGAAATATAAGCTTCTCCTTTAATAATTGATTACCTTTTACGACGACAAACGCCGAAACACAAGATAGCATTATTACCCATAAAGTCAAAATCCCCAGTTGTATATTTCACATCGAAGATCTCGTCTAGATGTGATTGGTACACTAAGCAAGACAGAACAGAATTTGATGCATATAATTCACATGTCACGAGTTGCTGTGAAGTGTTTGTGCAAAACATGGTGTTTCTCCCAAGTTGTACAGGGGTTTCATTGCAGAAACTTTTTCTGATATGGGGACTAAACTGTACACATGCTATATAATAGGATGGCCAAAAGCTTTCAGATAATCAAGGGCTAAAATGCCATCAAAACAATGCGTCGATTGCTATACAAATTTCATGGACCAAAAATAAATTTTATTGACTCTTGTTCAAGGCACCGAGCAAGCAGAAGACTGTATAGCTCAGTAAAATTTAGTCCATTTCCATGTACTGTCCACAGCACCATACGATGCCAGTGTAATATACACGCATATATATATATATATATATATATATATATATATATATATATATATATATATATATATATATATATAAACGCGTCAGTGATTTTACTGTAGAGATAGTCATCAGTAGCGTGACTTCGAGTGCACTCGTGGACTCGCAATTTGTCTCGATTAGCCCGCGGGTGTATGTCCACCTTTTTTTTTGTCTTTTCGGTTGGGAACGAGTGTATTGGCGGTTATAGCCCCGAAAAAAAAACAAAATAGTGCACGTGGGGGAGGGGCTCTCTCGGGTTTTCCAATTTTTTTTGGCACGATGTAGCGGACGAAAAAAAGGGCCCACAAAAGCGACAAAATAGAGACCCTGAGTCGCGAGGGCAGGTGATTTTTCCCGCTTCGGGTTTTTTTTCGTTAATGTCGAGTAAAATCGGGGGTGTCTTGGTAATTATCCCTTATTTTATTATTTTTCCCGACGATCGGTCGGGCGTCGCCGACGGATGCGACATCGGGGTTCCACGCCAGACGCCATTACGCGGCGACGCTGTGGGAGTCAGTGGAGGTCAAAACTACCGCCGCAGTCGCGGGAGGTTCGCCGTCGCGTTCTGTGTCTTCCTTCGCGGCACGTTCCGGTCATACATTCTCCGGTGAGCGGGGGACGGCGGGTTTTTGTCGGGTGTCCGTTTTCTCTCTCCAGGCGAGCGAAAGTCAGGTTACGGTCCCTTATGTTTGTGCTGAGTTTCTTTTGGTCCCTGGGGTTTTGATTTCAGTTTTATTACTGATTTCTTTAATTGAAAGTTTGATTGTTTTTAATTGTGCCCTACAATTAAAACTGATTATATAAAGTAAATTTTATTTCAGTCCTTATACTTTTGATTTTTCATTTATTTCTGATTCCTGCAATTTTTTCGGTACAAATCTTTTCATTTCTTTGATTTGGCCCTCCTATTGAAATTGGTCATATATACAAAGTTTGATTTCAGTCCCTCTTCTTCTGATTTTTTCATATCATGACAAAGCAATTAGCATTTTTTTTATTTTTTGGTCCTCCAATTGTTTTTTTTGTTTCACTTTTTATCCTTCAATTGGAATTAATTTTATATGTGTTATTTTTCATGTTGGTCCTTATTCTTTTTATTTTTTATTTTATATCAATTAATTTCTTTTTTTTTGCATAATATTAATTTTTTATTGATATTTATGCATCTTTGCTTTTAGATTTTGTCTTTTTTTTGGGTTTTATTTTTGATCGGTTCAATCCTAAAATTTTAATTTGTGTTTGTAATTATTTGAAGATTAATATTATGCATTTTTCCCCTTTATTCTTTTCTTCATGTTATTTTTGTTTGTTCTTTGTATTAAATAATTTTTATTGTTGCTCTATTTACGCAATGATAATAACAATTTTAGTTATTATTTTGTTAATTGTTTTTTATGCAAATCTTTTGCTTTTTTTAATGATTTTCATTTTTCTGACAATAATATTGATAATGATTTTAACTCTTATAGTAATCATTTTATTGTTAATATTGCTCCTTTTTTCCCTTTGTTCATTTTTTTTTATCCTGTTTATTTTATATTAATTCATTTTTTTTTAAATTCTTAGACAATGTTTATTTTTTATTCGTATTTATACATCTATACTTTTAGTTTTTTTTTTAAGGTTCTGTATTTAATCGGTTCAGTCCTTAAATTTAAATTTATATTGGTGGCCATTTTAAAATTAATATTGCTTTCTTTTTTTTCTTTATTCATGATTTTGTATTTTCTGTTATTTTTATTTGTTCTCTGGATTAAATGATTTTTATGATTTTACTATTAACGCAATAATAATGATAATTTTCATGATTGTTTTTTTTTAAATCTTTTGCTTTTTTAACTTATTTTTCAAGACTATTTAATTATTTTAATTATTTTGACAGTAATGTTGATAATAATTTAAATAGTTTCTTTTGTTGAGGTATTTTTTAAATCAGTTCAATCCTGAAATTTGAATTTATATTGGTGGTCATTTTAAAATTAATACTGCTTCCTTTTTTCTTTATTCATGTTTTCCTATGTTCTGTTATTTTTATTTGTTCTTTGGATTAAATGATTTTTTTGATTTTACTATTTACGCAATAATAATGATAATTTTAGGTATTGGTTTTCTTTTTATAAATCTTTTCCTTTTTTAATTATTTTTTAGGGCAATTTATTTATTTTAATTATTTTGACAGTAATGTTGATGATAATTTTAACTGTTGTAGTAATGATAATGAAAATAATATAATGATATATTTTCAGTTTATGTTTTCATCTTTTTGTTCATAGAAAATTAACTACTTATTTTTATACTCGGTTATTTCATTGAAACCTACTAAACAAATAAATTTATATCCATTTACAATTCATATATTTATTTATTTTTTCAGTTGAAAAAAAATATGGTTCACCTCGCTGGCCCTGAGTGCCATAGCTAGTATATATATATATATATATATATATATATATATATATATATATATATATATATATATATATATATATATATATATATATATAAATACACACACGTGGCAATGATAGGATGACGAGGATGATGGTGGGGTCAAATTACAAAATTGGCCTTAACGTACCATCCCTCTCTTTATTGATACCGAGGCAGCGGGACCCATGAAGCTGCGGTGAAGAGAATACGATGCTTTGCCTTCCGTACGTAATACCCTATTTCCCTTCTAAAAAAGGGTGAATAACCTATTCTTAAGAGTATATAAATAAATAAAAAGTTAAAAAAAAAGTTATTTTTTTTCTTATTTCTTATTTACTATTTTGTTCTCTCCGAGTCAAAGAAATATTTCTTCGGGGAACCGACCAAGCGAGAAAAGTCACCTCCTCCTTCACCAATCGATCTCTCTTTCTTTCTGTTTTTGTGCAGGCTTTACCTTTGATCAAGATTCTTAAAGTATTTGATTTACAAGAAAAAGTCTCCATCGCTAGATTAAATATACTCCTAGGATAGGACTTTAGCACCCCCTGCCAGCTGTAATTAAATCACCAACAATGTGATTAATTATAAAATTAAAAAAAAATAATAGAAAAAGGTGCAAGGCATATATATGAACGAAGATTATGTGTTTTCGGAGCAATTTTGAAGTCATATTTTTATCATCTATATGCATTTAGAAAAGCTTGTATACCAGCTATATAAAACTCGAAAGATTGAATTGAATTTCATTACTTTATTTTTTTTTAAGTTTTAAGTCTTGATGAGATCATATTTAAAAGATTTGTTTTTTTTAATACACCTAGCTACTACTTTTAAAATTGCTCGAAAAGGGTCTTAATTAGTTTTAATTGACATACAATTAGTTTTAATTGACATACAATTAACCTGAAAAGTCCCATAAGAATGTAGCGTGATGACAAAGAATTTGTAATCTGCACAACAAGTTTTGAGTTAGAGTCAGAACATGTATTCTTTGTAAAAGTCTAAGATAGTTGAGGTTTTACTCGCTCATTTGAGTCTACAAAGTACGCTTTCTGGAGAGTGATGTTTCCTCCCATAAAAAAAATAACCAAAAAAAAATTCTATTATATATACAAAAAGTATATTCCTTTCTAAATTAACCTAGGGTTAAGCTAAATTTTCATATATCTTGGAAAAGGGTTTCTTTGTAAATACACAAAGTCATAGCAAAATCTTTAATATATACTTAATTCCATGTCAAGTTGGTGCTTAGTTCCTCAGCAAGTGTGTATCGAATTTCAGACCCGCCTTTACATTCACTTTTGCTGAAGCTTCTTCTCCTCTCCTTTTTTTTCTTTTACTTTTTTCTCTTGTCTTCTTCCTTCTTTAGCTAGCCTTGGTGCTGGTTCATGGATATTGAACGGCTCTTGAGGGTGGTTTCTTCTGTCTATTAACTGCATGGCAACACCAAAAACACAATCAACTACAGCCGGTGATCATCAAACCTGCACAAAATCATACCATTTCCTTTCGTTACTTGGATTTCTTTTCATTTTTATTTTACTCACCACCTCCACAAAACCCAAAAACCCAACAAATATGGCCGCATCAATTTCCATCAAAAGGCTTCTATTAGAATCCTCAGAATCACCCTCTACTACCATGAACTTGCACCCAAAACAAGCGCAAGACGCGCGTACTTCCTCCTCCTCCTCCTCCTCCTCCTCCTCATCAAAATCTACGCGTACCGAGTTTGGAGCTTCTGCTCATGAAGTTCCTAGCGGCCCAAACCCTATTTCAAACAGGTAAATAAATTGATATATCAATGATCATGCAGAAAACTCGTACTGCCCTTGAGAGCCGGTTGATCAAGATGATAGCTAGAGAGTTGTAACGGTGAAGTTATTACGAATTTGTCATCTTTATTGTTACTGTTTTAGTTCACCATTAATACTGCTTGTCCTCAGTGAGAAGGTTTTTACCTTCTTGTTATTTCATCATCCTCAGCCGTACTTTTTTATTTTCTTTCTTTTTTCGTGCTTGTTTCAATGGGGGAAGGGATTCTTCTTTGTCTTACTAGAAATTAATGTATAGCAAGAGAGATATATAAATAATATAATTATATATTTTGGTATATGTATTCTCTCTCCCCCCTCTCCCTCTCCATGTGTGTGTGTGTGTGTCCCGTGTATTTTGCATACAATTCTTAAAGGTTATCAAAGTGATTTATCCTCTTGGAGATCTCTTTATTAGGTTTAAAAGAAGTGTCATTGATATTTATTATCATATAAATTTCATCTGAGTTGTTTGTTCATATGTTTCTCATAGCTAGCTAGCTTGTACAGGAGCACTTTAATTTATTTATGTTTGCTACAATAAGGTTCCCAGATCTTCAAGAGCGTCGAGAAATGGAAACAATATTGTTTTGGTTATGTTTTTCTCACATGTTTCTGTTGACCAGCACAGTGTGCTATTTCCCTGAGTCTAATGATCCATCGATCATCAAAAACTTATTATAGAAAAAAGAAGGAAGTAACCAGGATAAACAGAAGATCTAGCTAGCTAGCATGGGAATATCATGGATTTCCTTTTCAACCTCTTGGGTTTTCATCAGATCAGTCAAGGAAAGACACAGTGAGGGACAGGCCATTTTGTTTTGCCTGAGAAATTACGTGATTGATCCTGATCAGCCACTGTCTTGTAAAACACACCATCCCAAAAAGCTGAGATGAGATGGGAAACCGACAACAAATAAGTCATGAGAGGGACAGAGCTCGGTAGCCCATGATTTGATAATGATAACAGTTTCATTTGCTATTTTGTTCAATAATTAAGGCAATCGCCACAAATGATATGCTCTATGATGGTTTTCCTGACCGGGGGAGATCAGAAATAGAGATTTTATCAGGAATGCAATTTGTTTTTATATGAAAAAACTAAAACGTGAAACCTTTGGGGTTATAAAAGTACCCCCCAGTTAATTTGCAAAGTTTAAATTATCTGATCCAACCTAATTTGTTGAAATTAAATAACATGTTTCTGTCAAACATCTCCTTTTGACTTTTGTGAGGCTGTTTTATGTTATCCAAGAGGCTGAAGGTTTTAATTTCGTACTTTTTTCTGTTTTTAATATTTGATTTTGACTAAATGAATATTGCATGGCCACTGAGACCTCCATTGATCAAATATCCTGTGTGACAAGAAACTTCAGGCTTTCTCACTGCCTGGACAGGAGGAGCGAGGGCCGCAACCCTCTGTATTTTCATATTTACAGGAATATTTAGCAGCAAATTCTTCTGGGTGCTGTTTGGAAGATGATATTTAAAGAAAACAAAGCTCTTTCACTACCAAAACCAGCCCTTCACAGTTAAATACACTGCGCGCATATATATATATATATATAGATAGATATAGATATAGATATAGATATATATAGATATAGATATATATATATATATATATAGATATAGATATATATATATATATATATATATATATATGAATGAGAAGAAGATGAAAATTGCCATCATTCAGGTGTGAAAGGGTAAGGTGCATGGAATTTTATGAACACACCTTGTTTAACACGGCAATCCGCGACGACGACATTTCCTTAACGTGATTGAGGGATATTGATTTGACCTGCTTTATAAATTTGCTAATGGTATTTGACAGCATTATATATATAATCAGGATAAATTTCTAGAAAAAGAAGAAGATAAATCCGTAATCTATCCTGTATATAATGTATATATTCTCTAAATTGAGGTGCTTTTAAGAAATTATAATATTTTTTTCTCTAATTCGATATGAATATTTAATTTATAATGGAATAGATAAGGATAACAAATGAATATTTCATTTTACTCCTTCAAAGTATATTGTTTTTATCATTTTTTATTCAAAAGTTCGTTATATATATAATGACACCTGACATTTCATCCGTTTATTAACAAAGTCCGTTCTTTCACAGAGGGTAAACTGAAAATAATCAAGTAATGCAATTTAGCATTTCTTTAACAAATTGAGGATAAATAAACAACAAATTAAATATGCATAGAAAATATAAATATTTCTTTTTAATTTCAATATTATTATATTAAAATCATTTTAAAAAAGTATTATCTTGCAGTTCTCATCCTGTTCTAATGTAAAAGTGATTTAAAAGGAAGAGATTTCATCAATAACCCAGTACTCATCGCATACAAAGTAGCTTTGATGATATTGTATAGCTCTTCAAGGAGGTGCAATGGCCATTTATCGTGTTCCATTCATTGCTATACATTTACTATTTAGAAAATCGGCTATTTTTATATGGAATTATCGACGAAAATTTTCGATCCATATTTAACCGATAATGTTATTATTTTAATATCGTCATTTCTGTCGGTATTTATTGACAGAAATTACATTAATGCTGACAGAAATTATGTACTATTTATTGAGTTTATATATATATATATATATATATATATATATATATATATATATACTATTTATAATTCAATAAAAAATAAAATCAGTAGTATATATACTATTTATTGAGTTTTTGGTATTTATACAAATATTTATTATCTAACTATTATTTATGATTCAATAAAAAAAATATGAATATAAATATTGCGGTGATATCTAATTAGATTTAGATGTCGTTTGGCTCCGCGGTTCACGCTGCGTTTGCGTTGAACCGCGGAGTCAAAAGCACCTATCACCAAATAGGACTCTAGTTTTTTTACTGTGGGTCCCATAAAAAAATAATCGTTGTGCCGCAACTGCAAAAGCACCTGAGAGCTGCTTTTGCAGCTGCGGCTCTTGCAAAAAAGGCAACAATCAAGACGAAAAACAGGCAGCAATCAATACTTTATCATCTCCGACCATTCTCACTCAGTGTTGGCTGGGGCTATCTTTGTGTGTGGTGTGTGGGTGGTTGGTTGGTTGGGGATGTCTTTGTGTGTGTGTGTGGAAGGAGCTGAGGGGAGGGGAGGGTGGGAACGGCGGGAAGGGAAGGAGCTGAAGGGATCTCGTGTGTGTGTGTGTGTGTGTGGTGTGGGGGTGGGAACAAATATATATATATATAGTAGAAAATATACATATAGTTGAAAATGATGTAATTATATCAAAACTATTTATTTTTGTTTTTATTAAAAAATACCTCAACAAGTAAAAAATTATATACAAAATTAATAATTATATTGTTGACGAGGTTTTTAAAAGCAATTATTTAATTATATAACTTACTCCTATTAATTGTATAATTAATTGCATAATTAAATTATATATAAAATAATTGCACTATATTTAAAATGATATATAAAATGAAGATATTTTACCAGATGTTGTTCATCGATCAAATAGCAAGGGATCACAGAGATCTTGATGTATAAATTTAATTCGTGATGGAATTGCAAGTAGTTTGATGAGAGAAAAAAATGAGTGTCTAATTTACTTGAATTATTAATTATATTTTATTATTATGATAATTAAATCTACAATATTTTAAAAAATATATATGTGTCTTTTAAAGTAATTTCACAAGTTGACAACAATATGAAAAAAGCATGGTAACCAAACACTCAAAACTATTTTTCATTAAACCTCAAACTCAACCACAATTTTAACCAAACACTTCAATTTCAATTATGAATCACAACTAAAAACGCTTTTTATAAAACTGTTTTTTTTCAATCTCAAACATAACAGCAACTGTTGTGCCAAACATACCTTTAAACTAAATTCTCATCTCTATAAATATTAATTCGATTCAAGATCATCTAGAGATCCCAACCAATCCTTTTAGCTAATAAAACTCATGAATTATTTGAAAATGATTATTGACCATTCTCGTTGCTCATAAAAATTGTAGAAAATTTCTTTTGGGGTGAATTGCAATTAATGTACAATTATAGTCATCATAAAGTTTTGAAAATTTGACCAAAACCTATTTTTATACTCAAAATTAATGCCCATAATTATTATTTCAAAAATAAAGATATTATTTTTATTAATATGCTAAGGGGTTTCTAACAAATAGTCGAACTTTTCGATGCTAGCGATAATTTCATTATATATTAAAGAGATTAATGTAATTTATCTCTGCTTTTATTTGCCAAGATAACATCCCGAGTCTGTTGCGATAAGGATTCCTAACTCAATTTCAAATCAAATTAAACTGTGAGGTGTTTTTGTTTATATAAAGTTGTAGGTGATCAATGGAAACCGAAGATATGCATGTGATAAAAAAAAACCCTTTTTTTTCCTCTCAAAACAAAAGCTCACGTAAAAATACCTACGATAAAACCTATATACAATGAGAGTTTCGAGGTTCATAAATCCTTCCAAATAAGTTCTTGACCTGGCTTTTGCATAACATATAAAAGCTTTTATAGTTTCTCAACTTTTCATAGCGTGCGTTGAATCTGACATTCATGGCTGAGATATCTGAGATTAAGGGCGCCATGGAAATTGAGGCTGATCATGAGGAATGTCCGATAAAGCAAGTAGAACTTACAGTTCCAAAAACCGATGATCCCACCACACCTGTTTTGACTTTCAGAATGTGGGTTCTTGGTCTTGGTTCTTGTATCATTCTATCCTTCGTAAACCAGTTCTTCTGGTACAGGTCGCAGCCATTGACTGTTACCTCTATTTCTGCACAGATTGCTGTGGTGCCATTAGGGCATCTAATGGCTAAAAAACTGTCTACTCGTAAGTTCTTTGAGGGTACAAGATGGGAGTTCACATTGAATCCCGGACCCTTCAACATAAAGGAACATGTGTTGATCACGATTTTTGCGAATTCTGGTGCCGGAACTGTCTATGCTGCTCATATTCTTACCTCTGTCAAGATATACTATCAGAGGAAACTCACTTTCATTCCAGCCTTATTTATTATGATCACCACTCAGGTTTGTTCATATATCACTATATTTTTTTTGTTAGATTCGGAATGGGTAAATAGCGTACTTAATATTACATGATCAGTGAATATTTGGTTGATCTGTTTAATGTTTAATTAGTTTAGCATAATTTCGTGCATGTTTCTAAATTTGA
Source organism: Salix viminalis (assembly GCA_029228465.1). Lineage (NCBI taxonomy): Eukaryota > Viridiplantae > Streptophyta > Magnoliopsida > Malpighiales > Salicaceae > Salix > Salix viminalis. The sequence goes on from CM055437.1 coordinate 9,784,975, forward strand.
GAAGCCCCCTTGGTGGTCAGTGAAATCTAGGATTGAGTCTGAGTGTCGCAGAAGTTGATAATTTATGAATGATTACCGCCATTGCCATGTGTTTCGTACGATCAGCAATCCAAATGCTGGCAATTACACGAGGATCTTGTCAAATTCTGCACATGTATGGAGCTTGGCAGAAAACTCTGAGAGTGGTTTCTGATCTTTCTGTTGCCCTTTCTGAATTTGCAGGTGCTAGGATTTGGTTGGGCAGGAATTTTCAGGAAATATTTGGTCGAGCCAGGGGAGATGTGGTGGCCATCTAATCTGGTTCAAGTCTCATTGTTCAGGTACAACTGTGTATTAATTTGCTATCAATATTTTGAACAAACCAGCTCTGCTATTTCTTACAAAATCTTTATCCTCTAATTGGTATGAATCTACGATCAACGCAGGGCTCTACACGAGAGAGAGAAAAGGCCGAAAGGCGGTACAACCCGTACCCAGTACTTCCTGCTAGTCATGATCTGCAGTTTTGCGTATTATATCTTGCCCGGCTATCTCTTCACTATGCTATCATCTTTTTCCTGGATCTGCTGGCTTGGTTCCAAGTCTGTTCTGGTTCAGCAGCTAGGTTCGGGCTTGTCAGGATTTGGAATAGGTGCCGTAGGATTTGACTGGGCTACAATTTCATCTTATCTTGGAAGCCCTCTTGCCAGTCCATGGTTTGCTACTGCCAACGTTGCTGTCGGATTTTTCCTCATCATGTATGTGATGACACCCCTCTGTTACTGGCTCAACGTCTACAATGCCAAGAACTTCCCTTTATATTCCAATGGCCTATACACAGCTACGGGCCAGGAATACAAGATCCTTGAGATTATCAACTCGAAATTCCATCTCGATCGGGATGCTTATGCAAAACATGGAGCTGTCCATATGAGCACTTTCTTTGCTATGACTTATGGCTTGGGTTTTGCCACACTTTCTGCTACTGTTGTGCATGTCTTACTCTTCAGTGGAAGGTATGCTCCATCGAATTAGTTTCTGCTGTAAACTATAATGAAATTGGCTTTTCTGATCTAATTTTTGCTGTTCGAAACTTCCACTTGCAGCGACCTATGGAAGCAGAGCAAGATGGCTTTTGGGGCCAGAAGGAAAATGGATATACATACAAGGCTAATGAAGACATATAAATCAGTTCCCATGTGGTGGTTTCTTGTAATTCTTGTTGCAAATATAGCTGCTATAATCTTTGCTTGTGAGTATTACAATGCTGCACTTCAGTTGCGTTGGTGGGGTGTTTTGCTAGCTTGTGCCATCGCCTTCTTCTTCACCCTCCCGATTGGTATAATCAGTGCCACTACAAACCAGGTGAAATTTGTCGAAACCTATGGTTCTTATCGAGTCGATTGTCCATCATAATTAATATGCTGAATTCCTTACTCTTTCCGGTGAGCAGCAACCAGGATTGAATGTTATCACAGAATATATTATAGGGTACCTGTATCCAGAGCGGCCGGTTGCTAATATGTGCTTCAAGGTTTACGGGTATATAAGCATGGCTCAAGCTTTAACATTCCTAGCAGATTTCAAGCTAGGCCACTACATGAAAATCCCACCTAGATCCATGTTCATGGCACAGGCAAGTTTTCTGTGTGTTTCAAATCGGTGCTTAACATGATGTACAAGGTTTAATCGTGAACATAATAATGACTTTGCAGGTTGTAGGAACAGTTGTGGCTGTATTTGTATACCTAGGAACTGCCTGGTGGATGATGGATGCTGTTCCCAATCTCTGCGCTGCAGACAACGGCCCATGGAGATGTCCGCAGGACAGTGTGTTCTTTAATGCCTCTGTCATATGGGGGCTGGTCGGACCGCGCAGAATCTTTGGAAACCTCGGTGAATATGGAAATGTCAACTGGTTCTTTCTGGGAGGAGCAGTAGCTCCTCTCGTAGTCTGGATTTTTCACAGGGCATTCCCGAGCAAGACATGGATCGGACTCGTTCACATGCCAATCATGTTAGGCTCCACAGCAATGATGCCTCCAGCTTCTGCTGTGAACTACACCAGCTGGATCATCGTAGGATTCCTGTCAGGATATGTTCTTTTCAGACATCGGACAGAATGGTGGAAACGTTATAATTATGTTCTCTCCGGCGGTCTTGATGCCGGGACAGCCTTTATGACTCTGTTGATCTTTTTTGGTCTTGGATTCTGGAATGTTGGTCTGCTATGGTGGGGAAGCAACCCGGACAACCAAGAAGGATGCCCCCTGGCTAGCTGTCCGACTGCCAAAGGGATCGTTGTCGATGGCTGCCCAGTTTTCTGATGAAACTCTCTATCTTTCTTTTACTCTCGTTTCACTTTTCTACAGTTGATTTTAGTTCTGTAAATATATATATCCACATCTAATTGCTGATGCTGCTGACAATTACAGTTTATTTTCTTGATAATATTCATTTTGGCTGTGCTAACATGCAATCACGCATTTGTTAGTTAATGTTAAGATTGGTTTCACCCGGATTAACATAAGAAAATTATTATTATTATTATTATTATAGTTTTAAGATTTGGTTTGATGGATAACCTGGGCAAGGGTAGAGTCACGAGTTAAAGTGAATCAATTCGGATTGATTCAAGTCAATATAAAAATATTATTATTATATTTTTAAAATTTAATTTAAAGGTCGAAACTAAAACTCTTATAGTGAGGAATGTCAATTTAGATGATTTTTTTTTAAATAAACAAATCAACCTTTCTTATATTTTATCATAGCTTGTTCATCTTTTCCAAATAAAATACAAAAATAAACATTTTATCTTGTACATTATTATCAAATATAATTATATTTTCATCTTATTTTTTGTTTTACCTCTTTTACCTCCACTATCTCCATTTATGATTTGAAATGCTAACCAAATGTTATCAAGTTCATCCAGTACTCTCCAATTAAACTTATTAGAATTCGAAAAGGTCGAATACCATTAATTAATTAAGGAGTAATTTAGGCATTTTGAGAAAGTATAGTGTTTTTTTAATAAATACACTTAAATCAGCTTATACATCAACCACATTGTATATACGTATGTATGTATGTTCAATCACACTTCTATATTGAAATAAGGGAGCTTTGTCCCAGTCAAAGCTGAGTATTGATTTATTTTCAAAAACCATAACTGAGCTACAGAACTCGGTATTTTAGAAAGGCCAGACATAAACCTAAAATTCATGCAAGAGTCAAGAACCGAGTCAGAATATAAATTCCAAAAGTTCTTGCAGCTTACAGTCTCCTTTTTCGGCCCTAAAATGAAGCTATACGAGTCAGGAAATTACAGGACCAGATATGTTTTGGAAAGATCATTTGAAGGGCTACAATTTTTCCAGAAATAGAGGGTTCTTAATTTTCACCTTTTCTTAGCCAAAATCGGCCCGCAACCTAATGAAAAAAACCTCGAAGATTGCGAAAACGTTTTTCTTTTCTTTTTTTGTGAAGCCCAAGGCGTGTGAACTCGATTATATATATCAGCCGCTAGTTGCGGCGGAGCATCGACAGGGTGGATGCTGCATCTCGGAGCACAGAAATTGAGCAAGAGATTGCGCAGCGACTTAAGATACGACGACTACTTCCAATCTTTTGAATTTTCAATGTATCAACTTTGTTTCTCTCCGGTTGGAAAACCTTTTGTTCTTTGATTTTTTTTATATAGCCTGTGAATAATTTGTTTATTGAATTAATTTGATGTTTTTTGTTGTTGAGTATTTCATTCTGTATTTAATGCTCGAATAGTTATATACCGCGAGGAATCTAATATTTATTACAAAAACTGATAAAGAGTCTTTCGAGTTGTCATTCTGAATTTAATGCTTGAGTAGTCATGTAACGTGAGGAATCTATCTATCTATATATACATATGTAGTTTTCAAAGGTTTCATTATATTTAATGAATTTTGATAGTTGAGATACCTATCTAAATTGGAAAATAAAAAAATAATATTTATTACAAAAACTGATAAAGAGTCTTTCGAGTTGTCATTCTGAATTTAATGCTCGAGTAGTCATGTAACGTGAGTAATCTATCTATTTATATATACATATGTAGTTTTCAAAGGTTTCATCATATTTAATGAATTTTGATAGTTGAGATACCTATCTAAATTGGAAAATAAAAAAATAATATTTATTACAAAAATTGATAAAGAGTCTTTCGAGTTGTCATTCTGAATTTAATGCTCGAGTCTTTCGAGTTGTCATTCTGAATTTAATGCTCGAGTAGTCATGTAACGTGAGGAATCTATCTATATATATACTTAATGAATTCATCATACAAAAATAAGGAGAATACTGGTTAGGAGATATATAGGTAATTAGTTGAATAAATATATTGTTTGGAGATTACTTAGGTTATTTCTTAGCAGTCAAAAAGAGAATTGAGTGTCGATGTCACATGAAAACACACACACACTCATGAAAAAACAAAGTACTCGCTTTCCATTGGCAATGATTTTCGAAATGGGAAACAACTGGATGCTTTTATTTATCACATTTGCTTAAGATAAGATTATGGGATGGTTTAGGATAAGGGTTTTACTATTGAATTCTCTGGAAAAATATCTTTACGCAATATCAAAATCAACTTAGAACTAAAAGGGTTTGTTTTTGTGATCACTAAAATTTGTTGTTTTTTTCAAAATAAAGTTAAAGATTTTTTTTTAGATTTGAGTAAATCACACTCTCCGGAAAGTATATTATGTGGGCTCAGATAAGCGAGTAAAATTCCAGATATCTTAGACTCTTATAAGAGGTGCACGTCCTAACTCGAACTCAAGACCTGCTGTGCAGATCTCAAGTTTTTTGTCATCACACCATATCTCTTGGAGACAAGTTAAAGATAATATCAACTTATTGCTATGTTGATCTAGGATTACTATAACATCATAGAAAATAAATCATAAAGCTCCATTTATAATAATTATATTTGTTTCTCTTGTGTATATAATATGATATATATATATATATGACCACCATCATCTAATCAATACTAATATGCTTTTCTGATACCTCAATAATTATATAGAAAAAAAACTAAAATAAATAGAAAAATTTAATTCTCAATAAACCTACTCTCTTTTTTTCTGCAGCCCTTTTATTTGACTGTCATTTATTTTTGTGCTGTTGTTTTATGATCGGAAATGATTCTTCGTCGTAGTTGGTTTTGGAAACCAGACCTTCATATGAACATCACATCACTAACCAGAGCTAAAATCAAACTGATTTCCTTGACTCTGGCTCTCAAACTTCAGCTCTGAACTGTAAATGTGGCCGCTCGAGCCATCGCTGATACTCACCGCCATGAATGAAGCTGTCTTGGAAGCTTGCGTTATGATCAAATGTTCTCTTTGAATCCACAGGCTCAACGACTAAACCTGCAAATAATTCAAGGTCTGATCATTTCAGATTTGATTTATTGGTATGAATGATTAAAATTCTCATTAATGAGGTCTTATGGTGCCGCTGATTTCTCTTTTGATCTATGGATCATAGCAAGAGACTCGTTTGTCTGTGAAGAAAAAACTCAGGTGATCGGAAACCTTGGGCAGAAGGTTGAGAAGACTGGATGTTGATATATTTTATGTTGATATAAACTATATATAACTATCATATATGAAAAAATAAGCGTCTATATGTATATATATAGTTATTCCATAAAATAAAATCAAAAAATAATTCATGTGAATTAGTGGAAACTAGATAGATAGATAAATAGATAGATATTCCACATGAAAAATCTAAGCAATATTACATTTGAATAGAAGCTATATATATAACTATTTTACATGGAAAAATTAAAAAAACAGTATATGTAGATATAGGCTATAAATATGACTATCCTACATGAAAAAAATTAAGAAAAAACATTTTATGGGCATGTAAGATATATAAAAAACATATATGAGATCAAGTATGTATAAATTAAATTTATATTTTTTAGGTTTATAAAAAATAAAATGATGTCTCACCTGGGTTATGCTAAGTCATCTAGATTTTAGGTTAACTTGGTAGGTTACTTGAATTTGACCGAGCCAATCAAGGTTACTAATGTTGTGATGTCTTTTGTCATATCTATTTTTTATATATAAAAAGTTTTAATTTTCATGTTTTTAGTTTATTGATGTAAAAATAATTATTTATTATATATTAATAAAATATTGTATTTTACCAAAAACAAAAGCCAAGGCGTGCGGAAAAAAACATATGTGGAAAAAATGTTCTTGGTAGGTATATGTTTTCCAAAGTGATTTGGTAAAACCTATGCGATTCTAATCAAATTGTACTTATCAGGTTTTATATATATATAATTGTTATATTTTGCCTTGTGTAAATATATGTTTAAGATTATAATGTATGGTGTTTCTTGAAAAAAATAACTTTTTATTTGAAAAATATAACAAAATAGTTTTTTTTTATAGTTTTGATACTGGCATATCAAAAACACTGATTTGATGGGTTTTTTTTTTCCTGTTAAATGCACTTTAAAAAACAATTTTAAATGTAATCCCAAACTCCCTGGAGAGAGAGAGGAGTAGATTTGGAATTCAAAAAATAGCGTCGACATAAATTAAGATGAAGTAATTAATGGTTTTTAATAAGATATATAGTCCACCTCCTGCCTCTTTGTAGATGAAGGAGGCCCGTCTTTCTTAAGTTAACTATAGCTTAGTCCTTACAATTTGACTTAACTAATTAATTAATTAGGGTTTCAGAATATATATATAACAAATAATAATTTCCTCTTGCTTCGGTCATTAATTTTCATCCAGACCAAGTTGGGTGTCACAAATTAAGATGAAGTTAATCGTCTTTAATAAGTTATTTCACCTTCACCATGTGTAGATGAAAGAGATCCGTCTTTACTTTAGTGAGTTGATTGTAGCTTAATTACTTTTCGGAAACTATATGTATAATTCATATATTCTTAAAAAAAATTCATCACTAGCTACGTTTTTTTCTCCAATTTATTTCATTGTTTTTTTTTTTTGGAATAGAAAGAGAGAATAGAGGTAGATGAAATAACCATTTTTTTAATAGAAAAGTAATACTAAAAATATGTTTGAGTTTGCGGTTAAAATTCATTTACACAATAAAAAATAATTGACTATATAGGAAACATCAAACTAGGGAAATAAATGTCCGAAGAGAAATTTGTCTTGATAAACCTAATTGGTGTAACTAGGAACCAAAATAGTAGTCTTAAAGATAAGGTTGTACTTGGACTTGAAATATATGGAAATTTAAACCATTGACTATATAGCTATATGTCTTGAACTTTTCTAACATTTCTTTTCTTGACCATAAATGTATGTCGAGAGAAAACATTCCTTCTAATTACACATAATTTTTATCCCAGAAAAAAAAAGGGGTTTGGATGCTTGCCTTTTTATCCGTTAATTATGGTTCAAAATATTTTTCTCTCATCATAATTTTAAAAGTTATTTTTTATGAAAAATATTCACCGAACTCATTTCAAATTATATAATAACTTAGCTTTTTTAGAAAAAAAATTAATTTATTTTTTTCTTATAATGTGGATATACTCTTGAGCATGACGTGGTGCCAAAGAGATTGAGATTTGCACAACAAGTCTTAAGTTCGAGTCAGGACGTGCACCTCTTGTAAAAGTCTAGAACAACTGAGATTTTACACGCTTATCTAGACCCACAAAATACATTTTTCAGTGGATAAAATTTCATCGAATAAAATAAAAAATTATCTATTAATTAGTCATTCTCTAGAATAAAAATACAAGAGATAAGATTTTAAACCGACAATATTATAGAAACACACTCATTACAAGTCCATAAAATTCAAGTTGATTTTATAATGAGAATTTTTTATTTATTCCCAATTGGCTGCGACTCCACTCAAATCTCAGATCCAACCACCAACTTGCTATTATTATTATTATTATTATTATTATTATTATTATTATTATTATTATTATTATTATCATTTAATAAAGAGGGCAAGCAAGGAGAGCACTAGCCAGTTGCATCTAGAAAATGATAGTGGAACAAGCTGTGAGTGAATAGGTTACCCCATAGAAAGGCTTGTGATACCGAGCCTTTATTTTCAATGCTCCACATAATGAGGTATGTAAAATATCTTAAACCAATAAAATTCATACAATCCTTGCGCTGACCATTTCCTTGTATTCTGCTAAGAATCTCCTTAAAATCCTACAGCTCTTGCAGCGGATAATACTTAAACTACACCCGTTTTTCGACCATTCACTCTCTGCGAGTCTTGAGATCATGGGCTGGGGCAAATGAGGTCCAGGCCATGGAAATGGAGGATGAAGAAAAGTGTGCGGTGAGGCAAGTGGATCTTACTGTTCTGAAAACAGATGATCCCACCTTGCCTGTTTTGACATTCAGAATGTGGGTTCTTGGCCTTGGCTCTTGTATCCTCCTCTCCTTTGTAAACCAGTTTTTCTGGTACAGAACACAGCCCATGTTCATTTCATCGATTTCTGCGCAGATTGCTGTGGTGCCGTTGGGGCATCTAATGGCTAAAAAGCTGACCACCCGCAAGTTCTTTGAGGGTACAAGCTGGGAGTTTACCATGAATCCTGGACCTTTTAATATCAAGGAACACGTGCTGATCACGATATTTGCCAATTCGGGTGCTGGAACTGTTTATGCTACTCATATTCTCACTGCTGTTAAGCTATATTACAAGAGGAAACTGACTTTTGTTCCTGCCTTGTTTGTTATGATTACTACTCAGGTTCGTTTCCTTTTACTTGTCAGATCTTTGCTCTGTTGAATTAACATTCTAGTATTTCTGTCCTCAAGGGGTGTGACGTGGTGCCAAAGAGCTTGAGATCTGCACAGCAGGTCTAAAGTTCAAGTCAGAGCGTGTATTTCTTGTAAAAGTCTGGAACAGCCAGAATTTTACTCGCTCACCTGGGATCTACAAAGTGTGTTTTCCAGAGAGTTGCGAGAAAAAAATCTAGTATTTCTGTATGGTCTTGAATGCTCTTTCGCAGAAAGTTCATAGAATGGTTTCTGATGATCTTTTAGCTGCTCTGTGGGTATATTCCAGGTACTAGGATTTGGTTGGGCTGGTCTTTTCCGGAGATATTTGGTAGAGCCAGGGGAAATGTGGTGGCCATCTAACCTGGTTCAAGTCTCTTTGTTCAGGTAACTATGCGTGTTTGCAATCTGTATTCATCAATCGGCTGCTGTATTTATAGCAACCATGGGTGTATCCTTAATTGTTTGTCTGAATCTATAAACAATGCAGAGCTCTACATGAGAAAGAGAAAAGACTGAAAGGCTACACAACTCGTACCCAGTTCTTTCTCCTGGTCATAGTTTGCAGCTTTGCATACTATATCTTGCCCGGCTATCTTTTCACCATGTTAACATCCTTCTCTTGGGTCTGCTGGCTTGGTTCCAAGTCTGTTCTGGTTCAGCAGCTAGGTTCGGGCATGCAAGGGCTTGGAATAGGTGCTGTAGGGTTTGATTGGGCTACAGTTTCTGCTTATCTTGGAAGTCCACTGGCTAGTCCATGGTTTGCTACTGCCAATGTAGCCGTTGGATTTTCCCTGATAATGTATGTGATGACACCCAATCTGTTACTGGCTCAATGTCTACAATGCCAAGAACTTTCCATTGTATTCAAATGAGCTTTTTACAGAAAGGGGCGAGGAGTACGACATCCTTAAAATCATCAATTCAAAGTTTCATCTGGATCGGGATGCTTATTCAAAGTTCGGGCCCATACACATGAGCACCTTCTTTTCTATGACTTATGGCCTTGGATTTGCCACACTTTCTGCTACTGTTATGCATGTCCTACTCTTTAATGGAAGGTAATAAACTCCATCACACCATATCTACCTTCAGATGATGCCATTGTACTGTGTGTCCTAAGTTTTCTGTTTGTTCCTGCGATTAAAGAACCATCTCATCTAAAATCTCAAAGTTGATAGTCAAGGTCCCAGAATATGATTTATACTATTCTCTAACACATTCTCTTTAAGTGAAAGTTTTTTGGAGATTGAAACTTGCACAAAACCATATTATCTTATGCTTGATTTTTATCAAATAGAAATAGGGTGGTGAGATTCGAACTCGTGACCTCTGGGTTAACAAGACTCTTATCTAAAAACTTAAACTGTTAAGTAGAACCCAAAATATAATCTATATTATTTTCTAACAGCTTGTTGTATGCAGTGACTTGTGGAAGCAAAGCAAAAGGGCCTTTGGAGGCAACAGGAAAATTGATATACATACAAGGCTCATGAAGAAATACAAATCAGTTCCCACATGGTGGTTCTACATCATCCTTGTCATAAACATTGCTGCTATAATCTTTGCTTGCGAGTATTACAAAGAATCACTTCAATTGCCTTGGTGGGGTGTTCTGCTGGCTTGTGCCATCGCATTTTTCTTCACTCTGCCAATCGGTATCATCAGCGCCACCACAAATCAGGTGAAAAATGTTCAGACTTTTGGCTTGCAAGCTAAGTTCAGTAATAGTGCAGCCCCATCATAATATCCTGATATTTCTTTTCTCTATGGGGTTTACAGCAACCAGGTCTTAATATCATCACGGAATACATTATAGGGTACATGTATCCAGAGCGGCCTGTTGCTAATATGTGCTTCAAGGTGTACGGATATATAAGCATGACTCAAGCTCTATCATTCCTAGCAGATTTCAAGCTAGGCCACTACATGAAAATCCCACCAAGATCTATGTTCATGGCACAGGCAAGTTTTTTGTGCGTTTCAAATCGGTGCTTAACATGGTTTACAAGGTTGAATCGTGAACATAATAATGACTTTGCAGGTTGTAGGAACAGTTGTGTCTGTACTTGTATACCTAGGAACTGCCTGGTGGATGATGGATGCCATCCCCAATCTCTGTAGTCAAGACAACGGCCCATGGAAATGCCCGATGGACAGGGTGTTTTTTGATGCTTCTGTCATATGGGGGCTGGTCGGACCGCGCAGAATCTTTGGGAACCTCGGTGAATATGGAGGTGTCAACTGGTTCTTTCTTGGCGGGGCAGTAGCTCCTCTCGTGGTCTGGGTTTTTCACAAAGCATTCCCGAGAAAGGAATGGATCGGCCTCATTCACATGCCAGTCCTGCTAGGCGCAACCTCCATGATGCCTCCAGCTTCTGCTGTGAACTACACCAGTTGGATTCTTGTTGGATTCCTGTCAGGATATGTTCTTTTCAGACATCGGACAGAATGGTGGAAACGTTATAATTATGTTCTCTCCGGCGGTCTTGACGCCGGGACAGCATTTATGACTCTGCTGATCTTTTTCGCTCTCGGATACTGGGATGTTGGCCTGACATGGTGGGGAAGCAATTCGAGCAACCCAGAAGGTTGCCTCCTGGCTAGCTGTCCTACTGCCAAAGGGATCATTGTAGATGGCTGCCCAGCTCATTGATCACAGTGTTTATTTTTACTCTCCTTCTTTCCCCGTTTTCGAAACAATAATATTTACTTTATCTATGATCAAAGTGTAAATACATAATTACATACAGACAGCTGATGAATGCTGCAGTTGCAGCAGATGATTTTACATCCACCGTGCTTAATTATGGGTTCCCAGATGAAAACCTTTCGTTGAAGATTTCATTTTACTATGCAATCAAATGGATTGGAATCTTCCGGCAGATCATTATCTTATTTAAAAACCATATCATTGTCTTTCGTTTGGGGATACTTTTGTTTTTATATTTGGTTATTTTATAATTATCAGATTTCATTATAGAAAATAGGATCATTCAATAAATAAAAGGAAAAGAATGAAGGTGACGCGTATTGCATTATAATTTTTGGTTTGGAACATTTGACCTTTTCAATTTTGTTTTTTTTGTTTCCGCTCTTCTCCTTGAGTTTTGTGTTCTCCTTTCAAAAATTTAAATCAAAAATCTTATTTTCTTTTGAGACATGTTACTTATTCTCCTTGTTATATTTTATTTATTTGGAATAATTTAAGAAATTAAAGATTTTTTTCAGTTTCAGCTTTGATGGGTTTTTTTTGTTATTGTTTTTATTATTTAAGATGATTTTTTTAATAAATTATTTTAACAATTTCATCATTCTTAAGTTTTTCTTCCTATCAAATCTAATCCTTATTTATTGTTATTTTTCTTTTACCTTGAAGATTTTGTTAGATTTATTTTTCTTACTATTTCTTCCTTTAATATTTAATTGGTCATATGTTTAGTTTATTGGTTGAGCTCGAGTCTAGAATTTAATGGATTATAGATTTGAAAGATTAACCTGGTTTTACAAGATTCTAATTAAATTAATTAAGTATAAACATAAGACACTCATAAGTTTCTGTCTGGTTTTCATGTCACTTCTTTGATAATATATATATATATGCAACCTCTTTCATTTATTAAATTCTTTGAATTTTCTTTTTCCTTTTTAAATATAAGTATCACATGAACATTTTTTTTTAAAAAAAAAGAAAAAATTAACCTGGCACACAGCAAAGCACTGACATCTAACTAGTTTCTTGCAGAATCTTCATTGTACTTCTCCGAGGTCGACGAATCTAGTCTGGTCGGTCACAGCAAAAGGTTTTGAATAACAGTTTGGAAACGTGAAAGAAAATATGTGAGAGAATTAAATAATAATTTCATCAACTCAGTGTAAAGGCAAATTATCAGAAGGAATTGTTACATGTGCAAGAAGAACAGAAATCTTTCAGATGAATAATCAGAAATAAGTGGATTGTTCATTAAGAACATTCAATTGAGCAAGTATTTTAGCAGCTTGGGATTTCATGCTACTGCTTCCCCTCTGTGTTATATCAACTAATGACATCTTTGCTGAATTTCCATATTTTTGCTTGAATTCAACTATTCGGAAGATTCTCTCTAAAGCCCCCAGTGTTTTCTCCTGCACCCTGGTAGAAGATGAGCTCAGTAGCTTCATAATTTGAACAATGGCATTTGCTTCAGCAAGCACCTTACTACCACTCTGAAGTTTTTCTCCATCAATCAATGTCAAGAGTGCATCCAATGAAGCTTCGCAGACTCCATGATCATCTTCTCCAAGCATCCTCACCAGGGGTTCCAGTGCATTAGCCTCTAAAATGCAGAAGGAAGATTCCACTGTACAGATTCCCAGATGAACAGGGCAGGATCTGACTGGTGCGGCGAAGCAGGAGAAGAGACCACGTTTTTTCACCGGGCAGCTTAAAGAACTTGAGCTTTCAGAAAGCTGTTTAAGTGAAATGGCAGCACTTTGTTTCATCAAAGCAGTCCCAGAAACCAGTAACTGTACAAGCTCCGGAATAATTCCAGCCATGGCTACTCTCTTCTGCCACTCTAGATTCTCAGTGAAACGACAAAGAGTTTTGATGGCAGTCTCTGTTATCTGCTTTCTGTGGGAGGCATTTCTGCTCCCATCAGTGAGACAGGTAGAAATAACCTGAACTGCTTCAGAATCTACAAGCCACAAAGTTATATTTGGATCATCAGGAAGATTTGAAATGATACCCATGGCTGCAGCAATCTCTTCCACGTCAGGCGATTCCTTAATGACCTCGAGCAAGGTCTCAATGCATCTTTGACCCACATGTTCCAAAATGATCGTGTTATCACCATCTTCAGTCAAGCAACAGAAAAGCTTCATGGCATTTGCCCGTACTGTACTATGATCATGCTCACATAATTGAACCAAAACTTGGACAGCAGAGAACTACAGATAGCAGAAGCATTAAAAAAATGAGGGAATAGGCGATTTGAATCAGTTGCTACATGATTGATCCAAAATATTCCAGGCCTAAACCCATACAAAAATGGCTTCTGATCATCTGTTCGAAGATCAGAAAAGAAAATCTGTGCATGCAAAAGGACATAGCATTATCTAAAAGTGCCATGGATATAAGGATTGCATACCTGTCTCAGTTCTGCTCTGATTTCCACACCAGAAGGAGACTGGCACATTGCAAGAAAAGTTAGGAGAATGCTCTTCTGAATCTCCGGACCCGTCAAGGAAATTAGACAGAAGAACTTGAAAATGTCTTCCTCAGATTCCAGTAATGAGATCTGCTCAGGATTAGCTTCTTGACAGGTGGTTGCTATGGCAAGGTTCATGATTATGGCTGCAGCTTGCTCGCGCAAACGTGGTGATGATAAGCTGTGTCGATAAAGAATTTCAAACAGAGGTCCACCTGCTCCTTCTCTGATCATCTGAAGACCATTTTCCGGTACATTTGAAAGGTTCTGAAGAGATTTAACAGCCACTTCTTTCACTTCTAAATCATCATTCTTGAGTAATCGAAGAAGTGGTTCTAGTGCCCCATAGTTAAACAAGGATAATTTACTGTGATCAGTCAAATCAATTTCTGCTATTGTCGCAGCCATGGTCATTCTAACATTTTCTGGCCCTGCATCATGTGACAAGAAACTAATCGGTAAGAACACAGACAAACAACCTTAAACACACATCTTATTAAGCAGTCATGTAGAAAACTATCCTCGGCTGATCACTAATTTCTCAGGGAAATATAAACATTGGGCAGACATTTGAACTCGGTAATATCTATCAGAGTAAAGCTTGCATTTGAATGACCAGAATTTTTTGATGACAGCATGCCTGTTATTAGATTCACCATTGAAGAAATAAAATGCCGTTATAAGAACTTGCCTGAAGAAAGAAGCCGCAGCAATGGCTTGAAATAGTTAGCCTTTGCCATCTGTATAACATTTTCATCAAGGGAAGACAGATTCTCCAAAAGCTCTTCTGCATCTCTGGCAGCTTCAGTTTCCTCACTGTTTAATGTGGTCACTAGGAGAAATATGCAGGCCTGAATATTTCCGATTAAATCTCGCACCGCATTGTTTTTTGATAGTTCAAGTAACAGCTGCAAGGCTAACTTACTCTCCCCAATCTGCCGTGCAAGCGACCGAACAATAAATTCAAGTGCATGATCTGCTTCAGCAATTTTTTCCTGCCAAAATAGTATGTTCAACTTGACAAAACATATGAAAATTATATATATACATACATAAAGATAGATTATGTGGAAGTTAAAGGCATCCATCTTCTTCAGAATTGACAAATATCATCCTACCTCGTGTTGCTAAGACAAAAAACATAAAAAAGTGAGATTATTTGCATGATGACCCCATCAAAGAACATTACATGGCTAGTTCAGGTCTTCTGATCTTATCAATGATGAACTATTATATATAATGGTCTTCAGATGTACCTTATTGTGGTCACTTCCCTTTGCAAGGATGCAAAGGATGGATAGAGTATGGGTTCTTATTTCACGATTTTTCGTGCCAAGAAGTCCAGTAAGAACTGGCACGTAGCCCTCCAACATCACCCATTCCTGGTGCATCTCTCGTTCTTCCATCAGATCGTGCAGCTGGCCCAGTGATTGAAGAACTTCTTGGTCGTCATTTGATTGAAGTTTTTGTTTAATGGAAACAATGGCAACCAAGTTGTTTCTTTCCCTCCATTCCTCGATCGATCTACGAAGAGTTATGTTCGGTCGGAGAACCGAAGTATCCAAGGTGGTGAAGGTCAAGGGACAAACTTTTTGCCCCTCTGTGAACCATTTTTCTATTGCACTTCTCTCATATGTTTTACCAGATGAAGTTTCCACGGGATCAGCCATTACATCCTGAGTAATTGGACAGAAGAAAGAATGGAGTGGCTCCAAAGTTTGTCTGCCCAGAAAATTTCTCTTCTCAAGGTACTCCCTTTCTCGATCCTCATAAGATGTGGTGGCATCAGCCTTTCCGAGCAATGAACTGATCCGATCCATCTGTATAGCTTCTGCCATGTCCTTTCTTAGCTTGACATTTTCAATTTCATTCTTGAATTCTTCAAACTCCCTCTTCAAAGCTGATCGCTCACCAGAGATTCCAACAACTTCAGCAATACTAGCCAATAAATTGTTTGCGTAAGATTGTTCGACATTTCCATCCTTTATTGCCGACTCAATCTTTCCCAGAATTTCCTCCTCCAATACTGCTGCTAAATATTCTGCATCCAGCATTTTCCTGCATAGCTTGCTGATTCCATTACTTACACCGAATGAAACATCTACAGAGACAAGCGACAGGAGACTCAACGCACGACCGATCTCTTTCGTGCTCGCCTCTAAATGCTTGACAATTTTTCGACAATTGAGCAAGAGATAGATCTTGTTCCTGTTGCTGCACTCAAAAGCTAGCCTCTTAGCAACTTTAGTCTCACAGTTTAGGATCTCTACAGCATTGTTCAAGTTGTCAGAATCGTCTAGGTTGAACCCTGATAAATCTTTCAAGAAATATGCTGTCTTCTCCAAGTAAGTCGAAAATTTCTTGAAATTATCCTTTTGAATGAGTACTTCTTTTAGCTGCATGAACTGTGTCAAACTATGGCAACTACTGTATGCGAAAGCAGCTCCGATACTGAAACGACTGGTGCATTGACAATAACTTCCCTTGCCATCTCATTACGTAGGAAAACCTACAGATATAGATCATCAACTCATATCAAGTTACCTACAAATTGCAAAATGAACGAATCACGAGTCCGATGCTTTCTTGAAATCTTCCGACAGCAAGAAAGTACCTGTGTCTGCAATCAGTTTCAGAAAATTTTCTTAGACAATAGACATGTTCTTCTTCAACCAAACAACACAAACTTGAGAAAAATGTAAGCAGATATGACGAAAATATACACCAGTTGGATTTTTCTTGTTTCAATTACCTATTGAATTGTTTTGAGATGATATATATATGATTTCTAGTTTTTTTCAATACGGAATTGTTGTTAGAAACTAGAATAAGAAACAAAAACAAGGTTAATTTGATTGCTGCAACTATCACTTTAATTTATTAGAGAATAATAAACTAAGTTAAATTGCTCAAGCTTTTGAATGTTTATTTAGAATAAATATAAACTTTGCTCTTAAGGATATTGTAAAGTGCAGTAAAATTGTTTTTCAATATTTAATTTTTTTATGGTAAGGAATTGATTAAGAAGCTTTATCTAATTAATTTACTCATATTCTAATTGATTTCTCTTAGCTTTAAGGTACATCAAATTTATTTGCTTCAATTGAAAGGATATTTATTTTATTTTGATGAGCAAATAAGAATGCAAATTTAGACCTTTGAACTGAGTTAACGACATATTCATTTATCATTTTTAATTTTTAGAATTTTGCTTCTTTAATTTTGATTAAAAAAAAAACTAATCGTTTTTGAGTTAGTATCTTGTACGAAAAATAAGTAAAGAATTTCTCTTGGGTTCAACTTGGACTTCACCATCATACTATGAAATATTGTTTTTGTGATAATAAAACTAGAATTAATATTTGGAGGTTCCAAATCAGATTTGGCAATCAATGTATGCAGCAAATTTCCTCAATCTTTCACTAATAAATCATTAAGCAAGCGCAGAAAAAACCAAAAAATGAAAAATAAAAAGAAAGGTACACGCATATATATATATATATATATATGAAACATATCATAATTTAATTAGAAATTTTATCTAAGTAATTATTCCTAATAAAAAAAATCAAACAGTCCAAGTTGAAACAAAACACATATAATACCTTCTGTTATGCATGCCTACTTTCTCAGCAACCAAACAAACCCCTTAAAACACACACAAAAACAAACAGAAAGAAACTGACCTGATGAACAGAAAGAAAAACCAGCAGAATCTCCAGTGCAGAGCTAAAACTTTAGGGTTTGATGAAGACGGGGAGAGGGTAGCAGGCGGTGAAAGAAAACGTAAGGAAATTCTTCTTCATCATTGTTTTTATTTTAGGCAATTTATGGTCTAGCGCATAACCGAAGACTTGGAGTCAACGAATACCGTGTGTCACTGCACCATGGTTATTGTGCATGTGATCTATAAGGTCCTGCCACGTAAGAGAATCAAGATGTTTTCGTACTTGACGGGACACGTGGAGAAGCAAGAGGTGATAGTCTATGAAATGAAGTTAGTCGGGGTGAGTATGGGAATTATGCTCGGAGCCTGAAAGACGTTGTCGTGGAAATGGCGCCAAGGTAACTGTAATATATTTTGTAATTTGCTTCTTTTTTTTTGTTCAAGTATTTTTTAAAAATATATATTAAAACAATATATATATAACATTATACTATAAAATGATGCAAAAATAATTAAAAAGTTATTAAGAAAATACATTTCTTATATGTATTCATGAGGGGATTTGTAAGGTTGAACTGCAATGGACAAATTATAACACCTGGAAATGTTTTATGTACATTGTGAGGGAGTGTTTAATATTGTATTTTTTATTTAAAAATATATAAAAACAATTTAATTTATGTTAACATATAAAACTATTAAAAATATAATAAAAATTAAACTGATATTGTTAAGTGTTTTTCAATAATTTTAGCATGCTAATGGAAAAATAAAATAATTTTAATATATTTTTTGTAACAGTACGTTCCACACGGCAGTACCGAAACACACTCACTAGATTTGACCGAGTATTAAATAATTAATATTAAAAAAAAAGATTATATGCAGGTATGGTTGCAAAAGCAGCCACAGCTAAGCTGTTGTGTATTGGCTACAATAAAACCCAATTAATTTATCAATTAATAATCATATCTTCTCACACTATACCACAATGCTTGCCATTAATTCAAAGTCATCTTTAG
Organism: Salix viminalis; assembly: GCA_029228465.1. Taxonomy (NCBI): domain Eukaryota; kingdom Viridiplantae; phylum Streptophyta; class Magnoliopsida; order Malpighiales; family Salicaceae; genus Salix; species Salix viminalis. The sequence continues at coordinate 9,803,645 of CM055437.1, forward strand.
ATTCTCAGGAAATTTAGCAGAAAGCACAGCATTTTCTTATTGTGCAATGTGGTACGGGTTTTCATTTTTTAAATCCTCAATAAGACAATAATCTAACGAGGGTTATCCGTAATTAATGGAGATTAGGGCGAAATGTCTGTTAGTCCATGGCTTCAACGGCGAAGTATGTACGGAGCTTAGGTTTTCTAATTAATTAATATTATTTTTTTATACACGAGGAAACTTATATTTAGTGGATTTAAGTGAACGGATAACCTCGGTTATTCGAGATTTTTATAAAAAAAATATATATATATTTTAACTAGAATTCAAAATCTACTATGTAGATTGTAGCTCAATTAAAATAAACTAATTGTAACTCAACTGATATTGGCGTCATTGCCTATTTCTAATTAGATAATTAAACACGTAATATTAATTTGATTTTAAGAACAAATTTCGCACGGGAGATTTCCGGGATGCACGTCGACGTAGTAATAATTCTCAATCATGCATGATGCATCCATCAGAATGGGAAGAAGAAAAGACCTGGGACACCATCAGAAATTAAGCTTAATACTTTAACAAATGTTTTTTTTTCTTATTTTTTTTTGTCTGGAGATAGCATATATTCCCTGTATATTGCCTATTTAATGGGATCTAAACAAAAAAAAAAAAAAATCGAAAGGTATTTTTCAGAATCAGCTAGTTTAATCAAGTGCAAGACTGATTATACAGAAGATGAGAGAAAGAAGCATGCAAGAGTGATATTGACTCGGCTCGTCTTCTTCGAAGAACTTCTGATCGATGCTAATACAGAAGATGAGCCGGATCAAGCCGTGCCGGCTTCTCCATGAACAATCAAGCGCGCCGATTAATTTCTTGATCTCTCTCTTCCATGCACACTACTTCACCTCAATGCTTAGATGTTAGTGGAGCCGGAACCTCCATATATATTTGATACAGGATAAATTAAATGTTCATGTATAAAAAAATAAAAAATAAAAATTCCATCAATAATTACAAGATGTAAGAATGCATCTTCTAGAAAAAAAAAATAAAAATAAAAAAGACGTAGACACCATAGAAAGATTTACTCAATTCATTAACAAATGTTTTGAACAATGATTAGGAAGGAGAAGTAGTAGATCCACGAAAACACTTCTCATGAGCTTTAATCAGTGTTTTAATAAAACAAATAAATGATATAGAAACTAAATAAAAAAAATAATCAAATATATTTCTAAAAGAACTCTGAATTATTTCCTGCATGTTGCCTATTTAATAAGATTTAAAAAAGCTGAAAACATATTCCAAGTGAAGAGAAGAGATCTTAATAAAAATTATCAGATATAGTAGGAAAAATATTGAACTCCATCGATTAACACCATCAGGCATCAGATACAGTACGTAGGTAAAAATCTGTTTCTTCTTCTCTTGAAACAAAAAATAAAGATGAGAGAAAGAAGTATACAGGAGTGATATTGATTCGGCTCGTCTTCATCGGAGATCATACAGAAGATGAGCCGGACCAATACCACGCCGTGTCTGCTTCTCCAAAAACTTGCCCATTTCCTGATCTCTCTTCCTGCCTCGCCTCAGTGCTTAGATAATGAAGCTGGAACCTCCATTTATATAGAGGAGGAGGAGGAGGAGAGACGAGTGAAGGGTTTTTCGGTCTCGATACTGTGGGTGGCGCCGCCCTAAAAGCGAAGTGGGCAGGGGATAAGGTGAAGAACAGAAGTATAAATTAGCGCAAGTATATTTATTGGAACAGTCTTATCAGGATCAAGATTTGGGAATCCAACTTTCAATCTCTCTCGTGTTGCTTGCTCAGGAAAAGGACTTCCATGATGGATGATTTCTTTTAAGCCTGGCCTGTGAACGAGAAGGAAGAGCGATTCATGTCGTAAATATGCACATGTCATGTTTGATTTATTGCTGAACCAAACCTATAATAATTCCAAGCCAACAGTATAGATTATCACGTGCCACTCGGAAGAATGATTGTTTTGTGTTTTAAGTTTTAACAAACTTATCATTACCGTTTGGGTTGCCGTTTTATTTTTTCTATTAATATAAAATATTTTAGTTTTGGAGTATTTTGGTGTGTCGTTTCAGAGTTGTACTGTTCATATATAATTAATTAATTATATATATGAAAAAATTAAATATGTTTTTTAATTTTTATTATTTTAATTTTTACATTTTCAATACATCTCATAAACAATAATATATATATATATATATATATAAAATATATGTAGTAGTAGAAACGGAACACCCAGAGTAATTCCGGGGTGTTTCGACTAGTATTTGACCAGTATTTTCAGTACAGACCGGTATTTAAAATGAGACAAAAACAATATTGTTTTGTCTCGTTTTTTTGCCTGGTATGAAATATTTCGGCCGTTTCGGCCAAAACAAAACGGTATCGATAACTTTGGTTTTAACCCCTCAAAGGAATTAGATTTTGTAATTTATGTATTTTAAGTCCCAGATGATTAATAAACTTTCATTTTTTTTTAATTTCCCCCCTAATTTAATCAATTTTAGTCTTTGAATTCAAGTGTATTTTCTAATTTGGTCCTTGTTTTTTTGAGTATCTTCAACAAATCCCTAATTACTCATCAAACTTAATTTTTAGTAGTGATTAGAAAACTATAATTTAGTAACATTGATTGTATCAATTCTCTTACATAGTTTTCTTATTTCAAAGTTATTGATTAGTATACATATGCAGTACACTAGTATATTAATAATATATATCATTAATTTTATTTTTCCCCCTTTCAGTCTATTTAATATTGTAGTAGCAACTTATTTTTTAAAGTGTTTTTCTATTTGAAAACTACTTTGAAATAATATATTTTAAAAAAAATAATTTTGATATTGTCAAATCAAAACGATGTAAAAATACTATAAAAATAATTTGAAGTAGAGAAAAAATAAAATAAAAAATTAAAAAAAAATATTAAAACGCAAAAATAAACAGCTTTCTTAAATGCATCCTCAATTATATATCATATAATCTTCAAAGAAAATCCAGGTTCTTCTTCTTCTTTTTTTACATATATTTAGTTCTTAGTTGGTCAATTGACCAAATTTAAGAATGGAAATAGATCATGGGATGTTCCTAGTCAATGCATTCATATAGCTTTCTTTCTATTTTGCTTCCTTCTTTTTTTTCAGTTTTAGGAGTCAATAAGAAAATATGATTTTTCAATTTTATAAGAAAATAATATAAATTTTTAATTCAAGTTGAAATTGGAGAATCTCATTAGACGACAAACATATCGAACCCTAAAACCAGCAAACAAATCCCTTGTTGCCTTTTCAATCACGTTTAGCACTGTCATTTTTATAATCGTGGTCTGCGCTGTTGATTATATAGTACTCTTTTTTTAATAAAATAATATATACTTATTTATTACAGCACTTATTATTATTAATATAGAATATATGCTGGATTTAATACACCAATGCAAATCAGAATCTAATTCAATTGGTACAGCATATTTAATGCATGCCAGATGGCTTATATCAATAAAATACTCAGTGTGTGTTTAATAATATATCTTAAAGTGCTTTTTATTACAGATATATTAAAATAATATCAATATAATTAAAATAATAGAAGCTAATACAACAGTGGGAAGTACTTTAGAATTAGTTTTTTTTGAAAACCTTATTTTTTAAAATAAAAATGTTTTTATGTTTTTAAATTATTTTAATGTGTTGATGTCAAAAATAATTTTTAAAAAATAATAAAAATATTATTTTAATTTTTAAAAATAAAAAATACTTTGAAAAATAACCACATCTATAATTTCAAACATCCTTTAAATATACAAGATGAAACAAAAGTTGCTAGCATCCATATGGTACCTTTTTCTAAAATATTTGAAAATTGGAAAAAATAATTAAAGGTGAATTGCTTAGCTTGATTTGTCGTCAATGGTGGAATTTCAAATAAGGAGAGATTCCTCCCACTACCAAGATTTTCCTTTCCACCAAGGATTTTAGGCCCCGGTCAACAAGATTTAGGGAAAGTTTGGAAAGAAGTTTAACATATTTTTTTGTTAATATTTATTTATTAATTTTTAATGTAAAAAGTCATTAAATGCTTGACCAGGAGAAACGATTGGCCTGTTTTACCTGTGAGTCATAGCGTGATGATAAAAATTTAATATTTATATAAGAGATCTTGAATATGAGTTAAGTCGACATCTCTTATAAGAGTATAAAATAATTAAATCTTTATTTATTTACCTGAATTTATAAAATATATTTTTAAAAAATAAGATTTACTCAAATAAAAAAAATTAAAAATTATGTAACTCTTCAGAAGTCAAATTGGCAGTGCATGCACGAAGGGGATATCATTGAAAAATCATCTCACGTCCAATTGTATTATTGTGGCTGGTAACTGCCTGGAAAATGACACTATTTTAGAAAATAATATTAGTGGTCAGCTACGAATATATCCCTATGTTTGCTAATTTTGTTTTTAGTATTTGAAATTGGATTAATTAAATATGTGGCACTTATGATAGATTTGATTTTTATTTTATTTTATTAGAGTTAAATAAATTTTGAAAAGGAGAAAATAACTAAAACAAATTAAAAGTTTAAGCTTTGTCTATGATATTTGAGATTTATATTTCACATACTATAATGACACCTTACACATTCAAACTCAATTAATAAAAATGCTCTAGAATATTATAATTGATTTGATATCTAAAATATTCATACAAAGCTTTACAATCGCTAACTTGGCTTTTTATTTAGAATTTGTTCGAGATTGAAGTTTTTTTTTATAAAAAAAACAATTGTTTATAAATACATTAATATATATTTTTATTTTTAAAAATTATTTTTGACATCAATATTTTAAAATAATTTAAAAACATAAAAAATATAATTAAAACAAAAAATAAAATATTTTTAAAACACAATATCAAACATACTTTCTTTCACTGCTCTAGCGAACATAACACCTCCACCCCACAAATTAATTTTTAAAAATTATTTTTGATATCAACACATGAAAACAATCTACAAAACACTAATTCTTTTTTAATTTAAAATAACAAAAAATAATATTTTAGTTTTTAAAAATATTTTTAAAATACAATATCAAACACGGTCTAACAAAATGCAGCCAATAACCACCACAACCTCTCATCCACGTCTTCCCAAAAACATAGCCTCGTGCTGGCAAAATTTCTGTCATTGGGTATATGCTCCAATAAATAAGCTCTCGCACGTGCTGGGCAAAATTCTCAGCCATCGGGCAACTTGGCCTAGGAGAAGGGATTCCTGAGTTACTACAGAAGTTGATGCTGATAATTGAGATTAAAGATTCAAAGGAGCAGTTGACCTTATGGAAAAATAAGGTTGTCTACGTAGACACGTGCACTTGCAAAAAATATCATCAATTTGCTGGCACGAATTGGCATCACTTTCAACGATTCCATCCTATTTAAATTACAATTTGTCAAAGAAATTATTTTTATTTTATACTTTTAATTAAATTTTATTATTATTTTTATATATTGATATTAAAAAATAAAATAAAAAATAATTTTAATATAATTTTAAATAAAAAAAAATTTTTAAAAAAAACAAAAATAATTTTATATTTTATATTTCCAAATATACATTAACTAACACTCATGGGAGAGCTAGCTCTGGTGCAATCATTTTGCAATTAGCCGCACTTGCCCCAAATCCATCATAATTTTTTTAAAAAAAGTTAATTAAAAAATAAAAGAACTTCTATTGCAAATAGATTGCACATTAATTTGAGATTTTAAGAAAAGTTTGAGAGGTTTAGAGACTTATAGTTTTGTGACCGGTCGACTAGAGGCAAACTAAAAAATAAAATAAGAAAAAAAATTGAAAAATTAAATTTGTATCTAGATAAAAAAAAACCTTAATAAATAGAATTAATTGAATTGTTAATTTGGTTGCAAGAAATTAAAAAAGTTTAATAAGAGTTTCAGTAGAAAAAAAAAGATACAAAAAGTGCCTGGAACTACCAATTAAGGGCACCAAGCCTAAAAGTGGCCCGACTACAAAAGCCCAATCCTCTAATTAAAATGGGCCTATCTCTTCTACACATGAAAAACAAAAGCAAACCAGTCACTCTGCCTCTTCAAGTGTACCGAGAGAAACGTCTCCTGAAGAATCAATCATCTGCGGTTTGTTTCTCCGTCCGGTCAGTCAGAAACGGTGTCGTATATCATCATCAATGGAGGAAGACGAAGTGCTTTACGAGACACGTCTTCATATCTCCAGACCTTACACTTCCAATTACCCTCCTCTCCCACACTCCAACAAGGTCTCTCTCTCTCGATCTCTCTAAATTCTTCATCTTAATCACAATTAACAGATTAATCACTGTTTTATGTAAATGATTCAGGTCAATCAAGGAGGTTTTTTGTCCATGATCAAAGACAAATGGAGTGATTATAGGAGTTATAGTTCAAAATCATCAACAAAACTTAGGAAAAATGTATCGCTGTTTATATCTCTACGAGGTGATTACGTTGCAGTTGCTAGTGCTAATCAAATTACGATTTTATCCAAAGAGAATGATTATCAGCAACCCCACGGCACCTTCACTTGTAAGACATGTAATTTTAATTTTACAAGCTTAGATATTAAAATTATGCAGTTAATCAGTACAAAAATTTATTTATTTATTATTTTTTGGATTTTTGATAGCTGGTGGTGGTGGTGTGTTCACGAGCGGGGTGTGGTCGGAATTTCATGGTGTTTTAGGAGTAGTAGATGCTAGTGATACGGTTTATTTGATCAAAGTGAATGGGGAAGAGATTATGAGAATTAATAAGCGGCAGTTGAGAGCGAGTTCGTCCATAGTAGGGTTGATTCCGCAGGATGGTGATGATAATGATGCACAGCGGTCTTGTTTGTAAGTGTTGTTTGATTTGCATCGTATGTTAATAACGTGTAAAGTTATGTGATTTTGATGGATGATTAATTGGTTGAAAAAGTTTTCCAGGTGTAGATTTGTTGTCATTACAGCAGATGGATGTCTTCATTTGATTGAGACTAGTAAGGAGCCAAGTGCTTCTGTTTTAAATAGTGGGTTGAAGTCTCTGGGGAAGTTTCCAAAGGATGTTTTCTGCTTTGACTATAGTTCTGAATGTTCCTTGCTTGTTGTTGTTGGTAGTGCAGTTGGTATCTCACAATCGTCTGTTGGAAATTCTGCCGGTATGTTTTAGTGCTTTGGTGTTTTTGCTGTGGTAGTCAAGTGAAAGTTTGAATTTGTAGAGGGGTTTATGTAATTGATGTCGTATGATTATATATATGTACATTTGACACGTAATTTGGAGGTGGACGTGAAAATGCCATGATTTTCTCTCTTTTTTGAGTTATATGGGACTGATTTTGAATATCAAGCTGTCTTGTTTTTCTAACCTTCAAATGATGGGATACTTGTCAACAATGTTAATCTGTTAAATTTTTTCATCAAATCATACTGAGTTTGGGTTTCCAGCTACTTTCTTTACATGCAAGTACTAAAACTTGTTCTTGTTTGTAGCCTGACTTGCATTTCTCAATGAAAGATTGAATGTTTGTGTCCTGCTAAGCATATTTGGACTTCAACTCTCAGATTTGAATCCTTGTGTCTAGCGCACACAGGACTACTCACACGGGATTTATGGAGTTTCTATATTTTTTCATCAACTCTTTAGAGCATGCTAAAATTGAAAAAACAAATTACAAGAAGAATAGTACTCTAATTGACATTTTGGCCCATGAAACTGTAATGCAACTCGCTTAGGCAAGAGTGTAGATGGTGAAATCATAGCTGTTAAATACCCGCCCCAGGAAGCTTGGAAAAACATTTTTGTGTACCTTTTTTTCTTGTTTTGTTTTTTAAAAAAGAATTACAATAGACAGTTTTGGAATTATATATTCTATCTTTTTTTTCCCAGGATCTTGTCTTCTTTCTCTTTGGTGTAGAAGTCAAAACTTAGATTTGGAACCATTGATTTCTATTCAGTTCGAAGGCTTATATTCCAAATCAAAAGATGCCGCCCTATCTTGTCCAAAGGTGCTAATTTCACCACAAGGTAAGTATGTTGCCACTTTAGATATAAGAGGATGCTTGCACATTTTCAAGATGGATAAAGAAAGGCGGTCACTTTTGAGTTTTGCTTGTGAAGAGCAATTATGTTCACAAGGAAGCAATAACATAACAAATGAACAGAATGAACTTTTAAAAGATATCGTGGATTTTACTTGGTGGTCTGACCGCATCATGACTCTTGCAAAACATGGAGGCATTTTGGCCATGCTTGATATTGGTACTGGCTTAAAGTTTCAAGAGCACGACCATCTATACTCAATGCTTGTTCTGGATAGGATACAGCAGTTTCAAGGCCGCATATTTGTTTTAGATAGCAAGGTTCCAAGTAAACCTCATAGAGAGTCAGGTAATGTGTACAATGTAGAGCAGATCACAGGTGGCAGAAATGATCAACTTGATGTTTCCCAGTTGCACTGGAGCTTGATCTCAGTGTCAAAGAGATCTGTTCCTGAAATGTATAATATCTTAATTAGTGACTGTAAATATCAAGCTGCCTTGGACTTTGCCAATCATCATGGCTTGGACGGAGAAGAAGTTTTAAAATCTCAGTGGTTGCATTCTGGCCATGGAAAAGATGGTATAAACATGTTTTTGTCCAATATTAAGGATCGCAATTTCGTGCTTTCTGAATGTGTTGATAAGGTTGGACCAACAGAAGATGCAGTAAAAGCTTTACTGTCATATGGGCTGCAAGTGACTGATCAGTTCCGTTTTTTGGAATCAGAAGCTGATGAAGGGAGCCAGATCTGGCATTTCCGTATGGCTAGACTTCAGCTGTTACAATTCAGGGACAGGCTAGAGACATATATGGGGATAAACATGGGCAGGTATTGTGTTATTTGGAAACTCAATCCCCTCTCTCTCATGGCTTGCGGATATTTATCAGAAATACTATGCTTCATCAGGATCTGGACAACCATTTTGATGTGTTTTATGAACTTTTACTCAAGAAATAGGCTGAATTCCTTGATGCATTTGCATACTGTACAAGTTCATATAGATTTTTGTAGGGAAAAAAAACAGACATCTCACTATTCTATCTATGGGTATTGAAGCTGTTTCTATTAACTACCTGCAGAAAAATCGCACTATTCTATCTGGTATTGAAGCTGTTTCTATCAACTACAAGTAGAAAAAATCTCATGCAAATTTCTCCATTAAGTCCCAATTTTATATTGTAATTTAATTCGGAAATTGAAGATGCTGCACCCATATAAATAATTTGATTATTGATACATCTTTTCAGGTTGCTTGATTCATTTTCCTTCACATGTGAAAAGGTTTAGCATAATGACTTTATGATGCTATGCTTATAATTATTTTGCTCTTGTTATTGATATCATTGCTGGAAATTCTTATGCTACTAAAGAAACATGGCATAAAATATACCTGGATTGTGTAATGATTTTATAGTGCTGTCGTTATTATTATTCTGCTGTTGTTGCTGCTATCATTGCTGGAAAATTCTTATGATATTAAAGAAACATGGCATAAATATACCTGAATTTACTATCAGATTATTAGTTGTATTGACTGATAATGTACTGACGTAGTCTTTGTGCAGGTTTTCTGTACAGGAATATTGCAAATTTCGTATTATACCTGTCGGTGAAGCTGCCATAACACTTGCTGAAAGTGGGAAAATTGGGGCCCTAAACCTCCTCTTCAAGCGTCATCCTTATTCACTATCTCCTTCATTGTTGAAAATATTAGCTGCTATTCCTGAAACTGTTCCTCTTCAAACCTATGGGCAGCTTCTTCCTGGGAGATCTCCTCCCCCAAGAATTGCTCTTAGGGAAGAAGATGGGGTTCTCTTAACACACTTATGGAATAAGTAATTGTAACCTGTTGTGTTTTAGGTTTTCTAATTTCTTTATACTAGCAACATTATAATATGCAGTAATGTTTCCAATGTTTATTCAGAGTTAAATATTGAATTCCAGATGGTGTTGATTTGTTTTTTTCAAATGGCTGTCTTCCTTTATAAATTGATTGATTTTGATTTTTTAACTTGTTTCAGATCTGGAAGGCCAAGGAATGCCTCAATTTATTTCCAAGTAGCAGAAATGTTCAGACAGAGATCGATATAATTGATGCTCTCACCATTAAACTTCCCTACCTTGGAGTGACTCTACTTCCTATGCAGTTCAGGCAAATAAAGGAGCCTATAGAGATCATCAAAATGGCAATCACTAGTCAAGCTGGAGCTTATCTACATGTTGATGAACTCATTGAGGTTGCCAAACTTCTTGGACTGAACTCCTCAGAAGATATATCTACTGTTCAGGAAGCTATTGCTAGAGAAGCTGCAGTAGCAGGTGATCTACAATTGGCATTTGATCTCTGTCTTGTTCTGGCCAAAAAAGGGCACGGTCATGTCTGGGATCTATGTGCTGCGATAGCTAGGGGTCCTGCCCTTGAAAATATTGATATAGGCTCTCGGAAGCATTTACTAGGTTTTGCTTTGAGTCATTGTGATGAGGAATCTATTGGTGAGTTGCTTCATGCGTGGAAAGATCTTGACATGCAAGGCCAGTGTGAGACTTTGTCGATCTTGACTGGGACAAGTCCTTCAAGCGTCTCAGATCAAGGTTCCTCTATAACTTCACCCCCAGCCCATGGAATTGAAGAAACAATTAATCTTAAAGATTACTCTGGACTGGTTTGGAGGAGCAAGCTGTGGAGATCGAGAAGTTTGTTTCAGTAACATTAAAAACACCCTTTCATATGGTTACTAAAAACTGTCATGTGGATGGTGGAACTGATCTGGAATCATTTTTGTGGGAAAATGGAAAACTATTATCTTTTGCCACTTTTCAACTTCCATGGTTGCTTGAATTGAGTAAGAAAGCAGATAATGGAAAGAAATTTTCTTCCTTAATTCCTGGTAAGCATTATGTTAGCATAAGAACACAAGCTGTGGTAACTATCCTTTCCTGGCTGGCAAAAAATGATTTTGCTCCCAGAGATGATGTTATTGCCTCATTGGCAAAATCAATCATAGAACCACCTGTTACAGAAGAGGAGGATATCATTGGGTGCTCTTTCTTATTGAATCTCGTGGGAGCCTTTAATGGAGTAGAAATAATAGAAGAGCAGCTAAGGATACGGGGGAATTACCAAGAAATTTGTAGCATCATGAATGTGGGAATGACATACAGTTTATTACATAACTCTGGAGTTGAGTGCAAGGGTCCGGCTCAGAGGAGAGAGCTGCTGAGGAGGAAGTTTAAAGAGAAGCACAAACCACCTAGTTCAGGTGATCATCCGTAGCTCTTTATTTCACTTCAAAAATCTGCCTGGCATTCACTTTCGATGTGATTCTATTTATAATATCATGCTTATATAAAATACCACTTAAAGTTATTTCCTGGGCAATGAAGGTAATTCTTTTGTCTGTTGTTTTACCTGTTGAATGCAGATGAAATGACCAAAATTGATGAAGTACAGTCCACGTTTTGGAGGGAATGGAAGTTTAAACTGGAAGAAAAAAAGCGTGTAGCTGAACAATCTAGAGAGTTGGAGAAAATCATCCCTGGAGTTGAAACTGGGCGTTTTCTGTCTGGTGACCTTGACTACATTAAGAGTGCTATTTTCTCCTTGATTGAATCGGTAAAGTTTGAAAAGAAGCACATTATAAGGGATGTGTTAAAATTGGTCAATGCCTATGGCTTAAATCACGCTGAGGTATGTTGGTGTGTCTGTATTTATCTTTGAATGCTTGGAGGACAACCAACTGTCCTTTTGACTTGTTATCTAATATATTCTCCCTGTTCTTCAGGTACTACTGCGGTATCTTAGTTCTATCCTTGTTTCTGAGGTTTGGACTGATGATGATGTTAAGGCTGAAATTTCAGAGGTCAGAGGAGAAATAATTAGGTTTGGTTCTGAAACCATCAAAACTATTTCCTTGGTTGTATACCCTACAATTGATGGGTGCAACAAGCAACGCCTTGCTTTATATATACGGCCTCCTCTCTGACTGCTACTTGCGGCTGGGAAAATCCAAAAAATCATTGTCAACAGTGCATCGAAATTCACCAAATTTGTCTGCTCTTGATGCAGCTCGTTTGTACAAGGTCTTTGAGCAAGAATGTCAAAGAGTTTCTTTTATTAAGAACTTAGACTTCAAGAATGTTGCTGGATTAGATGGTTTGAATTTGCAGTCTTTCCAAAATGAAGTCTTTTCACATGTTAATGAATTTAGCTTGGAAGCCTTGGCAAAAATGGTACAAGCATTGGCCAGTATCTATGCTGATTCACTGCCTGAAGGTCTCATAGTGTGGCAAGATGTCTACAAACATTACACACTGAGTTTATTGACTACTTTGGAAAGTAGAGTTAGAACAGAGTGTGATGATCAAAATGCTGAAAGGTTTCAGGAATTTATGAGTCAACTGGAGAAAACCTATGATTTTTGCAGAACATATATCAGGCTTTTGTCACCTTCAGATTCTTTAGATATTATGAAGCGATACTTCACAGTGATTATACCCCTGCACAGTTTTCGTGAGATTATACCTGATAACTCAACATGGCAGGATTGCATCATCGTTCTTTTGAACTTCTGGCTTAAACTGACAGAAGAAATGCAGGAAATAGCGTTAAATGAGAGTTCAGTTGGAACATTGAGGTTTGATCCAGAGTTCTTATCAAGCTGCCTGAAGGCTTTTATGAGGATGGTGATGGAGGACAGTGTTTCACCAAGTCATGCCTGGGGCACCGTAATTGGTTATGCAAGTTCTGGTTTAACTGGAGATTTTTCTGTTGAGATACCAATTTTCTGCAGAGCTATGTTATATTCTGGTTGTGGGTTTGGAGCCATTTCAGAAGTGTTCTTGGAAGCAATGTCAATCTGTGTCACCAGTCCAGCTTCAACTGCTAAGAATGAATCCCTGGATCTTCCTCAACTCTATGTAAATATGTTGGAGCTGATTCTAAGAAACTTGGTTGGGTGGATCCCATGAACACCAGAATCTGTATCATTTGTTATCATCTCTGAGTAAGTTGGAAGGTCAAATAGAGGATTTGCAAAGAGTCCGACATGTAGTTTGGGAAAGAATGGTCCAGTTCTCTGATAATTTGGAGCTCCCTAGCCATGTTCGAGTACATGTTCTAGAGATTATGCAGTTCATCACAGGTAGAAGCATTAAGGGTTTCTCCACAGAGCTAGAATCTAATCTCTTACCATGGGAAGGATGGGATGGGTTGCTCTCTACTGGTAAAAAGAGCGACCTTTCTGCAAATCAGGGGTCATCTGATCATACAGATAATTCTAGCAGGTTTACAAGTACACTGGTTGCCCTCAAATCATCTCAGCTCGCATCAGCCATTTCCCCAAGTATAGAAATTACCCCAGATGATCTCTTTAATGTTGAGACTGCAGCCTCTTGCTTCTTGAAATTGTGTGAATTTTCCAGCACAGAGCCTCATTTTGGTGCTTTGATAGGCATTATAGAAGAGTGGGAAGGGTTTTTTGCAACTGCAAAAGATGAGGTAGATACCAAAGAAGCAACAGAAACAGGAAATGACTGGAATAATGATGACTGGGATGAAGGATGGGAGAGCTTTCAGGAAGTAGAAGCTCTGGAGAAAGAGAAGCCAGAGAACTCCAATCAGGTTCATCCTTTACATGTTTGTTGGATGGAAATTTTCAAAAAGCTTGTCTCGTTGTCCAGGTTTAAGGATGTGCTAAGACTGATTGACCGTTCCCTATCAAAATCTTACGGAACATTGCTCGATGAAGATGACGCGAGGAGCTTGAGTCACACCGTGCTTGAGAAAGATTCTTTTATTGCTCTAAAAATGGTGCTTCTTCTGCCTTATGAAGCAATACAGTTGCAGTGTTTGGATGTAGCTGAAGTCAAGCTGAAACAAGGAGGGATTTCAGAAATTCTTGGCAGGGACCATGAGATCTTAATGCTCGTGTTATCTTCGGGGGTTATATCAAACATAATCACCAAACCCTCATACGGCGCCACTTTCTCATATCTCTGCTATGTGGTTGGGAATTTCTCGCGCCAGAGTCAGGAAGCCGAGTTACCAGGAATCGCAAACAAGGGAACAAATGAACGTGTAAACATAGAGAAAGATGTGTTATTGCTTTTCAGAAGAATCCTGTTCCCCTGCTTCATATCAGAGCTTGTGAGGGCAGACCAGCAGATCCTAGCAGGATTTCTCATTACAAAATTTATGCACACAAATCCTTCTCTCAGTCTCATTAACACCACAGAGTCTAGTCTTAGCAGGTACTTGGAGAGGCAGCTCCATGCACTCGAGCAAGGCGACGACTACTTTACCGTCGAGGAGACAGGTTCCTGTGAAATGTTCAGGAATGCAGCCTCCAGACTGACGATCAAGCTGGGAGATGAGATGAGATCGGCAATGCCATTGCTTTCTAGTAATGCTACATGAATTATCCTGTAAAACTTGCTTTTTTAGCCCCTGATTTTAACAGATGTATGTATTCTTGGTTTGTAAGTACAGGTACATATGTATTCGTCAGAATTTTGGTTCGACTGCTTTAGTTAGTTGAATAAAACAAAATTAAAACGCAGGAGAAATATTCAGATATGTATATTCTAAGAAACAGATTTTTAACTATGAATTAAATTATATTTTTATCTAACATTAAAATCAAAAAATATTTGATTTACCAAGGTTACCCTGGGTTGACATGCAAAATTAATGGGGATAATTTTTTTTTAAAATGAAAAGTTTAATCTTGAAATTAACTCAATATTGAAGGATAAAATTAGTAAAACTTTAAAAAAACTAGTAAACTTGAGTCAAATAAACAATCTCGCAACGCAAGTCAGGTATGTCATCGCATTCAATAAATTTTTTTATCATAGAGATTGTTTTTCCTTTAATTATATGATAATAAAGCATATAATAAAATTTTTGTATCATATATTTTTTTTGAAGTAAGAAATTGATACTGAGATAGTAAAAGTATATTATTCATAACAAAAGATAAAACTGTGTTTTTTTTAAAAAATAAATTGAAAAAAAGCGTTAAGCAAAAAAACAAACAAATAATAGTCTACATACTGCAAATTAACCTGTTAAACCTGCCTAGTTCATGAACTCAATTAGATTCAATGATATTTTTATCAATTCAAGAAAACAAAATACCTAGGTAAAACTACTACAATAAAATGGAATACATTGACACTGATTTGAAATTTTTTGGTCTACATTGAAATCTGGCATCCTCTCTCTCTACTCTCATAAAACTTAACTGAAAAATAAGAAAAATGAATTTTAGTATCAACATTGATTTTTAACAATTAAAAAGACCAATCATTAATTAGCCAAAAAAATGGGGGTCAAAATAAATTCTTTGTATAAAATTTGAAGCCTCCATCTATTTTACCTACTATTTTTATTCTAGTTTGACTTTTAATCCAACTATGCCTTAAAAAAAATATATATATTGGTGTTAATTTGTACAAAAAAGCTTAATTCTGAGAAAAGAAAAACAAAGTTGAAGAATCATTCCACTCGTGAGAGAGGATATACAGTGTTTGCAGCTTCTGATACTTAATATACGAAAAGGTAGACAGATGCCACGATAAACTTTTAGCAGCTGTTTCCACTTTGATAGCTGACACAGATTGCTCACTCGTTCCACTTTTAGTTTGCGTGTTCAAGTTAAGACTATAACTAGTTAGGGTGGTGCACGCATGGCATCGTCAAGCATCCACACACACACACACACACACACACACACAAAACCCAGTAAAATTAATTTTATGGAATATATGGTCGAGATCTTGATCGAATATATACTCACTCCATTAATTTGTTTGAGAAAGGAAGAGGGCAATCAAATATAGATGTTGATCAGAAGGCTAGCCGCATCATATGGATCTACAAATAAGTAATAATTAATAAAAGAAGGGGAAATTAGTAGTTGTCCTTGACAAAATTAATAAAAAAACCTCGTACAGGGCACGAGAGTGATCGATCCCTAGCTAGCAGCTGGAGGGTTTTCATGGCGGCATGCATGGTGTTGGAGGAGGCAAGAAGAAGGTCTATTTTGGGAACTTCGATGATTTTGTTGTTGAGGAGACAAAGGGCAAATATTAGGGCACTTAATTAATGGTGCGTATCTGAAAGACAGCAATACGAATATAAGGGTACTTAGCGCGGAAAACCAGAAGAAAAACCTTTGCTCATGCATCCCATCCATCTTGAAAGCTTAAACAGCACCTAGCTAGCTATATATATATATATATATATATATAATATATATATATATATAGGTTTTCCACCAGGATAAGGGAAGGATTTTGTGGATCAATTGATGAGGGCTCTCCCCTCGTATAATTTAGGCTGTCAAATAAACATCTGATTCCTGTCATAATTAAGAATTCCCATCTCTTCTTTAAGGGGTGCTTCAATCTTAACATAAAAGTTTTTGTTTCGTAATTTAAAGGGGGGTTTTTTTCCTTGCAAATAAACTCATGATATTCAAAACCATTTCATTCTTAATTCATTTCTATATATATATAGCAAAGCTTCAATCAACTTAAAAGTCGGATTTCAAAAGTAATTCACTCCATCTCATCATGCACATCGCGTATATATATAGCTGCTACTTGTTATCCTCTCCTTAAGATTAGATCAGTATTCAGGCAGCATCGCAAGTTAAAAACAAAACAAAAAACTACTGATCTTATACATAAACACACACACACACAGATAGGATAGCTTATGTACATTTAAAATTATATATCAATCAAGTGAAGCTAGCATAATTATCATTGAGGACAAATATTGCACCAGCACCCAGATATTGCACTTGTATTTTTTTTTCTGATAAAGCAATGTTAATTAATTAAAAGACAAACAAGAACACTTTTAATTAGCTATCTAAGAAAAAGACGAGATCCTGAAATATTCTTTAGGTCGAATAAATTTGTCAGTGGAACTAACTGTCACCATCCTCATTTTAATATTTATGCTAAGATGCCCAATACAAAACATTAATTGGTCTAGCGTAATTAAACAAAGAAAAAAGTTATTCCTATTCTGAATATAAGACAAATAATTAGTGCTATATGAACGTAGGAGAGCATTTGATGATGTATATGAGGAGACTTTAATGATTAATTAGAAAAAAAAGGCAAGTGATTGAGGGGGGGGTGGCTAGCTATTGCCAGGAAGAGACAGAGAAGAGGGATTGATTCTGCCAGCCTAAGAAGAAAGAATTGTTGAGAATCTGAAGCTGGTACCCATCAGAAGGATAATGGAGCCTTAGCAGGATCTTGGCCTGTGAAAGTGCGAAGGGACTCAAGGGAACTTTGACAAACCCTACACTCTTCAGAATCATTTCCCAAGTCTCAAATTTCTGGTGCCTTTCTCTTCTTCCTTCTCCCTCTGCTGCTACTATGTCCATTATCTCTCTCCCAAACCATACCTGCTCCACTGCCAGTCTCTCCCCGCTGGTTGGTGGCAGGGTTGCCTCGAGGGAGTCAAAGAGAGCTGTGTAGTGATCTAATGCCTCCAGGAACCTCTGCAAGAAGAGAGGGTTGCTGTGGTTGGCTTCCCTTTCAGCAACCGTCACCACCCTAGGGTTCAAGGCCTTGATTTTATGGAGAAAAAGGAGCAGTTCACGAGAATCATCCTTGAGGAACCTGTGAAGATACAGCACGCAGTTCACGGCCAGAGCTTCATCTGGGAGAAGAGTAATTGCCGAGGGGAGGTAGATGGCGAGGGAGGTAGGGTCATTGTTGAGTAGAAGAAGAGGATGAAAGTGGAACCTGATGCCCAGAGACTGGGCAAATTTCGAAAGGCGGTCTCCTGTTCTGTGTAGGACGTTCAAATCTTGGCCAGTTCCGGTGATTCGAAGCATGGGAGGAGACTGATGAAGAGTGTTGTCAGATCGCTCGGCCAAAGCTTGCATCAATGGAGGCCACTGCACCCCGTGCATGATATCAAAGTCTATGATGTGAATGGCTTCCTGCCCTACTTGAATTGATTCCAAAATAGCCTGATTGGCTGTTAGATGGCAGAATCTTATGAATGGGGTGATCTTATTCAATGACAAATAGCAAGACCGAAGAGCCTCCTGATCCGACTCATAGCTGATCAACATCTTATCATTAGAAGTACTCCCACATGGACGAGAAGTCATGACCATGTTGTTATCGAAAACAAGAGCAGCAGGAGCAGTACTCGGAGAGATTCCAGGGCGATTGAGGCGGAGAGAAAGGGCTCGGATAAATTGATGAACCAACCTCTCGGTGGAGTCGCCATGAGGGAGAGGAGTTGGAAGACAAAATGGAGAAGAACCGTTTAGCGGCGGAGTAGTCAGACTGAGAGATGAGGTCTGCACAACTGACTAGCAATTGACGCATGTGAAATGCTGTTGGTGGCCGTGGATGATCAGTCTCTTCTTCTTCACGTCGATCATGGGAATTTGATGATGAACTCATCAGCTGTGACTGTGACCAGGAGCCAAGCATAGTGATCTATCAATGCTAGAATCCAGACCTGCCTTAGCTGAAGCTTAAAAAGCATCAGGACAAGGGTTCAAATCTGGTGATCGAAAAAGATACATGACAAAACAAAACAAGGAATGGAAAAAAACATTAATAAATGAAGCTTATGCAGCAATAGCCATGGCTTCCACCTCGTAGCAATTAATTAAGTCACGAGAGAGAGAGAGAGAGAGAGAGAACATTGTTGGAACTTAAGGAAAGATGCTAAAAACCAAATAAATACGCTCGTTCGTCTGCCTCTACCTGCTTCAGCTGCTGCTGCTGCTGCTGCACGTCCCTATTACTTGTCGTGCAAGTCCTCAGCTCACTCCCACCTCTACATCCTCAGCATCCACGGACCATGTCCCCCTATAAACTCCCTAGCTAGCTAGCTAGTTTGACAATTATTAATATAGGAGCAAACATTATAATATATACCATTTTCCTACGTGGTTGCATAAAAACTTTCTGAGGGAAATGAAATCTTCCAAGTGTGCTGGGATTTTGACCAATCAATATATAGGCAAGAGGTATATATATGTGTTAAAGATGACAAGGATACCAATCCTTAGTATACCAGTCCTTATTAAACTGTCAAAGCTCTGCTGTTATGTTTTATGTAGAAGTCTATAATTGATTACTCCGAAAGTCACGGTTATAGTCATTGTAAACCTTTCCATCACTGTAAACATTCATATATATAATGAGAACAATACACACGGCCTATTCATCCTTTTGGCCAATACAATTGCCTCTACTCTTTTATCTTACATGGTATCAGAGCAATAATATAGCTTACGCTTTAAAAGATCCTCCTTCCGCTTTATCACTTTTCTCATGGCTGAGTTTGGTTCCTCCTCCTCATCCCAATTCATATTTCCCAGTCCAACGCAACTTGTTTCTATCAAACTTGATGAGACAAATTATCTTGCATGGACTGCTCAGTTTAAACCCATTCTCAAAAGTCACAATTTGCTTGGCTTCATTGATGGGACTAATGTCTGCCCTGCGATGTTTACAGATGAAACTGCTGCAACAAATAAATTTGTAAACCCTGCCTACATTACTTGGCAGAATCGTGACCAACTTCTGCTGAGTTGGATCATCTCCTCTATTTCTCCTACACTGGTAGCCTCTCTCTATGGCTTGGACACCTCATTACTGGCGTGGCAGTCCCTTGCTGATCGGTTTGCTTCCCAATCAAAGTCTCGCATCTCTCACCTGAAGCGCCAATTGCAGAACCTTCAACAAGGTTCTTTGTCTTGTGCTTCGTATCTGACTGAAGCCAAGTTTTTAGCAGATCAATTATCTGCTGTGGGAAAGCCAGTTGACGATGACGATCTCATATCCTTTGTTATTGGGGGGCTCAACAATACATTCACTCAGTTTATCACCTCTTATTCCTTCCATACTCGGGAAAACTCTATGTCATTTTTTGATTTCAGGTCTGAACTACTGAATCATGAAATAATTCTGAATCGACATGCTCCAGTAAATCCTGCACCAGAAACGTCATCCTTTGCCTTATTCACAAATCGACAGAAATTCCAGCCTACAAGACGAAAAATAAACTACTCTGGATCCTCAAACACCACTGCTACAAGGCCAAACTTCTTTTCAAAACCTGTCCACGCCACATCAAACAAGAATGCTCGGGCTGTCTCCAATCCAGGTAATCGCTCTCCATGCCAAATCTGTAAAGGCAGTAATCATCAAGCACTGGACTGCTTTCGAAGAATGGATTTCTCCTTCCAAGGTCGCCACCCTCCTACAGACCTGGCAGCCATGGTTGCTGATATTAACTCAGAATTTCTGAATTCTCAATGGCTTGCGGACAGTGGTGCTAATGCACACATAACTAATAATGCTGAGAACTTGGATTCCAAACGCCCGTTTGATGGTAATGAGACTGTCGGTGTAGGTAATGGTGCAGGTTTGTCCATTAAAAATACTGGTTCATCTATTGTCTATTCTCGTGACAAACTCCTTCTTCTTAAGAACATTATACATTGTCCTCAAGCTGCTGCCAATCTTCTTTCTATTAACAAGTTTTGTGTTGATAATGATGTCACTTTCCATCTCACTCATAATACCTACTCTGTTCAGGACAACCAGACGGGAATCATGCTCCTCCAGGGTCCGAGTGAAAATGGGCTTTATCCTATCAACTTCGACAAATTATCACACAATAAGCGCAGAGGGCTAACTGCTTTCATGGGAATCAAGGCACCTAGTTTTCTTTGGCATCAACGTTTAGGTCATCCATCTGAGTCAGTATTGCGTCAAATTTTATTCAAATCCAATTTACCTCTTGTTGGTTCACTACAAAAACAATTTATATGTGAATCTTGTCAACTTGGAAAATCCATCCAACAACCTTTTTCCTCCTCTCATGGAGAGACATTTAGTCCCTTAGCCTTGATTCACTCAGATGTTTGGGTTGCACCACTTGCTTCACCTAGTGGTTTTAAATTCTATGTCCTATTTATTGATGATTTTAGCCGATTCACATGGTTATATCCAATTGCCAATAAATCTGATGTTTTCAACTCTTTCATTCAGTTTCGCCTACTTGTGGAAAAACAATTTTCAACTCCCATTCAAAGTTTACAAACCGATAATGGTGGTGAATATATTTCGTCAAATTTCACTCGATATCTCATGGAAAATGGTATCCTACATAGACGAACATGCCCACATACCTCTCAACAAAATGGGATTGCCGAAAGAAAACATCGTCACATTGTTGATATGGGACTCACTTTACTTGCACAATCTGGTCTTGCTAAGAAATTTTGGGTTGAATCATTCTTAACTGCCGTATATTTAATCAACAGGTTACCTACGCCAGTTTTAAATAATGATGATCCTTTCTTCAAACTATACAAAAAGGCACCTGATTATTCTTTTCTACGAAACTTTGGATGTCGATGTTATCCTTTGTTACGTCCATATGCTGAAAATAAATTGTCATATCGTAGTATCCCATGTGTGTTTATTGGCTATTGCTCTAGTCAAAAGGGCTACAGGTGTCTTGATCCCATAAGTGAACGCGTCTACATCTCCCGTAGCGTGGTATTTGATGAAACAAATTTTCCAGCCAAGATAAAGACACCAATTCACTCCCTCGAAGGCATCGTGATTCCCGCTGCCACGTCTCTCACTGGTATGTCTTCTTCTCCTCTTCAAATTCCAATTATTCATAATCTTCTGGATTCCCCACACCATCCAACTCTGGACACAAATTCATCCCCAAATCAAGACTTACCCATGCATCCCACTCCTTCCACCATTCATCCCATCGTTGATTCACCAACCCCTGTTGAGCAATCCCATGTCCCTCGCATTGTTACTCGCTCACAAACAGGTCATTCTCGACCTCGCCAGTTCCCAAATTACATGGCCCATTATTCTTCACGACACCCACTTCAAATCTTCCACACAGTTGTCATTCCACCTGAACCTACCACTTATACACAGGCAAGCTCAAAACCAGAATGGCGAGCCGCCATGGAAACCGAGTTCAAAGCATTATTAGACAATGATACATGGTCACTGTGTCCACGACCTTCATCTCATCATATTGTGCGCAACAAATGGGTTTACAAGATCAAACAGAAACCTGATGGCTCAATTGATCGCTACAAGGCGCGATTAGTCGCCAAAGGTTTTGACCAGAGGTGTGGAATCGATTACTTTTGAGACATTTAGCCCAGCTTATCAAACCAACCACTCGTAAGAATTCTCTTGGCCTTGGCTGTTCAATTTCGATGGACTACAAGACAACTAGATGTCTCTAATGCATTTCTACAAGGACATCTCGATGAAGAAGTCTATATGGAACAACCAAAGGGGTTTATCAGTGCTGCACATCCTACCTTTGTCTGTCGTCTGCATCGTTCCCTTTATGGCCTCAAGCAAGCACCACGTGCGTGGTTCACTCGACTATCACAGGCTCTGTTTGATCTTGGGTTCTCTGGCTCACATGTGGATTACTCACTCTTCACTCTTCATAGAGATACACTGCATGTGTTTATACTGGTATATGTTGACGATATCATCGTCACTGGTAACGACGATCCAACAATCTTCTCAATTATATCACAGCTGAAATCTGAATTTGTGATGAAGGACTTGGGTGACTTGAGTTATTTTCTGGGGATAGAGGCTACACGTGACCATACAGGTTTGCATTTACGACAATCTAAATATATTGTTGATTTACTTGATCGTGCTAATATGGTAGGCGCTCGACCTTACATGGCTCCCTGCGTCTCTGGATCAAAGATGTCAAACAACTTTCATAATTTTTTTTTTTAATAATGACACAGCTAGCTAGCTAGGATACTATTTCAGGGAATGAGTACGCAATCTCCACGGTTATCACTCATTCAAAGAAAATTCCTGAAAATCGAAAAAACTAGCACAAAAACAGTCTCCGATAGCCCAAATAATAATGTTTTGATTGTTATTATTATGATCAACGTAATAGCAACTAGGGTTTGCATTGAATTATGAGATGAGTTGTTTTTGATGAAATTAATGTTCTTAGCCTTCAACTTCTTTATGTCGTGATGATATTTACTTTTCATTATAGAATAACTTTATCATTTATATTAATTGACGATTGCTTTATACAAAAGTTAATTAATGACAGTAGCAGCTTGTTTAAGACAACTATTATTTCTATCATCAATAGTTTATTTATCAACTAGGGTAAAAAATGTGATGTTTTTACAATACTTTATCATGTAGTACTATATATCCTAAAATCTTTTATCAAACCATCCTAATTCTATGTATATGATGCATGGATTAAACTAGATGTTGAATAATTTCTAGCTATTTCTTAAATAATTAACTAAATGAATAAGTTGTTAAGGAACCATCTCACCTAACAGCTTAAGCTTAAGCTCCCCAGAATATGATTTATATTATTCTCTAACACTCCCCCTTAAGTGAAAGCCTTTTGGGCTTGAAACTTGCACATAGACCCACACTATCTTGTGCTTATTTTTATCAAATATAATGAGGGTGGTGAGATTCGAACTCGTGACCGCTGGGTCAACAAGACTCTGATAATATGTTAATGAACCATCTCACCTAAAAACTTAAGCTGTTAGGTGAAGTCCCATAATATGATTTATATTATTCTCTAACGTAAGCTATTAATAGATGATTAAGAAAATATATTCTCTCTGTTAACTATCTCAAATAAATTAGGGTTAATAACTTTGGCTGCATACATGTTTGCTATTATTTCTAGCATTTGCTTATTCCATTACAAAACACTAAAAAAGTTTAAACAATGTAATTCTTTTCTTCTTCTTTTTCCCAAATACATGCATGGGAAAGCTTTCCAGTTGCAATTTTAGTACAAATATAAAATAATATGTCAGGATAGGTCCATAGCTTGGAGCAGGAACGAGTAGCCACTACTAGTGTTCCCCGGATTGTCGCTTGAGGCCCACTACTAGATCCTTTCAATCCCATCGTCTGCGACTTTACTTCCTTCACACAATTGGTCTCATAATTTTATACGAGAATGTATTTTTGTCTGAAAAATATCTTTTATAAACTCGAAAACATGAGTAAAACTCTAGTTATTTTATATTTTTATAAAAAATATATATATATATATATAATAACTTGAATTCAAAACTTTTTATGTAATCTCAAATCTTTTGTTATTACATCATGATTCTCGGAGACAGTATGTATATAGTTCGCTAGAGGAATATCACATTGCTGGGTCTTTTGCCCATTCCAGTGTTTTTATTCATATTTGGCTGTATATATTAATCAACAACTACTTTCAAATTTATATTTATAAGAAAACACAGAATTAACACACCAACGCATCGCAACCAGTAAAGGAATTGATGTTGGTGTCCGCAAATGATAGAAGCTTTAACACATCTATGATTGTAATAACTGCAGGTGGGCTGGGAGTTGAGAGCATTTATTTCATCAACACTGTTCTTGTAAGAACGAAATGACGGATAATAAATAAGAGGATGAAGTGACAGAAATAGTAAAAGCAGAGATCAGCACCAACAGGTTACGTCTGATACAGTGGAAATCTGGATAGATACATAGAAATTTTGGCATGCGATTCCACCGGCCCTAGCTAGTTCTAGTCTCAAATCTCAACTTCAACACGCGTTCAAAGATCTCTTAGCTTTGCTTTCTCCGTGCTAGCTACGACGACCATCTCACCGGAGTCAGCTACCTGCTGATCAGATTCTGGTCGTGGCATCTTTCCACCCTCCTCTAGATCGATCTCCAATAAATAAATCAATCCCTTCTCTTTCTTTCACTTTTATTTTCCAGAACGCATAGATCAAGAGGGAATTGATGGGAAATTAGTGGAGGTGGTCCTTGGCAAAAACAAGTAGCCATGCACGTACAGGACACGAGAGAGATCCATCCCTGGTAGGAGAACAGGAGGGTTTTTGATCATATGATGTGGTCTGCATGGTGGGAGAGGAGGCAAGTTATGTTGGGAAATTCGATGATATTGTTGCTGAGGGGACAAATAACAAACATTAGGGTAATTAATGGTTCAAATCTGGAAGACAGCAATACGAATATACGGGTAGTTGGTAAGGAAAACAAGAAGATGCTTTGAGACTACTAGATTTGTATTGGAGATCACTTAATGTAATACCAATTTAATAATTAAGGAGGTCTTAGAGATAGTTTTTGATATACCGACGTCTTTTGTTTTTACCTTAATATTCTTTTTGAAAGAATGACTATATGATAATTTAATGTCTCAAGAATCAATCAATCACTGAATTTAGACATATAATAATCTGGCGAGATATCTATCTTATTATTTCATGGTTCAGTCAAATATTGAGCTTAAATACATATAGGTTTAATGAATTATTTGATTCACTATTTCTAGATCCGGCGAGCTGTCTAACTTGTTATTCTTGAGCTCAGTTAAACGTTGAGCCTAAATACATATAAATCCATGTATATATAGGTCTGACGAGCTGCCTAACTTGTCATCCTTGAGCTCAGTTACATGTTGAGTTTAAATACATGTAAGTCCAGCAAAGATATCTAACTCATCATTTTTGAGTTTTACTCCGAGAATCTCGAGCTCTATAATTAGACTATAATTTTACTCCCTAATGAGTTAAAGATATTTTACTCTAACAAGTCAATGATTTTTTTTTAACTTCAACAAATTACTTATACTTTGATCCCTTCCCTAAAAAAAGTCATGTGTATTGTATAAATGACTAAAAATCTTTATAAATTAAATTTTGGATTTTAAAATTCTTGTAATGAAAGAAAAGAAATTGTCTTAGATTTGCAAAAAAAAAACACAAGAATTCTTGAAAAAAACAAATAAACCCATATAAAGTATATAAATTCTAACAATCGCGTGATATATATAATATTATCGTTACACGCTAACATGTGTATTGTACTCAAATTTCCGGTTCAGAAATGAAGAACGAAAGTCCACATCTACGTACCTCTCATGTTACTATGTGTTAGTGGGTGAAATAGTGAGAATCTATTCATGCTCTTACACCATAAAAAGAGGTTTGAAGGTAAAAGCATCGGTTTAATTTATGGACGAATAACAGAATAAATAAATGTCTGGCATATGGATATATATATATATATATATATATATATATATATATATATATATATATAGGGATCATAATTAAATACACCACTAGTATATATCAGGATTGTCAGTTTTGTTTCGTTTCGGTCAAAATAACCAAAATCTTTTGTATTAGTTAAAAACACAAGACAAAACATCATCGTTTTTATCTCGATTTAAATTCTGATCCCATTCTGTATTTTTCAGCCAAATAATGACCGAAACGTTCTGGTTTCGTTCCGCCTGTTCTGTTTCGGTCAAATAGTATTTTTTTTTCAAATAATGAATAATTTTAAAATATCAATAATATCTCTTCATTCGACCGTTGATTGAGATGAAATTTTATGAGGAGTCTCTTGATATATTTATATATATTATGCTAAAATTTCAGAGCAATCAGAAAATGTAATCAACTTACGAGATTGATGATAACATTATCACATGTTCATAATTTTGTTTAGAAAAATCATTTTATTGTCTCTTTTTAGATTAAATTGCATAATTCTAAATAATTTTATTTTTGAATTTGAACTAATTTTTTTTGTATTAATATATTTAATTATATATATGCATAAATAGCAGCACATCGAAACACTACAAAATCAAAATATTCCATTCCAATTGAAAAAACAAAGCACCAACCGAAACGGAATCGAAAAACTTGGTAAATACAGAATAATATATAATTGGAGAAAAAAATAGTAAGAGAGAGAGAGATTGATGGGTTGGTGTGGAACAAGTTTGATAACCTCGGCAGAAACACGCAAAGCCATAAATTTTCACAGGAGATCAGCTGCTTCTCTTCTCCAAGCTATCTAGCTGACACTCGATCCCCATTTATGGCTGGACTGATTGATTCCTTTTTCCTTTTTCTTTTTTATTTCAACATTGATTGAAAGACAGCACTCTCCAATCAATCCATAGGACATGTTGGATTCACTCTGCAGCTTCTTCCACAAAAGTTAGGGCAAGCAGTGAAACTACTGCTGCTTTCTTGCCCTAAATGTGGATATATTTACAGAGACATGGGACCATTTCTTTCCATCCTTTGCTTGGCGATATATCTATCAATGGTGATGTGATCACTCTCTCTCTCTCTCGATGATGATCACTACCTGCTGATTCCATCTTTTTTTTTCTCTTTTTTATTGCTTGCGGGGCCAGTCTGGACAGGAGAGGAGGCCATCTCCCTTGCCGTGACAGGT
Organism: Salix viminalis; assembly: GCA_029228465.1. Classification (NCBI taxonomy): domain Eukaryota; kingdom Viridiplantae; phylum Streptophyta; class Magnoliopsida; order Malpighiales; family Salicaceae; genus Salix; species Salix viminalis. The sequence goes on from CM055437.1 coordinate 9,831,083, forward strand.
TATGATTAGCAGCACTACTGCACAAGCAAACTTCATAGTATCTTCGTCTACCTTCTGCTCCTTTTGTCCACGCCCTAAGCACGTGCTGTGCTACCTTATAACCTGCAAACTTGTCACCCTAACTTTGCTTCTTTTTTCTCTTTTTTTTTCTTTTTCTAAATGAAGTGGTGATGAGTTTATTTTTACAGCTAAAAGTAGAATAGAGAGCATCTCTAGCTGGGCCTCCCCCTCCTAGTAAATCACTAGATGGGTTAATTCAAAAACTTTTGGAAATGATTGAAATAACTTTTTTTGTTTTATGTTTTTTGATTCTTGTCATATCAGAAATATACAAAAATAGGTTAAATTTTAAGACTATGGTTTCACCGAAAGTCTTACCATTTATATAATTTAACCAGACAGCTTAAATTTTGGTAGTACACATCTCTTACAATAGTTTCATGCCCATGTGTTTTTTTTTATTATTATTAAAAAAATTGACAACTACTTCCAATTAAGAGCTAAACCACGAGGAAGGAAGAGTCTATCAATTTAAAATTCTTAATTGATCGCATACTTGTATGTGGATTGAGAAATACAAGTATTAAAATACGAGGTAGGAATATCATTTCTCCTAGTTATTCTTTACCACTTATTAACTCAGCTAGCGGCTCACTTGCATGCCGGAAAATCATCAGCTGCATTCTCATCTGAAAGAACGGCATGAAAATAATTATCAGCAGATATGCTTAGAAAATAATATAAATTATATTTTAGATTTCATCTAATAGCTTAAATTTTTAAATGAGATGATTTCTTAATATAGTATCAGAGTCTTATTGACCCAGCGATCACAAGTTTAAATTCACCACTCTCATTCTTTTTGATAAAAAAAATTAAGCATAAAATAGTGGGGGTCTGTGCACATTTCAATTGAGAAGGTGTGTTAAAAAATAATATAAATCATATTTTAGTACATCATATAACAGCTTAAATTTTTAGGTGAGATGGTTTCTCAACACCTGCCAAGAGAGTTAGAGGAAGAGATTCAGATACAATGGGGCGATGATAAAGAAAATCTACCATAGAATATACATAGAAACAAGCAGAATAACAAAGAGATAAATATATTTAGTAGTCTGTGGCACATGTATGAACAATACTGCTCTCAGAGCATCAACATCGCTGCAGCCCTTGTAATATATTTCCAGACAATGGAGTCATCGAGCAGAGCAACAGATTAAAGATGGCTCAGATTGCCTTGATATGTGCTTCCAGGGTTGCACCAATACAGAGATGGTTGGTAAGCATGTTGAGATATGTGCTCGATCAATACAATTCTTCTACATGCAAAGGTATGGAACTTTGTACTCTTATCATTATTATGCCAACACCCTCACATGATAAATTACTAAGAGGTATATTATTTTAATGAAACTATATTTCTATTTGGGAGTGTAGTTGAGATTGTTTTTATAATGTTTTATTTTTTATTTTATTTTCTCCATCCCTTGTGCCCCAGCTGCAGGAAAGCAATAAATTTTCTCAATTCTTATTACGAAAGAAAGAAACTAGATAAGAGTTTTGTCTTCGTCTTTGCGTGCAAAACATGTCTGAAATTTATCCCATATCCACCCTTTGTGTTTCGTACTTCCAAACACTACCTTATTGTTCATATCCCCAGTGCCCATCACAGTTCACACACCATCAACTAATTTCTCTCTTCCATGTAAAGATAGGGTGGTGTTCATCACATTTTTAGGGTTAGTTATATATTTCATGCAATTTTCACTTATCAATTAATTTTTTATGCTTTTTGATATAGAATTGTTGTGATTATTTAATTAAAAAGGCTATAGTACATTAGTCAAATTAATAAAAAAAAAACAAATTAATTCAAAGTTGTCACGGAAATAATTGGTGGGTGATATATATCATGTTAACATTTTCAAACTAAGCAAAATATTAAGGAGAGCTCAGATTGACTTCGATATACGTTTGTAGTGCTGTAGAAATATTAATGAGATGAGAGCAAAATAAAATAAACATTAAAAAATATATATATATATATATATATCATAAGCATCCAAATACTATTAGATTTCTCCTTGATGAACAAGAAAGCAGTCAACAATTTCTCTATTATTTCTAGCTATCCAAATATGCTACTGCATGGCATTCCAATGACAGGTAATCTTGCTGGATGCTCAAAAACCATTTATAAATAGTTGCATACCCAATCAGTGCCTGCTTGATGGTGTGATATTGCTTCCGCTGCATTAATGGCTGAGTCAATCTCAAAGATCATTGTCCCATATTCTTGATAGCCTCTCTCATCAGAGCTAAATGAAGCTTCACCATGTAAAGCACCTCATCACCTTCTACTAAGTGAAAGGCCTCCCATAACTATACCCATGTGGTTTCTGCATGGGAGCATCAATTATACTTCATTTGAAGGCTGCATGAACTTTGACTTTCCGGAAGTTGGGGTTTGGCCCTAGGATCTGCTGTCCATATATATTGTTGAACTGCTTGTTCTTTGAGTAGCATGTTGTCTCATTTGCACCGAAACCTTGCCACACTGCATAAGAGAATTCTACTGCTAAATGTCAAAAGTGATAGAAATAGAGAACAGCAAAAGGTGTCAACTGCCCTTGTTCAGCAGTTGCACGGTTCTGTTGTTCTAACCAACTGACCAGCAGAAAATTCTAAGACAGATGCTGCCTGTGCTGGTAATCTTTCCATCTTAATTTTGAGGTGTATGCCTTCTCTGAGCAATCAAATTCTTTCTTCAAATTATGTTCTACGATGTTGGAAAGTAGGATAAATTATACATAAAAAAACGTTAGAATTAAGAAAATGAAAAGAAAATCTCATATAGCATAAACCAAGGGAGTTACATATATTGAGTCACTGAATAAAGGAAACATGTAGCCACTGTGTTGTCATTTTTCCATCAACTCTTGAAATATATCAGCTGTTTCCTTTCGTCTTTGTTACATTTTAACTACAGACCTAATCACGAAGTTTGGTGTAGAAGGGCTAACTCTTATAGCTTCATCGCTATAATCGTAGCTCTCACTTGCTTTGAGCTTGTTTAGCAGTTAAGGCAGTGGGAAAAAGGTTTCCAATTGTTTGGAAAATACTTCAGATGTTGAAAGAAACTAAGCTGAGCTTTTGACAACTAAATATAGAAAGGTGTGTTTAGCTGTAATGCTTTGACAGGGTTGGAGTGACAAGGATTCCCTTGATGTACTTGTAGATTAACTTTCAAAAATTATAACCAAATGAGCATACAGTGAGCACATGAATGCATAACTAAACATTACTTGAACATGCAAGTCTATCCAACTCTCGTGTTTTTGCTGTCCTGCATGTCTTTTAACTCAGTTTCCAAGAACAAATACTTACAACCAATATCTCAACTAGGGATATTTGGGATCATCAAAACTAATTCAATTTATTCCTAATGGTTGATTGTTGTGATCTTTCAAACCAAAATGTGGAAGTTTGCTAAGGACGCCAACAAGGGTCAGGGAGCAAGAAGAACACTTAGTCTACACAGTTTGGTACGAAATGCAGCCAAAATCAACATCAAAAGAAAGAATTGCATAAGCCAGTCAAAAGTGCAGGACTTCATAGACTGCCTATAACAAAGTTAGAGCCAGAATCGAGTTCTGCAAACCAAATCAGCCAAGGAAGAAACAGCTGTAGTGATGCAGAGACAGTAGTTAAACCCAGAGAAACAACTGTAGTAATTGCTGCCACATAATTTGCATCAACAGACTAGAATCAGCAAAGTTAATGCAACAGCAACATTACCACTGAGAGCATAGTGATATAAAATTTCTCACAAAACAAGCATCATCAACAAAACAGTCGAATACAAGGCACAAAATCAGGGAGGTGTCTGCAGTCCACAACTGAGAAGCAGGAGCAAAATGTCAGTCCTTGCATGAAGAACGAACTTATCATATCAGTTTTTTTATTCTATTGGTGCTAATTAAACATAGCATCCCAGAGACAATATACTTCCAGGACCGAATTCAAATATAGCACCTTATTTTGAAATAAACAACATTTTGTGAAACTGTCAACAAGCAAGTAACAAATACGTAATAAAACTCTATCGATTTAAGGTAATTATCCACTTTCATAATTTTCTAAATGACACTGAGTAAAGGACATGTCCGACCCATAAATTAACAGCCACATAAAGCAGATATAAAATCTTGAAGAGATCTTTGCTGCATTATTCTATAAAATTGCTTCTTTTTCGTTCCTTCTATTACCATAGAAGTGTGGTTAAATATCAATGATATTTCTATTGAAGCATGCTCATATGATATAAGTAAAAGGGCAACCAGCATGACCAAAGAAAGTGGGCAAGCATGTTAGAGATGTAATTACAGATTAAAAAAAAAGCACAAAGATTGAATTTAAGAATGTAATATGAAAGATCAAAAGTACAAAGGATTCCATTCATAAAGGAAAACACAAACTGTTTTAACTCTTTAAAACCTCAGAAGTTGAGAATGTATCAGAAAGTTATAGGTAAATCTACAAAATTTGGTCTCATCCTTGACAGATCCCCAACAATTCTTTAGAGCACCTTAGCAGCTGTTCCATCGCTGAGATGCAAGTCCTGAGTGAAAGCCTTCATAGAGGAACTTGGGTCTGCCATCTGGAATTAACCTCTTATCTAACTTTCTCCTACTATACTTGAACAAAAACTTTCTCCAACTAACTTTCTCCTACTATACTTGAACAAAACCTTTCTCCTACTATACTTCAGCAGATAGCGATCATTCTTTCTCTTGCAACTTTTATCATCAGGTGTCATAGAATCATTTTGTTCCCTAAGAGATTGAGAACCAGAGTCCACACTATGGTCATCCCCCCTTGAGTCTATCAACTTGCTGAAAAAGCTCTGTTCTCCCATCTTCAACCACATGCCCACACTTCCATCTTTCTTAACATTAGGTCTGATTTTACCATCACCAATTCCATTTGATTTCCGACACTCCACGTCCACGCTTTCACTCAGAAAATCATCAAGCTTTCCACAAACACTGGGATTCCTCAAATCGGAATTTCTAATCAGCGTTTTACCATTACCCTCCCCTCTCCTAGCAACAGCCAAACAACTCGAATTAACCAAGCACAAATCACTTGAATTCCGGGGCGAGCAATTTATTGCTCGATGCAACCGAAACGCCAATTCATAATCATCAACAACATTATTCTCCTTAACAACCCCATTATTAGCCACCATATCCAATGCTTTCCTAGCCACACCCGCCGCCTTCCTCTCCGTCAACGCCTTCCTCACAGCCAATTCCCTAGCCCTAACCGCAGCCTCAACCTTCTCCTGTACCATACAATTAGCGTCCTCCAAACTTCTACCCAAAACCCTACCACTATTCCTCTTGCTATCCCTACAAACTTCCCCCCTCTTACTAGCAACGGAATTGGGCACCCAACAATCTATACAAACAGAAAAATCACCACCACCACAACAAGAATACGACCAAGGGGAAACAGCCTTACGTTTTGCAAAACAAGATTTATGAACAACCCTCTTACATTGGCAACAACGAAAACACTTAGTCTTATCAGATGATTGTCTGAAACAATAAGAGCAAATCCTGGAAGACTCAACATGATTAAGACATTTTGAACAAAGAAGGATGATTCGCCACTCACTGTATAAAATTTCGATTCTTTTATGGGAGGAGATGCGGAGACCACAAGACTGACATTCTGTCAGATTAGGCTGATCCCTTGTCTTCTTGGCTTCGTTGCTGATCATGGGTTGTTCTTGTTTTGCTCTCATTCTCTCTTGATACATGGAGAATTTCTGATCAAGATCAGCTTTTCATCGCCTTCATCCTCTTCCTGGCCTATAAACCTAGCAGGGGGAGGGAACAGAAGAAAATGAAAGGTTACTGACCTTTGGAGGTCTTTATAGTTTTTATATTTTATAAAAGTAGTCCCTCAAAACTAATAGTTTCTTAATTTGACTCCTACACTTCAAGTTTCTTTGTATGGTTAGTCCATCTTTTTGCACTGTATTTTTTGTATATTTCTTGGAATATGCTACGAATATTTGATAAAATCGTGGATAAAATATAAGAAAAAGATATAAAAAATTAAAATAAAATGCATAAAATCTTAGACTTTAATGAAATGGATGAAAATACTTGAAACTAAAAGATAAGTACAAGAAAATATAAAATAAAGATCATCTTGAAAGAGGGTGATCTTGCAGATTATATATTTTTTTTTAATTTGATTTAATATTTATCTATTATGTTTTATATTTATATTTAATTTTTTAATTTTTAATTTTAATATATTTCGTTGTTTTACATGATGTTTTCAGAATTCTCCAATAATGAGAAAGAAGAATTAATAGTAAGTGTAGACTGATAGATTTTTCTAAGGATCATTTGCAGAAAGATCTCATCTCCTAATAATAAGAATGGACATCAATGCAAATTGCATGTTAGCATGCCCAATATGTTTTTCAAAAGTATTTGGAAAATTGAAGTTGAAATACCCAACTCAACAATTACACTAAATTAAATTAAAATTAGAGAAAAGAATAAACTAGCTCATGAATTTACTGTACCCTCTAGTGTTTCACAATGATTTTTTCTTTCTATTTTTTATATGTTGACCCCCTAATTTTCATGTTGCTTTCTCCTATAAAAGAACACTAATTTTCATCATGGTGGTTCATGTTGATTGGAAAGTGATTGTGCAACTTCAACAACCTTTACTTTCTTCTCCACGCTCTTTCCTCTCTTTTTTATTTTTTTTCTTTGATTCCCTCCAAAATAACTAGTTGTTTTATTATTTTTTATGTAAAATTTGATCTTATTATTTAGATTTTTTTCCTAATTCTATATTTCAACATCAAGTAGGTTGGGATGATTTTTTTATTTGTGTTTTTATAGGGTAATCTTGGTCTCTTGACTTCAATCTCAAAGGAGATTGAAAATTTGAATTTTATAATTTCTTTTTACTTGATCTCATAATCTAAACCATAAGTTTGAAAGGGATAACTCAAGTTGATATTGGTTTTTTAAAAGTTGTTTTTCTTTTTCAATTTATCATTCTTGATTGATATTATGCATTATATTTTATAAGGTTATTTTAGTCTCATGATTACTAGTTGACATGGGTTTACTTGTGTATTGTTTTTGTTATTTTATTTAAATTAAATATCTTTTAATGTTTCTTCTCAGTTGGTTTGATATAATTCTCTATCAAATTTTAGATGGCCATCTCATAAAAACACTCAAAAAATCCAAAGCAATGAAAAAGCACCACCAGACAGGCAAGTCTATTAAGAAGGCCAGATATACTTTCAATAGATAGATACAAAATTATAGACCCAAGCTTTGAAAAGAATAACATGAATTACTTTGTAGACATGTCAAATTCCTTAACAACAAGCAAAGGAGCGGGGGTGAAAGAAAAGACTACTAATACACTACTCTATCAAACAGGTGACAGCAAAAATGAATGATAATTATAGAAGCTCAAGAGACATATTTGCATCTCCTTCCTTTTTCTTCGAAGGACAGACCATTATAGACTCCCTGTGAAATTTCAAGACTAAATCACATGTAGCCTTCGCATCTAGTTGGAAGCACAACAAATGTATAGAATGACTTGGATGTTGTTTCCAAAAATCTTCGGTCTGCTGTATAGAGATTTAATCAAATGTTTAGTGGCTCTGCCTCGGTATCCCTTTCCTTCATTGACCGATCTTCTGTCTCTGTAATAATTTTCGACAGACAATCAATGGAAAAAACCATTAGCACCATACTTTCTCCCACTAAGCACTTGCACAATATAATGTAAAAATGAACTGAGCACTGCATTTATATCGAAGTTCAAAAGAAATAGCCAGATTAAGGCAAGGATTTACTTGGCTTGTCGGCAATCATCATGAGCCTCCTCTGCAAGATAGATGCCACGAAGAGGAAAATCGAGCACATACCGAACATAACGGAGATGGGGAAAGCATTGACCTTCAAATCATATACCATGGAACTAGTAAGTAACAGAAAACAAGAGACGCTCGGTGTTTATAATAATGGATGGGAGGGGGAGGGTGGTAGATTGGAGCACAGAACTACTTTTAGGTTACAGATTGGTCATGCTGAAGATGGCTACCAAAGGGGTTAGCCTTAAGCAACCCAATGTTAAACCAGTGAACTGTCCACTGAGGGTTATCAAATCTTATATACACTGGCATAAATGCATAAATTCCTGGTAATTAATCTGGGTTTTTTCAGCTCTATAAGCAATTCTATAATCGCTACTCCTAATCAGTCGTTATATACAGTAAAGCTAGTAACTTACATTGTACAAAACAATGCACACAAAGATATTGAGTGGAATGCGGAAGAAGTTCATAATGGTGCTCCTGGCCTCCTCAGGAATGTATTGGGACCTCATCTTCATAATGGAAGGCCAGAATATCCCTACACAAGCTTCAAAGGTACAGAAACCAAGTATATGGAGACAGCTTGAGAATGAGATGCCTCCACCTTTCACTTTAGAAGGTGGCAGTAAGAACTGTTCCATGTCAGAGAAAATGAAGATTAATAAGAGAAATTGAAAGGGGCAAGAAAGGAGAAAAAAGATGGATTGGAAATTACACATACACTGGTTACAATAGGAAGCATAAGAGAGGCTGATGAAACAACAAAAACAATCTGCATGTAGCTCTCTACTCTGGGTGATGAGCGGGCCATCAACCGTGATGCAAGTGAGCTTCCCAACATCGAGGCCAACATGAATGTAGCAAAAATAAATCCGTGAGGAATCTCCTCATCATTTGGGCTCAAAGCTGGTGTCCAAAGGAACACAAAGGTATACATAGAACCTTCAAACAGAGACTGGATGGCACCCAATAAGGCAATTTTTTCATCTGAACAGCATTAACATAATTCAGAGGATAGAAGAAAAAAGGGGGGGAAATGGGGGAAGGAATGTCAAAAAGGTAGTAGCAAGGAAGAAACAAGCTGAAAATAAAACTAGCTTGCCAGAAACCACAAGGAACAATGAATGCATCATGCAAAGCAACTAGATGACTCTACCAGAAGCAATTGCCACAGCAGCACCCCTAAATTGGGCAAGCAAGTCCTTGTTTTCTGAAGGATCTCCATAGTTTTCTGACCATGATGACATAATAACGGCCATTCCAATTGCAAGAAAACATGCAGCGGCATCAAATGGAGCCACAGGACCAAGTTGTAATGTATCTACAAGAAGGTTTCCAAACAATCCAGCCAAAATTGCCACGAGACCATTTCCCAGAAAAATTGCCTTTGAAAATGTCAGTGACAGCCATTGTTGTTCAAAGCCCCTCTGCACCAAGCGAAACAAAGAATAATTAAGGTAGGTTGCATTAAAAGGTAATTACGCATCAGTTACTGATAGAATAAATTGATTTTAGCAAATACTAGCACGTAGAAATTGCTATAGCAGAAACTTGGATTGGAAATCTTGAACCACTTAATTTTAGGAGGTTCTCCGATCTACCAAGTGATCACTTAATTATTTGTTTTTCGTAGACCTAAATGCAGCCAGTAAAAACAAATAACACTACAGCAGAAACACGATCCCTTTACCTTATTGTGTTCCGCAACCAGCCATGACTCAAATGATGAAAATAAGAGAGAAGTGGCGATACCTCCCAAGATACGACCTATCATTAAAATTCTGTACTGAGGAGAATGCTTGGTAATGCAGCTCAGTATATAGGTAATGCAATAAGTCACACATGCCCTCCTTCGACCCCTGAAATAAAACCAAGCAGAGCACACTCAGTAAATGAAAGAGAACTTTCAGAAAACAATAGCAAAACTCAGAGGAAACTCTCACTGTTTATCAGCCAAAGATCCAACAATTGTCCCAAACAGCATGGATGACCCGAAACCAGCAATAAACAACTGCCCAATATCCCCTTTCCCAAAGCCGTATGTAGTGTAAAGGAAGTAAACATATGGACCTTGCAACCAATCACCAGCTGTCACCACAAAAAACAGTAATTATCATGGACATAATTGTTGAAACAACTGAATTAACAAGCTCTACTCTGATACTAAAGGCAGGAATTTAGCAGTTTCAAATCTAGCTATAGCCTTAAAAAATCAGCTTAACTAAAATTCGACAAAATAAACAAGATCATTCATGTATCTCATCAAAATGAAATATAAACGCCAAATGAAGTCATTATTTAGACATATCGAAGAAACCAGATCCAATCTCCATCATCAGTTTACAAGTCAGAAACTTGCCTTTCTGTGCAAAACGCAAAGGAAGCTCAAACCTTTTACATCACCAAATACAGTCTACCCTCCACTAGGTAGCAGACAAAACAAACAAAATAAAAACAAAGAACCCATTTCAGACCCATATGTTTATGACAAATCTAAATCCAGATCCAACGCCCCCACCATACAAAAAAACACAGCCTAAATCCCACATTTCTCACACGTCTCATTGATTTCCTGAAGTTTTGTTCTTTCAGCAGCAACAAAACCAATCCCACAAAAATGCTAACAAACCCCCCCACCAAAAACTAATCAAAAACACATAATCACACCAGATCCATAAAAGACATGATAGATCTAAAAAGTTTGAATTTTAATGAAAAAGAAGGGAACACTCACCCATCATAAGAGAGTAAACAACAAGGTAATTGTTCTTGAAAGAATTGAAAGCAGGAGATGTATTGATTCGATCTTTTGTTGTCTTGCTTAGCTCAATTCCTAGAACAACAGCACTTAATGCCCCAAAAACCAAATAGTAAAAAGCTTCCATTTTATCTGTCAGCCCTCACTTGCTCTTCTGTTTTTGAGTGAGAACCCCAAACAAAACCCAGAAAATATTCTGTAATGTATAATGTGGCGTTGCTTTAGGCTTTACAACCTCTACACGGAGTGTATGAGGTTCTCTGGTTTGTGAGAGAGAGGTATATATAGCTCGGGTTGAAGAAGAGCCGGGCTGTTATCCTCTGCATGCTATTCTATCATTATCTTTTTAGTATTTTTTTTTAGCTGAGATTTTTGGCTTTTGCTTTATGCTTTTGTTGTACGTTTGACTTTGTAGTGTTACGAAATTAAATTAACATTATTTTTTTTTTATCTACAAGTGCATGAATAAATTAAAAAGAAAGAAATTACTATGGGAGATGATTAAAACTAAGGGTGTTTCTAATATAATGGGTCAAGTTCTGAGGTATAATTATATCTGATTTATTTTTTTATGTTTTATTAAATATAAAGTTGATTTATTCAAGTTTTTTACATCACAATCAGTTGAATTTATCATATGAAAGTTATAAATATTTACAATTTGGACATATTAATTTTTTTATTTTTCGATGATCCTAAGAAATACGAGTTGTAACTATTATAATTAAATAAATCATGGGATAACATAAAAGATTATCATGATTTATGGGATAATATAAAAACTATCACAATTTCCACATGAAAACAAATTAAAACAAAAATTAATGTTAAACATTTTATAACACAGTCAGGTTGCAATATTCTAGAAAGATAGACTACTATAAAAAGACTATAGAGTGTTGTTAGGTTTGTGATTTGATTATGAAAATAAAAGCTCAGTATGAATTCTTTAGATTTTCTTTTGTTTTCTCATGTTCTTTTGGTTTCTAAATAGAAAAGATTAAAATTGAAAAACAAATTGTCACCTCATCAAATTAAATTTAAAAAGAAAAAACTATAATTTATTTAAATATAAAGAATAAAAAAGAGAGGTTAAATGAATGAGAGATAATTGTGAGTGTGATGATGAGGGAAGAGGAAAACAAAGAGAGAAGAAAAATATCATTTATATCAATGACTCAATTTATTTGTATTGAGTTAAATTGATTAAATCTGGTTGAGTGAGCTTTAAAAACTATAATTCGAACCCTATCTTGTGATATATATTTATTATAATTTTTTATCCTGTTATTATTTATAATATTCATATTATTTGACTTTGACAAATTGAGTTGAGTTAAATATTACAAATGTATTGGTTTTCAACATCCTTAAATAAAACTTTTTAAAATTTAAGTAGTATTTCTAAAGCGTAAATGATCTTACATGTAAATGAAAGAAAATGTAGTATGTTTCGGGAAATCAAACCGAGACCTAATTTTGGTAAGGTTCCAAAAACAATTTGATGGAAGTTAACCTTATCAAATTCAAATGACTCTCCAAGTGAAAGAGCAACCGAATTAACCAGGTTAAAACCTTGTTTGACTTTAAAAAAATACAAAATTATATTTTATGATTTTTTGTTTAAAAAAATTAAAATGAAGTTATTTTGGATTAATTTAAGTTAAACTATCAGCATGTGACTCAAACTTAAATCAAATCATAGTTGAATCAAGTTTAATAACGTTGCATTTTTAAGAATGATCTAGATAGATGTTTTTATGTTTTAATAATTTTAAATTTTTTTGATTAAGTGTGATATGTTTTTTAAAATATATAGATACAGTATAGTTTTTGTTTTTTGTTTTTTTTCTTTCTTATCAGGTATTTATGATATTAGAGGAATCAATGTACTATATCCTTTGCTAAAATAGATGTTCATCATTGTCATTATCTCATACGGGTAATTATCTTTCAAAAAATGATAAAAATTATCTACTAATATTGTTTTGTTTTTTATTTATGAAAGTTAAAGAGATAGAGAAACCACATCACTATTGAATTTTTGAATTATGGTTGTCTTCTAGATTAAGAAGTTAAGTTGTTGTTGTTAATTAATTAATATATATATATATATCATTAATTGAGATAAAATAATAAATAATCAAAGAAATAGAATTGAAATGTGTTAAATGTGATATTCTTTATGAAAGATCCAAAATGATACTAGAAAAGAATTTAAGGATATCTATTCTTTATGTAAATTTCAAGGAGTCCATGATAATTAAAGTTATGCATGTTTCATAAAATAAAGAATAAGTATAAAAGTAAAAATATGTATTTTATTAAAGAATAAAAGTAGATATAAAATAAAATTATTTTTATGATAATCTTGAAATGAATTTTTATATTGTCAAAATAAAGATGACAAAAATACATATTTTTTTCCTATTGTGCCCCTCTCTTTTATCTGGATATAATATCCAGATTATATTTAAAAATAATATTTGTGTTGATCCAATAAAATTAATTAGTGCGTGATTTTCTTCTCATTTATCACACAAAGCTTCAATTTTAAAGAAAAGATAACAATAAATTGCTTGCAATGATCTTAAAATCAGATTATAATTTAGAGAGTATTTGTTTTTATAGTTGAACTTGTTTTTTTAATTATTTTTTATCTAAAAAATATTAAATTAATTGGATAATACATAGAGGATAATACAAGTATCTATAGTGTATTTTTTTGGTTTCAAGATCTTGACAGGGTACAAGCATGAGAAGCAGGTGACAGATTGTAGGGCCCACAAACGCGGTTCTCACTGTTCTGTTTGTACGGACATGTTAGACGTGGCAAGATCAGGGCGAGTTTGATGAATTTTATGATGGCCTTCAGTCAGTGTCGGTGGTTCTGTCGACGAGAGCTAGTGCTGGAGACCCACATGGCACGTGTTGGATCACGTGCTTCCGTTAAACAATCTGTATTCCACTTTCCATTTCTCTGAACCGTCTGATGTGAAGAGGGACATGTGTGAAGGAAGTACATCGCTGTGTTTGATCTTGTACTTATTGCGGTAGGTACTTGCTCTATAGTATTATTCCATTTGTTTAAAAAAAAACAATTAATTTAGGTGGTGTTTGTAAGCACTCAAAACGTGTTTTTTAAAAAAGTTGAATATTTATTTATTTTAAATAAAAAAAATTAATATTAAATTATTTTAATATGTTAATCTTAAAAATAATTTTTATAATAAAAAATATTATTTTAATATATTTTTTAAATCAAAAAATATTTTAAAAAATAACTTCAAACACATTCCCAAATCTTTTCACCGTCAAATCATGGGCAAACTTTACTGCTAGAGAACAAAGTAGCCAAGAATCTTGACAAGAATAGCAAGGAACCAATTTCAAGCAGTGCCGGTTGTTCTAGATATTATTTTTATTAATATCATAAAAAATAAATATAAAAGATATATGAACATGTTTGATTGGACAAATAAAGACTAAAACATAAGATGAATTAAAATCCAGGACAATTTCAGAGAGAGTTTTATAAAATATAAGAAGACATGCCCCTCTCTATACCCAATGTTTTTCATTTTTATTATCATGAGATGGTTACTAAACACTATAGATTAAGACTATTATTTTCATGAAAAAAAACTCTTTTCCAGAATTTGTTTTTAGGTTACATTTATTACAAGGACATAATTTTTTTTTACTTTTTTATCTATTAATTTTTCACCCTCTTTCTTCATGTTCAACACAAATAATTGAGGGGTTGGGGATATAAACGTTTCAACCATATAAATGGGATTGAAAGTCACCCTCCAATCATGAAGGAAAAACCTTACCTTTCAAACCATAAGCAGGGTGGGCCAAGATGATTGTCTTTCATGTGATTTTAGGTTTGAATCCTGTAATTATTAATATAATAATTTTTTATTATTATATGAAACTCTATTTCTTGAAAACGTATTTTATGGGTCCAGGTAAGCGAGTAAAACTCTGACTGTCTTAGGCTTTTACAAGATATGCACATCTTGACTCCCTGACTCGAACTCGAGACTTGCTGTGTAGATCTCAAACTCTTTGTCACCACGCCACACCCCTTGAGGACCTAATATAATAATTATTAAATACTTACATGATTATTAACTTTAAAAATTTATAAGATTAGTCAAGATTCGAGTAAGCTGACCCGATCACCATATTAATAAAAAAAATTACCATTTTTTGAAATAAAGCAAGGAGTCTCACTTCATATTTTATTATTTATTTAATTTATCACTTATTTATGTTTGTATCTCATCTTTCGTCCTTTATTATATTTAAATTCATAATCTATTAAGGTGTTTGGTATCCATAAATATCATCTATAAATCTAATATACTACAAGTCTAATCATCATCTAGATTTTTTTCAATGCTTATCAAACATCTTTAATCACTTCATCTTCTTAACACATTCTTTCCACTTCATTTTTAACTTTGTCGCCCCCAACAATTTTCTTAATTTTTTTTTTATTAATCTCGTATCAAACGCAATATTAACATTACATGGCACGCGACACATACCTTAAACAAGTTCAGGTTAGTACAATCGTCAAAGTAACCATTACTTGAAAAATGTATACTTCGACAAGCTTTTTGTTCCACGCTTCGGGTTGCTGAAATATTTTATTTTTTCGTTGAAGTTATTTTTATATAAAAATGTATTTAGATAATATTTTTTAATTTTAAAATTTATTTTTAATATAATCCCATCAAAATAATTTATAAATACTAAAAAAATATTTTTAAAATGAGTCCCTAACACTCCTGAATCGGAAAAAAAGTTTTGCATGGAGTAAGATATCACTAAATTTGTGAGACAAGGGAAGGGGCAAAACACAAGGATCCCATATAATTCAGATGCCAAAGAAAACCTCAAAGGTTTAAAGCGTTATCTCATCTAAAAATTTAAGTTGTTAAATAAAATTCAAAAATATGATTTATAAAGGTGTATATTAGAGAATAATATAAATAATATTTTGAGACTTTATCTAATAACTTAAACTTTTAAATAAAATAATTCTTTTAATATAATATCAGAATTTTATTGACATTACAAGTTCAAATCTCACTATTCCACGTTACACAGGTTGAGAGCAAAGCAGGGAGAAGAAGCAGTCTTCTGCTAATTTACTGAACAATTATCGAACTCCATAGCCAAATCTCTGACCTGAAACTCCTTCCAGATGGCTGCATTTCCTTCAATCATCAGTTCACACTCATCTTCTTTGTATCCTTATCATCAATCATCACCGCTGATTGATGAATCACAGGATCGTAGCTCACCCTTCTTCACTATCACATCAAGTGGATCTTTGACGTAGGGATTATCCTCGCTCGATCACAGTCCCGAGAGCCCTAAAAGTCTTCACTATCAGATCAAACGGATCAGGACGAGTTTGATGGATTCTATCATGGCCTTCACTGATCATGGCCTTCACTGTCGGTGGTTCTGTCGACGAGAGCTAGTGCTGGAGACCCATACAGCAGCACGTCTCGGATCAGGTGCTTCTCAGTTGAACATTTTCTGTTCCCACTTTCCATCTCTCTGCACCGTTTGATGTGAAGAAAGTGCCGTTTAGTCTAGAGTATTATTTCATTTGTTGAAAAAAGAAATTTATTTCGCATTTGGTGAAGGAATTCATTAGTGTAACTTTTATTTGTTTATATTTAAAATAACAAAAGTGAAGTAGAAGATTTTGGGTCAAACACTAACCAGTCTTTATCTTAATTAAACATGGTGTAAGTTTTATAGTAATGAATATAAATTTCAATGTAATTATCTTTATATGGTTAAACCCAATTGATTTTTCTAGAATAATTAGCAAAACAAAAATAAATTTATAAAAGAAACTTGAGAGAAAAAGGTGGAGAGGGAGGAAGAGACTGTTAGAGAATAATATAAATCATATTATGGGGTCTCACTTACAAGTTTAAGCTTTTAGATGAGATAGTTCCTTAACATAGTATCAGAATCTTGTTGACCCAGCGGTCACGAGTTCGAATTTCATCACTCCCATTCTATTTGATAAAAACCAAGCACAAGGTGATGTGGACCCGTGCAAGTTTCAAACCCAAAGAGCTTTCACTTGAGGGTGTGTGTTAGAGAATAATATAAATTATATTATGAGGTCTCACTTACAATCTTAAATTTTTAGGTGAGATGGTTTCTTAACAGGGACGTGTGACTATGATAATGAATTTTAAGGTTTGAGTCTTTGGAAGATAATTTTCTCTTTATACAAATATTAAGTCAATACAATTTTTAATTTCTTGGTTAAACCGGTTTGGTTCAATCAATCTCAAAAGCCTTAATTCCTTTTATTCATGCATTTCCACCAAATCTGGTTTTTAAAATCATTTCTTTAATTGCTTTCATTTTAAATAAAAAAGGGGTCAATCCATTGTTGAATCTAGGATAAATGTTTTTATAAAATATCTCTCGATTATGAGTTTGGTGTGGGTCTCTATCCTTTGCTTGCATGACGGTCCCATCATTTATATTGAACAATACTATAGAGTATAAACCAGCCAAAATCTTTGAAAAGGGTTTAAATTTAAATAATAATTATGGACCATACATCCTACCAACGTCTGCCTAACATAATGAAAATGTAAGGTGCTAGAATACAATCATGTGCAAACTTTAGTGCTAGATCTTGAACAGAGTAGCCAAGAATCTTGACAAGAATAGCAAGGATTTTTAATTTCAAGCAGTGTCGGTCGCTGTTCCTGATATTCTTATTTATTTCATAAAAATATATAAAATATGAGGATTTTGTTAATTTGTCAAGCTTGGACATGGAAATGATGGGGTGTGGATGGTTTCTATGTACTTAAAACGACAAACAAAAACAGAAGATCCATCAACTTGTCAAGTGCCAAGTACTGATCACTTTCTCTTGTTCTTCTTTTTTCTAAAGATCTTATGGAAAATCCCAAAAAAATAAGTCGCACTTTTCCATGGCAACATGGTTCAAGTCAAATACACGAGGCCCTGCGGTTTGGCTTCGAAGATATATTTACATTATCCAAAGAGATTTATTCGAACTTGGTTAGGTTATGAACAATCTTGTCATAATAAATTGGTTTTAGACTCAGATGGTGATTTAAAAAGAGATGAAATGAAACCAACTCAGTGAGTTGCTCAGAATCGTATGGAATCAAGCCTAAGAACTGGAAATTCTCATCCTCGATGTTTTTCTATGCTGTGTTTAGCAATGAAATTTCTGCGAAGCTTGCTTCGACCATCAACAAGGAAAACCGATGATCAAGATGTATACTGTATATGGAACTGAAGTTTGAATTGTCCAGTTTCAAATATTTCCATGCAAGTAGGGCCCTTGGTTGACTATACAATCTATTTTCCGTTGACTTACAATTCCAGGTGAAGCTATCAGTTTCCATACAAGAAGGTCCCTTGTTCCATAAATTTCCATGCAAGGGACTGCTTGCTTGAAGGGTTAAACAGTTTTGTTACAGTAATTATTTTATATAAGAATTTAAACTGCTAAAATATAATTTATATTATTCTTTAACACACACCCCTAAATGAAAGTTTTTTGGGTTTGAAATTTGCACAGACCCACACTACTTTGTGCTTGATTTTTATAAAATAAAATGGGGTAGTGAAATTCGAATTCATGACTACTGGGTCAACAAGTCTCTGATATCATATTAAAAAATTATCTCATTTAAGGATTTAAACTGTTAGGTGAAATGTCATAATTGATATTATTCTCTAACCAAATTAAAGAGGTGAGAGATTCTGATCATGGAACTTGACCTTCACAGCCTACCTAGTCATGTCAAGAATGTGTTAAATTAGAAAACTGGCCAAATCGAGAAGAAATATGGGAGCTATTGAAATCATTGTAAGAGAGGTCGAGCTTTTGATCAGAGAACTATTGGAATGGCGTGTGACGTAAAGCATAACTATCACCGGAAAAAGGATTGTTCGAGTTGAAGCACAGAGAGCGCTTGGTGATGAGCACACAAAGGAGCAGAAGATGAGTAATTCGAGGAGAACGATGATGAAATTTAGATGTTCATATTATTAAACTGTTAAATGAGATAAAAAAAAATTCATTGCCAAAGGAAACTTCTCAGGAAAACAAAGTTCATAATAATTTCCAGGTTCTTGCACTTACGATTTCCAGGTTACTGATGGATTGGTATGAAAGATCCCTAAAGATCCTTTTTTTTCCGCCATCAACTAGGGGAAACCAGTCTTCATCTGGCCTGTCCCTTTCCTCTCCGACCACCAAGTCGTCGGAACTTGGGTAGATAGTCCAACAAGTGGTGGTGAATATACAACTGGAGTTTGAATTATTCCATTGAAGGCCCCTCAGTTGACTAAACGAGACTGTTGGAAACACGGCGATAGTGATTTCCACAGTGAACATTTTGTCGGGAGTGGATAAAATCTCTGCGTTTGCAGCAAGCCCTTGTGCTAATGGATACTGTGTGTGCTCCAAACAGAACTTCCTTTGATTTCTTTGCCTCGTATCCAGAAATAATATTCATTTTAAATTGATTATGTTAACCCGTCTAACCCACTATAACTTGAATTTTAAGATGCGGTAAACTTTACTGCTAGATCTTGAACAGAGTTGCAGGAATGGTAATGAACCAACCTCGAACACTGCCGGTTGTTCTTCATATATATATACACACACATTCTAATTACTGACCTGTGTTTCGTCAGAATTAGAACCATATTTTTTTTAATATAAAAAAATATTAATCGTGTGAGAATTTTTTATTATAATATAAATAATTTACCTAGGTGCACAATAAAAAGTGAAAAATGCAACAGTAAAACTTGGACATCTGTGTGTGTGTGTGTGTAAAGGATACATCAACTTGTCAAATACCAAGTACTGGCCAACTTAACATGGTGCAATTCAAATACATGAGGCACTGCGGTTTGACTTTAAAAGTATAAAATGACTTTATTGCCCCTAAAATCAAATTTTCGTTACCTTACTTCCAGGGGCTATTTCATACTTTCATTAAGATACAAGAGGATCCCGCGTAATCCACATGGCAGAAGCCCCCGCACTAGAGCCACAGGTTCAGATTCTCGGGAGAGATAATATCGAGAGAGCACAGACAATGGCTATGGCCCGTTTACGAATTTCCTAATTGAGAAGAAGAAAGCAAACCAAGCATATATCCCCTACTCATTTATAGAACAGCTAGCAATCTCGAGATTTCTGAACTGAAAGTCCTTCCAAATGGCTGCACTTCCTTCAATCAGTTCACACTCATCTTCTTTGTATCCTTGTTTTCAATCATCGCCACTGATTTTCTCTTCAAAGACTACACGGAATCATAGCTCGCCCTTCTTCACTGTCAGATCAAATGGATCTTCAAGGAGGAGATTATCCTCGAGCACAGTTCCAAGAGGCCTAAAAGTCTTAAATGCAGCAACAAAACCTGCAAAATCACCAGGTACTTTGATCTAACCTGGACTTTATTGATAAGATTGCCATGGTTTTTGAACATAAACAAGATCACTCATCTCCTGATGATTGTTCCCAACGAGTCATAGAGTCTTTGCTGTGTTTATATATCCTCAATCTTGACTCTGAGTGAGTTCTTTTTCGTATCCTTCTTTGGAGAGATTAGCTGAGGAAGATTGGAAGACTAAGAGAGAAGTTCTTCTCCAGAATAAGGTCCCTTTTCCCCTACCATTGTCTCTCAGACTCGCGCAATTGCACGCACAGAGAGAGAACTAAGAAACAAAATACTTGTTATTTCCAGGTCAGGAGTGTGGAAGTGAAGGAAGCTCTGCGCCTTCAGAAAGAAAACAAATTTGTGATTCTTGACGTGAGACCAGAAGCAGAATTCAAAGAGGTTTAGGGATCTTATCATCACTTCTGACAGCTCATGAACAGAGCTCGAAAGGGTTGACTGCATAATTTGAGGCCAAATAACCTGAGTTATTTTTCCTGTTTTGATCGCAGGTTCATCCATCAGGAGCTATCAATGTACAGGTATACAGGCTTATAAAGGAATGGACAGCCTGGGACATAGCAAGGCGAGCAGCGTTTGCATTTTTTGGCATCTTTGCTGGCACAGAAGAAAATCCTGAGTTTCTGCAGAGTAAGAAATATCCAGAAAAGATGCTAAATTGCCTGTGATCTTCAATTTATGTGATCAAGAAAAACACTAACAGATTAAAACATGCTAGCAGCTGTGGAATCAAAGATCAATAAAAATTCAAAGATAATAGTGGCTTGCTCAGCTGGGGGCACAATGAGGCCATCCCAGAAATCTTCCTGAAGGACAGCAATCAAGGTCTGTCAACTTCTCTGATTCTAATGTTACTGTTAATATTTCTCTATATTTCAACTCTCCCAGGGATGAAATGTATAAACACACTTTTTTTTTCATGCAGATCACTGATAGCAGCTTACTTATTAGTCCTCAACGGTTACAAGAATGTCTTCCACTTGGAAGGGGGTCTCTACACGTGGTTCAAGGAGGGTTTGCCAGCAGAGTCTGAAGAGTGAAGCACCATCAGTATTACAGGTACTGTTCTTGGATCATGACTGACTCTATTTTGTCCACCCACGAATGGAAGATCTATTTATTGAAAAAACTGAGTTTAATCACATTGAGAGGCAAACATGGATTTTCATTGTATATGGAATGATAGTTCTATAACTATCTAACAGTATACTGATAGTAAAGAGTGGTGGACTTTGATCTGCAGAACAGCTTTCCTCTCAATTTTCCACACAGACCTATCTGGAATGTGCAGGTCCAGCAACTAACTAATCTTCATAATAATAATCAGAGCTGCAGAAGACTGCGGCATGTGAACATGGAATCTCCCCTGATGAAACTCCTATTTGGTTAAAAGCCCTTAAATAAGATCTAACCAAAGCAAGAGCACCTTCATAAATTCGATTTCCACTTGTAAATCCACTCATGTGGACAAACACACAGCCAGGAATTCATCCTGCAAATAGCAAAAGTATAAGCATTCCAAACTCAGATTTTATTTCAGAATCTGTATTGAACCTCAATTGAATCTGTATCAGAATTTCAGTTTGAGATAGTTAGAAATAAACGGGCTTTTATGTTACTGTATTTGGTACTTCATTGTTTAGTGTCCTCATCCACACGTGATAGCAGCTAAATGACAGGCTATATTGTTAGTACCTGGTAAATAACATATTTGATGGAAGGATTGATCTTCATGTCTTCCTCAGCTCAAAAATGTGGAGCTTCCACCATCTGAAAGATTACTAGTAAAGGGAACTTGCTCATCTAAATATTATTAAGAACTTCTATTTGTTTCCACGAAGCTGATAAGGTTTCACACAGACCTGCATTCATCAGAATTTATGAAAAAATTAATAAATAAAAGGTAATGGAATCTTTGGCTGTTGATTCAACATCAAGGGTTGATAACAAGTAACACTTCATTTAGCAACATCAAACATTAAGGCTAACTATCCACTCCAAATCTAAATGCCATTTTTACTTTACTTCATGAAAGAAAGTACCTTTCTTGCTGAGTCTGGGCTTGAAAATATCAAATCCTGCACCAAAATAAATAAGATAGCTTTCTTTCATTCACGGCTTTAAGAAGGCAAATCCCGCCAGTGTCTTAGATAGCAAAAGCATGTTTCAATACTTATGAAAACCCTGCAAAACCAACACCAACCCATCACTTAAAATCACCTACTTAAACCATCCCTAGTTCATTCAAACAACAAAATTCTTTTTTTTTTTTAAAAAAAAAACCCTCTTTCAGGGACATCAAAAAGCAACCTTTTTAACACTAAAGAAGAAACCAAAGACTATCAATTTTCATAATTTTTCACTTTGCATCAATTTTCATAATAATACCAAAAAATAATTTTTTGATAATTTAATTTTTTTTTTCTTCACATTTTCTTTTTAATTCAAGCGACAACAAGAACGAGGTTAATAAACTATTGGGCTTGTACTTTAATCTAAATAACTCAATCCAAGAGGCCCACTGGGCTTACCTCATCATGGAAATTATTATGTATCTCAAAATTTCCAATTAATTGCAATGAATAACAGGATTAATCTTAAAGGATTGGTATGCTGTTTAAAATGATTTGCGCTTTTTTTTTCTTTACAAGGTAGAATCTCACTATCAACCTCTAAAAGAAAATATTATTCTAAACACACCAATTTAATATAAAAGGGTGTTTTAAGATATTTAAGAAAAAAATCTTATTTCACTTGGTATAGGTCATGTGATGTTTGCACTTGGATTTATTATAGAAAATAGATCCAACCATAGGTTTAATTTCATTAGCTTTTGAGCTACATGATAGAAAGCTGCATAATAGACTTGAAATAAAGCCGAAGGCCAAAGATCTGCTCTATCCTGTACTTGTTTTCTGTGTTTTATCTACACTTGTAACCTTGTTTGAATCTATTATTACATCAAGCTTCCTTCTTCCAAGGTTTTTGGGTTGAAAAGCATGTAAAATGATGCTTTTTCAATCCAAAAAGCAGCAGCAGCAGCTGCTAAACTGGCTCGAATAAGCTGGAAGGGATGAACTGACTGTTGGGAAAGCCGAAGGGACAATTGGCGAGAGGCAAAAAAAAACAGGCTTTTCTTGGAAAAGGCAGCTTATTTGCATCAAATTTATGCAGCTAGAGGTGCTGGGAAATAGGCAAGGCTTTGAATAAGTCAAAACATAGATTTCCTTTAATTAAACTGAGTCGACCACTCAGAATGTTAGCAGAGGTTGTTTGCAATCTTGTGCCGTCAAATTTCAAGGATGAGCTAAGAATGCAAGGGACTTTATGAAGTCATGGAAGACTGCTCAAAATGTTTTTGTTATAGCAATTTGGAGTGCTCATCAACATTAGCCTCCAGGCAGAGTCAATTATTGACTGCCATTAAACAAAAAAGAAAAACCTTTTCTTTACCACTATCATCTACATTTCTAGATTGAAAACTAGCTAAGCTGCTTTCTGCGAGTCTTCCTTCTCTGCTGGAGAGCTTAGATCCATGGATTCCTTTCTTCTACTTCCCATCCTCCACAATCCATACAACGTCTTGAATTCCCTGACAGCATGAACACTACTTTCTTGGGAAAACACACCTCCAGTTTCACCTGTCTCGTCCCTGCTGGACCGAGCTGACCTACTGGCAATCATTCTTTGGTCAACCTTGCCTGGCCCTCTTAAATCACCACTATTGATTTGTGATTGCAGAGCTGAGATGACTGATTTCAAAGCCCGGCTCGGCGAATTTCTGTTAGAGATCATAATCTCACCCATCTCAGCAGGACTCAAACTTGATCCACCATAATGTAAAATATCTTCAACTTGTGAGAAAAGCTTGTGTTCCTTGACTCCTAAGTAATTATTGGCTAAACTCTTAAATGCTGAGAAATTACATGATGGGAACTGAATATGGACATCAACCCTGCCAGGCCTGAGCACAGCTTGATCAATCTGATCCTTACAGTTCATGGTGAACACCATCACACGCTCCTCGCCGCAGCACGAAACAATTCCATCCATGAAATTCAGGACCCCGGACAAGCTCACGTCCCTTGATTTCTCATTCATCAAGAACCTGTCAAAATCCTCGATTACAATCATGGACCGACTTGTGGTTTGCAGCAGGAGCATTTTGAGGTCAGAATCGTCAGAAACCTTGGAGATGTTAATGTCATAGACATCAAAGTTGAGGAATCTAGCCATGGCCGCAACGAAGCTGGATTTGCCTGTCCCGGACGCGCCATAAAGAAGATAACTTCTTTTCCATACATGGCCTAATCTGTGATAGTACTGCTTAGACTTCAAAAACAATTCAAGATCAGCTTTTACCTTGTTCTTCAAGTCACCATCCATGATCATTGTATCCATGGTGGCTGGATGTGTGAAAGGAACTGATCTCCACCGTCCGTTCTCACAAGGATTCTTCTCTAGATTCATAAACAATTTGATTTCGTTTCTCTTCTGCTCAACCTGATCAGCAACCGAAAGAATGTGCTGCAAGTAAGGACGCAGAACCCTTCTCTTGTCTTTCTTTCTCAACCTCAGCACCAATGTTCTCTTGCCATTCCCTTCACAATATCTCTCGTTGCTCCAACGCACTCTAGCCCCGAGAAAACTATCATGAATCTCTTGATTCTTGTCCAGATGGAGGATGATGTCGTTCGCTTTCGAGCCTGAAAACAGATTGGTGAAATCAGAATCTTCGATGGCAGGCAGCGAGGCTAGATAAGTGGAGACCTTGCGGTAGAGTTGATTTTCCAGGAAAAGATCATTGAATTGTGGAACCTTGAAGATTTGGTAAACATAAAACTTGTCTTCGAATGATCTCCAACACCCAGCAAGAATATGTAAAACAGATGTTTTTGCCAGGAATCTAATGACCAAAAAGACAGCAACGATTGTAATGAAAAAAGCAAGAACTGGGCTACTAAGATTCATGATCATAAATCATGTTAGAAAGGTAAGAATTGAAGAAAGGGAATTGAAGCAAAGTATAAATAATGGTCTAGTATGAGGGAAGACGATGGGGAAGATGGGAGGCGTATGGCTTATGTAGTTTCGGAGATAGTCAACTTGTGCCGGCAAATTCAACGAACTTCCCTATCGGCTAACCAAGCTGGTTTATCTTTGAGCTATACCATTTTTTTTTAAAAATAACCTTAAAAATACAACATTATCATCCCTCCAAACTTTAAAAATTAATTATTTTAATTTTAAATTAATTTTTTATATATTTTCATATAATTTTAATGGGTTGATATCAGAAAATATTTCTTTTAAATAGGTATTATTTTAATATATTTATAGATAAACATATATTTTAGAAATAACCAGAGACATGTTACTATTTTTCATCTGCGTGAATCTCATTCAATTGTCTTGACTAAAGGCAAAGCTTTGACTTGTACACCCATATATTAATAACATTTCTCGGTTTGATCCATTTGAATATTCAATTATTTGTGTTCTTTTCTTTGAATACCCAGAAAGTGAAGGCATTTACTTTGAGACAACAAGGATGCTAAGCATGTTTGTCACCCTATTTTATACGTGTTTTTTATTAAAAAATTAAAAACTTTTGTTTTAAATTATTTTAATATATTAATATCAAAAATAATTTAAAAATATATCATATATTTCTGAATAATGAGCGTTATTTATTCCATGGAGTGAGCTTTATTACCATTAATAATAAAAGAAACAATTATGATAATGGGCATCAATCTCCATGGCATAGCAGCCATATAGACCAGTTTGGTAAGATTTTGTTTTTTATTGGAAGAACCCCAACCTTTCTTTTCTTTAGATACTTTTTGAATCAAGAAATAAAATTTTAATTGTTTTCAATTTTTATAAAGTAAATATATTTTGACTAGAACTCAAGACTTGTAAAGATAAATCTTAAATTTTTTGAGGACCCAGTTTGGTAAGATGAGAGAGTGACAACATGTTAGTCTACACGGATGTAATTTTATTTTGATAATATAATTGATTTTTGAAGTGTTTTATATTTGAAAATGTATCAAAATAAATTGTTTTATTTTTTAAAATCTATTTTTAATAACAATTAGTTTCAAGCATAGAGAAGAATTCAAAAATCCCAAATATTAACAAAAAAAAACAATTTTGAAACTCAAAAACAAATACCCTCTTAATTTCTTTGAGGTTTTCTTACCATGAAAAACATATAATTATTAAATCAGAAGTTGACATTTTTCCACCGAAATGATAAATAAATAAATAAATTGGCCAAGAACCCAACCCATGCAAATCGACTTTCAATCCTGGTTCCTGCCACTTGCCACCAGTTGCCTCAAAAAACATTAATCGTGAATCACACACATTCAAAGCAATTCAGTTGTTTGAACTTCAAATTAAGCTGCTATGAATGGAACTAGTCAACCCAGAATTTTCAAGGATTGCAACACCATCCCTTTTCTTTTCCCTTTTTCTGCCCAACAACATTAGTGGTTCGAGGAGCCGCGGCGGCGGCATAAAGGATATATATATATATATATATAGGGTTTAGCAGCATCTCCGGAAGGTGGTTGGAGGAGGAGGAGCAGCGGCAAACTTGGATGACTCTTGTCCAAAACAAAATTATTTGGGATAGATTCAGATTAATCAATCAATTCACGGGTTGATCTAACTACTCTGATAACCATGACTAAAATCTAATATATATATATAGATATAGACCCATTATCACAAGAAGCAATTTCTTATGTTTGAAGGAATCACATGAAGCAGTTAAAAGCAATGGCGTTGACACAGAGCGAGTACCTAAAGCTGCTAAGATTTGACATTTCAGCTTCGCAGCTTAATTTATCCCCCATAAATTGTGTCACTCTATGTGCTAGCTGTTCTTATATTTATCCCCCATCTTATATTGGCCAAGACAATAGCGATCAGTTGATTTATCAAGTATTCCATTTGATGAAATGCATGAAATTATCTTTTAATACTTCCACTGTATATGAAATGCTTAAGGTGTTAACTGAGATATCAAAACTTGATTTATATTATTCTCTAACAATCCATGTTATTATAATCCATGTTATTATCCAGTCCCCTAAAGAGAAGCATACGGTTTAGCATCAAGGAGTTTGACATTTTTGGATTGTTAATCCTATTGAGGGCTACTGATATGCAGTCCGAGATCCAATAATTTGCTTTTAGTCTCCTGCCCTTAGCCATTAATGGATTGTTATCATCTATTGTGCGGATTTCAAGCCCTTTGTTATTACATCACGCTCCTTGGGAACAATTACAATAACTACAGTTGTATGTCTTTTTTATTGCAATACAATTTCAATAAAGGTTGTGCCTCATATTTTTCTTTCTTTCTTGCAAACACAAATGAAGGCAGCAACCTGCATATTTGTAGCCATACTGTAACTTCAAATTTTGAATATTTGTGGATAAGTTAGGCCAGTAAAAGATCTCAAGACCTCAACATGACCTGCTGTATGCCTCACACTTTAACTTCAAATGGCAGGGAGTTTACGCAACACAATACCTGCAGCATCCTCGTCCCCTCGAGAAAATCTACTCTAGGAATCAACTGAGAATCCAAATCAAAATTCAGAAACAATGGCCGCCGAACAATTATGTCATTCCCACCATACCGGCTCAAGAATGAAATCATCCTATCAAATTCTTCAATAGAATATGGGTTCCAAACAGTCAAATAGTTTAACGGCTAATCTAAACGTAAAACATGGTCTCGTATAGAATCAAAAGATGCAAACTTCAGACATGGGTCTGCTTAACAAGAACCCATATTCTTTCTCATTAAAACCCAGTTCTCCAAATAACAAATACATTAATCGTGAAGAAACAAGAAACGGTAAGCTCCATGGAAATGTCTATCTGAACATAATACGCACAGAATGAAAACAGCTCACCAACTTCATTCTGCAAAACAGCAGGCAAGTCGAGGCAGCTGTACTGGACTAGAAGTGAAAAAAACCACAGGGGCTAAGAAGCTTGATGTTTTAGCTGAATTTACTAGAGTTGGCTTTTTATGGGTCGAGAGAGTTGCAAATGGAGTAGCTAAAGACTGAAGCTTTGTTGGTGATGTGTTTGTTGTTTGCAATAGAAAGGAAGAACTTGAAGAAGAAAATAAAGGGTCTGCTGTTGCAAGCATGGTTGTCTTCGTTCAAATATTCTCTTTGGATGAGCTTGTGGCCATGGAAGTTGAAGGTTTTGACAGTGGCTTCAGCTGCACTGCTCTAAGTTTGCCTCTAAAAGTACTCTGGTGTGGGTATTAACACACAGTTGCATGCAGTTAGGTTTCAAGTATTGGTAGTCATGAGCATGAGAAACCTAATCATTCGTAAAATATACACACTGCTCTAAGTTGAACTGGGGAATTTGGACAGGTTCATATTGATGAAAAGATGGAATAACACACGGAAGTTTCCTTTAAACGAAATCTTTAATGTCACTGAAGGATGTTATAAAAACTAGAGATACAAATAATAATGATTTCGCTCCATGTTCAATCAATCAGGGGTTAGAATCAGGGTTTGAGGTAATTGTGAGCTTGAGTTTCAAACCCCAAATTCTGTTACCTCTTTCAGGGGGGAGTAAGTGACAAATGAAACCATTTCAGATCCCAGATCAGCAGCTGGAGGCATTGTAGACAAATGCAAAGGGTTTGGTCCTGCAGATTTGCAGCTATCAATTCAGGAGTTTAGAACAAATTCATCAAGTCTTGTTCTTTCTTTGAGTGTCCTTGAGACGATTCTTCAGATGATTATTGGTAATATTCTTCCCGCTTTTGCTGCTAGTAGGTATAGTTTTTATAGGAATAACAGATGAGCCACTCTTTATAGATTTCTCGGGTGATCTTGAAAAATGGAACCTGCAAGACATTCAAAAAGAGAAAAATGCATTTCTCGTGTGAATTCAAGCATCAAACAATGTGAAAAATTATCAGAAGCACAAGGCCTGCAATTATATTTGCCTTTTTTTGGGAACTTGGCTAAGATCCTCTGGCATTTGTTTATGTTCCTCTTCCCTTCTTTCATCCTCTTGTTTCTGAACCTACACAAGGAAGAACAAACATAACATGAGCACCTTTCCAGTCATAACTTGAAGACTGATCAAAGCTTCCCCTTTCAGACCATCATTTGGCATGCTGTTTTAGTCAGCATTACCAACTGAGGCGCCAAACATCTCAAAATGAAATGAATACGAGTAATGCGGAGAAGGAGAGATGACACAGGTGGTCAACTCTTGTTTGCCATGCTTTGATACCATGCAAAATACTATTACTTCCACACTGTTGGACTGAACTCAGTCCAAGCCAGATGCAAAAAGTATAGCCATAACATTGCTGAACATGGAGATTAGCAAATAAGCAGAAAGAAAAAGGATACTTCAATGGGTGTTTGCTATAGCAATTTTTAGCTTCCTAGCAGCTTTCAGAAAAGTATGCTGACTAATGCAGTTCTAAAACAAGTCCAGACAAACAAAAAGAAAATGGATACTTCGACCTGTTTGCAGTCTTTGGACAAGTAGATGCAGATTACAATGTTACCATAACCATAACAATCTCAAACTTAGAAAACTAAAACTTAATAAGTTCTGAGTGGAGAATGGTAAATTGCAAGGCAGTGTGATACTATTAGAATGCCATAACCACTTATTCCAGTTAAAAGAACCAAGATGGAGGCAGATATTTTAGATCATAATTTATAACATCCTATTCTTATTTACTTCACACAAGAGAAACTCTGTACCGCAAAGAAATAGTTGCTGAAATATTGTTAGCCCCTGCATCTTTTGGAAAAGATTTATCGATAAATGGATGTATCTAACCTACATGACTGCTTCGATTAAAAAAAAAGTATTTCCAGATTAATAAAAAGAGGCGGCCAGTAAATGGATAATAAGGTGAGTAAATCATTTCGAGGAAATGAGTCTGCACCCTTAATGAATACGACAGTTTTAGAAAGATGTTCAGTAAATCAGAAAGACAATACGCTGAGATCAGTTCTAAAACATGTTCAGTAAATCATCATGTGATGCAAACACCAACTAATTAGGAAAGACAAATAGATCATTGCATTTGTTGAACATGTTCTATCAGGCAAAGGCCCGAAAATGTACACCCCATCAAGGTTTTCCGGAACATAACCGTCTAAGTTCAGAAAATTAGAAAAATTAAGAATATAAAATTTCTTCCTTATAATATGCCTCTAGAAACATAGAACAAATTTCTAACTCAAAGTTAAATCAGACAGATAAACCTAATCCCAACAAGGAAGTCCATTAAATTGGAAACTTTAAAAAGACATAAGCATAAAATAAAGGCCACATCTTTATCATATAAACCTCAAGTTTTTCAGAGGAAGCAGTTGCAACATTAGAATCAATAGCTAGGAAAAGTTAATATTCACAGACATCAAAGTCACACTCACGGATCCCTACTTCATCAGCACTGCATTATTTTGAAAGAGAGGAACTTTCATGCTAAGAGGCATGATTATCTTTCTAGAAATGATGAAATAAAGATGTTGATTTGTGCTTTAGCATTAATCAAACTTTTCAAGTTTGACGGGTGAATATTTTATGTAATATGCTAGGCTAAACTGTGGCAGAATGCATAAGCTCTTTTGCGATATGTGATGGCACAGTTTACTCGATCCATTGCAGTGATAGGAATGAATGTAAATAGACTGACCGCTGCAGTTTCAACGCCATAGTCCACGACAATTTATACTGATGCTAGACTCAACTATATCAACTTATCTTACACATGCAATACTGAAAGACCATGTCAAGAAAACAGCAAGGAGCTCAAATGTTGCACAAGTTAAGACCTTGCAATATTAAGTTACTATATTCTACCTGAAACAAGTTATGCAGCAATAATAACATGAAACCCATATGAAAAATTTTCCTACCCCACACAAACAAGACTAAAAAAGCACATAAGCTCACATCATTGACATCCTTAGACGATCCAACCTCCAAGTTTGAAACTTTAGCTTTCTTCTTAGCACCATTTCCATTAGCAGATTCCAAGTCATTTCCTTTCCTCTTCTTGCCCCCAAACACCCAAGATTTTTCCTTCTTATCTCTAACTTTCCACACATTCTTCTTTCTAAACACCAACTTATCAAACTTCCACACTTGACAACTTGTATCAATTACAGTCACTTCACTTCTTGAATACCCTTTTAACTCTTTATCACCACTAACACCAAAACCTTTCTCCTCGTCGACATCCTCGTCGTCGTCGTCGTCATCAACCCCACAATCCACATTATTAGAATTCTTATCAGAATTCAATGACCCTGTTGCAGCAAGGAAATTCTGGTCTTTTCGTACACAATTTAAAGATTCAATACCACTATTATTTCCAGAAATAGAACAAAACTTGGGTTTTGTTTGTTTCCTAGGAACCTTCTCCTTTTTCCTGGAAAGTCTCGAACTTTCCTCAACTGGGTCACTGACACAACCCATGTTGAAGAGGTCTGAAAGATCATGGTTCATTATTAAGAACAAATCTTTATTGTCACTTGAAGAAATATCCCTGGTTGTTTCTGTCGCTGTTGTCGCTGTGACTTTGATTTGATCTGAGTCAGAGTGAGTTGATTCGGAGTTTGAGTTGATGACAGAGTTTGAGGCATTGGTAGTCGGGGAACTTGATGGGTTTGGAACAGGAGGGTCATCATTGCTGTTGTTGTTGAAGCCTCTGTTGGACCAGAGCCGGTCTAACCAGTTTGAGCTGGACTTGCTGGTTTGAACTGAACACAGCATTGATTGATTGGCTTGGTTTAGTGGGATTTGAGGAGATTCTCGATCTGTAATGATCTTGAAGGAAATGAGAGAGATAGAGAGATGAGAGCTTTCTGAGACTGAACTACAATAAGTTTGGTGAGTGGGGATGGTGGCTGTGGCTGCCACTGATGGGAAGAAAGAGTTGTTGTAGATTGCTCATGGGATAAACCATAAGCATATTGGTTCATTTTTGGAAGCCTTTGAGAAAAGTAAAATGTAACCAAGAACTGTTCGAATTAGTCTTGGCAAAAGCAAAAGGTTTTCACTTTGAAGAGTTATTTCGTAAAATAAATTTGTGCTTTTTATTGTTTTGATTGAATTTGTACTTTGAATATTTTTATTTAAAATATATAATTTAAAAAGCATTTTGTACCATAATATAAATAGTTTTAAATTTTAAAAATAATTATTAAAATATTATTATTTGGATTATTTAGTATCTATTTAGAAGATATTTAACACTACGACTCAACTATAATTTTAAAAAAATTTTGAAAAAAATAGCTTTAAATTTTTTTTTGTGTGTGCGCGCTTTTGTATTATTTTGGTGTCAAAATAAATTTTAATATATATATATATATATATATATATATATATATATATATATATATATATTATTTTAATATATTTCAAATAAAAAATATTTTAAAAAATAATTTTTAAATCATCTAGTTTGCAACTCAAGTTGTGGACCAGATCAAGGGTTAGATCAAGTTTGATAATTTTGGTATGGATATGTCTCTTCTAACATGGGTATTAATCCTAATCTAGCTTAACCCGGTTGACCTAGCTTTGGCTTGGTTTTCAAGAAATTTAATTTAAAATTGACTCAATTAACCTTATAAATGCACTTATAACTTGATTAACACGAAATTTTTTAAAATGATATTGCTCTAACTTCTTAAAAACATTAAAAAAATTATTTTGAATTAATTTGAGTTACTAACTTAATTCACTCAACTCGTAACTCAAATATTGTGTTAGTTATAAATGAAATTGAATTTAATAACTTTGGTTTATATCTAAATGTGTAGATGACACGACGAAATAAAATATAAAGATTTCTAATTAATTATGAAAACAAAAGCTACTTTGTTATTGATGTAATTGTCATAATTGTAAACCAAATGTCACAATGATTCATGGAATTGCAACAAACTATGCATGGAATTAATAATGTAATTATGTTAAGATCATGTGGGTGTACGATAAGAAATGGTGAGTCACAGCACAAACATTCTTATCTTTAATTATACTAATGAATGAGAAGCAACTAATGTGGTAGTCAATGTCATTGTCAATGTGCTTGCATGTATTCGGTCAATAATTAGGAAGACGACACTCTTTTAAGTGATTCTTTTCTTTTCAAATATTTATTACTGTGGTGAAGTAATGTGGATATTTTTTAAAATTATCACAATTTTATTTTTTTTAAGTTTTGGTACAATAATACTATTTGATTTTTTTTTAATATAAATTAGCATATTTTTACCTTGTTGGGTTTTAAAAGCATAATAATTATTAAATATGACAAGCTAATTGTCACGCTTGTTAAGAATAATATTTGGAAAAAATTATGCTTTAAAATAATGATAAAGTAAAATTAAATTATCTGGTCCAATTGGTCGACCGATCATATTTAATTGTATGAATTGGTTGATGATTTCACGTAAAATTATAAAAATTTTTTTATTTTATTTTATGAGCTAAAATATACATATGTATCCAATTTTTAAACTAAAACATTGACTCCGTTTAAAATGATGTAATTGAGTTTGTGATAGCATATAATTTTGACCAATCAAGTGTGAATCTATCATGATTAAATGAGGATTTTCCCTAAACAAATTATGTTGATAGCCTAGTATATTCATTTTATGGGCCAATAAGATAGGTCTTTTCATAAAAGTTTTATGGAGGTTGTAGTCCATAAAATAACCATTGTGTTGCTACACGAATCATAGGTTCTTAGTTATCAAAACTATAGTCAAAACCCTCCATTTTTGATAATTTAATATTTTTCTTGTTATTTTTGAAATTGTTCAACTAGTTTCACTACTAATTATAAACTAATTGACTAGTTAAGTTCAAAATTCAATATTTACTAGATATTATTATTATGAAAAGTAACAATTAACTTATTGCTTTTAAAAATAGTAATATTTAAGGGGGTGTTTGAGTAGTGTGTTTGGAAAGCGTTTTTGAAAAAAAATAAAAAAAAATATTTTTATTTTTTATTTATTTATTTTTAGATCATTTTAATGTGTTGATATCAAAAAATAATTAATAAAAAATAAAAAAAATATAATTTTTGAACGAAAAATATTTTTCAAAAATACTCAATAAATATTGTGTTTCTAAAACCTATTATTCTGTGAAAACTTTTTACTCTTATATTAATGAATATGCCAACCAAGTACACTATCATACAACACAACAAGACATCTCAGTTTGTACATCAAAAGATATGAAGACAAATCTAGGAGACAAGTACCTAACTAAATTCATTCCCCACCAATTCCCTCTCCCTCTCTCTCTTCTCAAAGAGGACATCATTGTTATAGATATACTTTTTAGTGAATATTGCAAGTATTGATTGATTTTTTAAAAGAATTTTTGAAAAAAATATTAAAAAAGTATTTTTTTTAATATCATAATATCAAAATAATATAAAAATATCTCGTAAAATATATAAAAAAGAACAAGCTATTATTTTTTTTTTAAAATAAAATTAAAACAGTATGGTGACACGAACCCAGCCCATCTCTTCTCTTATCCACACACACAATCTTTTCTTCCTACCACCGCTCATGTCTCCATCATCTTACTATACAGAAACAAACACACCCTATTTGTCTTCTTCTAATCAAACTCTTGTAATACTCCTTTTCAGGGTTTGATATTTCTATATCTTTCTTGTAACCCTTTGTTGTCTATCTCCCGCGTTATCAATTTCCTTGATCATTTGATTCAAAGATTGAAACTTTTTGTTACAAAGATTACAAATTTAGAGGTTTATTGATATCCCATTTAGGATTTGTGATTTTAAATGATGTTATGGCCTTCATTGAGGCTTTATATGAGATTTTAGAGCATCCCTCTTCAATGTTAGGTGTATGTACAGAAATGGTGGGTTTTTTAGGTCTATTGTGGATATCTTTTCTTATTGGTTTAGTTATTGCATGGTCATGGAAGCCTAAATGGGTGACCAGGGAAAGTGACAAATTGACTTTGTGCGCATCGAAGATATTGGATTCATCGTTTCC
This sequence comes from Salix viminalis, assembly GCA_029228465.1. Lineage (NCBI taxonomy): Eukaryota > Viridiplantae > Streptophyta > Magnoliopsida > Malpighiales > Salicaceae > Salix > Salix viminalis. The sequence continues at coordinate 9,866,393 of CM055437.1, forward strand.
ATCTTCACCTTGTCGAGCTTTGATGTCTCCATTGAAGAGTTTGGGTTCTTTCTCGAAGTGGAATTCGTTCTTGGTGAGGTCTTCAAACTGTGAAGCTTCTTGGGTTGTGGACAACAATAACAATAATTTAGTGCATCAGAATCTATCTCCTGTACCGCCTACAGAATATGAAGATTGCAGGTACGAGCCCTTATCACAAAGTGTCTAGTTTTCTGTATCAATAAAAAGATTAAATAAAATGAGCCTTGCAATCTTTAAATGAATATAGAAATTTGTCAGTAGTATTTGTTTTGTCTATTGTTAAATAAGGGTAAAGCTGTCAATAGTTTTGTGGTCGAAACTCGTATTCAATTTGATTAACTGAGGGTTGCTTGTGCCATCATGACAGCTTATGGTATGAAAGTATGGTATCTAATGGGAAACTTGAATCTGTGCAAATACTAGATTTGGATGAGGCAGGAAACAGAAAATCTAGGATTCCTTGTACTGATAGTTTCCAGTTTAGCAATGATGTCATGCTTTATGATTTGTTTAGAATTATTAATTGTTGGGGTTGAATAATGGGAAACTTTGTCTCTATGGGATAGCCATAAAATGGTTTTGGATAATATCAAATAAAATTGTGAATGGGCTTAACTTGGGGAAAGTGAATAATTTCTTCTTCATACTTGTCTAGTAGATCACAGCTGAATGAAGAACACTCTAATGTTGCTAGTCTAGTCACGGAGGAGGATTTAAAGCATTTGAACCAGCTTGTTGAGGTTAAAGATGGAGGTCCTACTTGGATACATATGATGGATCGTTCCACCCCAACTATGAGATACGAAGCATGGAGGAGAGATCCAAAGGTAGACTTTTCTCTCTTATTCAAACAGTAGTTTAATACAGGCCAACAGTTTCATCAGGTCTTCTGATTCAGTTTGCTAATTTGGTCGAAATTTCATGTACTTTTTTCATGCAATTGGATAATATGTGGAATATAGACCTGTTGTTGATCAGTTTTTGTTTTAATGGGTTGTTAGAATGGTCCTCCTCAATATCGTAGCAGCACTGTCTTTGAGGATGCCTCGCCAGAGATAGTGCGAGACTTCTTTTGGGATGATGACTTCCGGCCAAAGTGGGATGACATGCTTGCTCATTCGGCAATATTAGATGAATGTTCCATCACAGGGACCATGCTGGTGCATTGGATACGAAAAGTGAGTCTTCCTTTCGTATTTTCTAAATCATAGCTTTTCTTGGTTTTATGTGCTCATCTCCTACCTATGCTTTGTGTTGCAGTTTCCCTTTTTCTGTAGTGACAGAGAATACATAATAGGTCGGCGAATATGGGAGTCAGGCAGATCTTATTTCTGTGTGACGAAGGTACAAAATCAGGATTTTATTATTCTGTGTTTATAAATTATGTACAATAATAATAATATTAAGCAGCATCTACTTAGTACCTAACTAACATATGTTGGGACAAACATGGAAACTGAGTTGTAACAGAGGTCTAACAAGCCAATCAACTAGGACTGCTGATGCTAATTATGTAGAACTGGTCTTCTGAAACCTTCCATTTTGAATATCCCCAACCATAGGGTACAAATAGACAATTGATTCTCACTGGCTTAAAATGGGGATGGCTTAAAGTGCTTCTAAGAGTGTAATTCTTATTAGTTCCAGTTCCTTTTGAATTGATTTGGGTGAGTCGAAAAATTAGTAACTTGTATTGAAGACAATGTTTGAAAAACGATACATAATAATATGGATGAAAAAGACCCGTTCCTTTTGGATATGAGGGAGGCCCTCTCTGTCTAATTACAGTGTCCAAACTAACCCTGATTTCTTGTAGAACTACATCTTTCTATTGCTCGAACTCATAATCACTTCCCACTAGTGGGGGGGAGAGAGCATTGGACCACAAGGTCCTGTGGAAAAAAGACTTAACAAATGGGAGCTTTCTGCAATCTCATCTATCAGCTCTTGTTCATGTTTGCTCATTTTCTTTTGCAATCATCGCTGAGTTTTTGGACCTTCAATCTAATTGACTGCTTCTAACTAATTTCAGGGAGTACCCTGCTCATCTGTCCCAAGGCAAGATAAGCCAAGACGTGTTGACCTATATTACTCTAGTTGGTGTGTCCGAGCAGGTATATGATATCTTCTTCCTTTCCTCCATTCAATTGAATAAATCCTTTTTCACCCTGAAACATTTCTTCAGGCTCTCACTACCAGAACATTGGACAATTGCTTGTCCTGTGAAGAGGTAGTCTGTAAATTAGAGTGCGACCCTACGAACAGCTCAAGTGCTTGTTTTATTATTTTGTCATGAGACTTATAGAATAGTGACTAACAGCCACATTCACTTGAAATACACTTGGTCAGTGGAATCGAAGAGAGGCGAGGGCCAGCTGACAGCTTGTGAGGTGTTGCTCTTCCATCATGAAGACATGGGCATCCCATGGGAAATTGCTAAGCTTGGAGTGCGGCAGGGCATGTGGGGAACTGTCAAGAAGATTGAGCCTGGTTTACGTGCCTACCAAAAAGCAAGAGCATCGGGAGCAGCACTTTCTCAGCCTGCTTTCATGGCTCAGATTAACACCAAAATAAATCCAGAGTTGCTGAGATCCTTGGGATTCAATGAGAATTTGTCAGAGAATGAAGCAGCTACTGCTTCCGAGAAGTCTTTGGGCCTGAACATACCAAAGCTTCTAATATTTGGTGGGGCGATTATCCTTGCATGCAGCTTTGATCGAGGACTCTTGACGAAGGGATTTATATTCAATGTGGGAAGAAGGTTTGGAAACATGGGAAAGAATGCAAGATTGAATGCTGGAACTACTTGAAAGTTGAAAACCCAATATGAGAGATGCTCTACTTTTTAACTACTTGTGCCACTCTTCCCATTTTCAATGGTAGTGGGAGGTTGTATAATTTTGTATATTACTTATGAAACATGTTGATAATGTGATATGATGAAGGATGCACATACTCAAAGCAGTAGTTCTCTCTTCTATCAGTTAAACCACAGATACATCTGTTCAACAAGATGTTGTCATTGTTTATGTTCGTCAGTTTCAGTTTTAGCACACTTGTTGCAGAAATATTTGTCAACATTATGTCCTGTGCTTTGATGGCATGTATTCTCCCATATTATCAGTTAAAAACAGCACATTAAGGTTTTGATTTTCTACTGTGCATGGTCTGCACAAGTACAATATTTAATCTTATAGAATGAGAAGTTACATAAGAGACATCCCTCATTCATGCCATATGAATTAGCAAATAAATCATAATCAGCAAAAGTTTAGACTGAAAATTGTAGCATTTTTCCTTAGTAAAGCCTAATCAATGCATGACTAGCTACAACAGAAGCAGCAAGTAATGTTTTTGGAGAAGGAAGGTGATGTCCATGGTTTATCATTAACAACCACCTCTGCAGGCTGTGCTGGAGATAATTAACCACATAGACCAAGCAGAATCACTGGCATATTAATGTTTCAAAACAGTTTAATCCATCCAATTGGGGTGCTAATTTCGGCATCTCACTGGTCTTCTTCACATTTGCCACCATGTTTTCACTAGATGATCTCCTTCTGCTTCCCAACTCCTCAACATGACACTGTTTAACAAAGTTAAGCTTGAATTCTTCCACATAAACAAGAAACTAAAACTACAAGTTGAAAGAAAGCAAAGAAATTTATGAAGGGACCTAGTTTATTACCTGAGCTTTGGAGTGGCTTTTGTCGAAGACATAAATCCCAGCTGCTGCAGCAACAACTGTTACTGTCACAGACATTGCGCCCATTGCCATTCTTGTATATGTTATTCTTGGAGACAATGGCCTCGAATGAAATAACTTGATTTTATATGGAGAAACACTAACAGAGGGGGTAAAGCAATAGCAGAGGAATTTGAGATACCTTGCTAGTGAAGAGAAGTAAAGAGTGATAAAGAGAGCAAAGAAAGGCAAGAAAGAAAAGGTAATATCATGACTAGAAAAACACTAAAAAAGAAAAGAAAAAAACTAAATTGGAAGTTTCAATGGGACAAAAAAAAACTCTATTTATGGATTTGATTTCATGAGCATTCGTTTGGGGCAGAGATGAAAAGGGATAATCCTATCCAATTTCCAAGTTACCTATCCCATTGGACAGTTTCTTCCTGAGAATAGGAAAGGGAGAGCCACGTCAAGAGGGAGTGAGCCGACCACACAAGCACTTGGCTAATCTCTTGTCTTGCAAGCAACTTGCCCCTTTGTTCATCTTGTCCATTTTCACCACGTCAAGATTCAATTTTGCAATTAAAATCTTGTTTCATAATTTTTTGAAATTTAAAATATATTTTTTTTAATTTTCAAAATATAAATATTGACCTAATAGTTGTAATAATTTCTAAACCAAAAAGTTTTTCAATAACATTAAGGCCATGATTACTTAGAAACATGTTAAAAAAAAAGAGATAAATGTATTTCATCCCCTCATGTATGACTTGGGTTTGAATCATACTCATACCCGTTTAGTGGTCAACATTTTTTATTTATAAATACATCTTAAATTTTTATCTGCATTCAAATAACTCTATTCGAGATCAAAGATTTAGTCTCAATTTAAAGGTTTTCATGCACCAGATGTTTAACCTAGTTGGGCTGTCACTTCCCGGCCCAAGTTGAATTTCAATTTGGTTTCTTGAAAACTAGAAAATTATTTTTCAAGTTTTTTATTAGAAAATTTGGTTAATAAAAAAAAATAATTAAACATCAAAGAAAACATTTAGTTTGTTTTTTTTTGAAAAAAAAAGTACTTTTCTTTTTAGTTTGAGCATAATATATTTTTCAGAGTTATTAAAACTAAAAATATCATGGTCATTTGTTGATAATATCAAATTTGGATCTCAATATTTTAATTGATATGTATTTTGTTTTATATTTTTATTTCTCAATCTCATTTATTTATTTATTTTAGTTTTTTTATTCCTATTTATTTTATTTAAAGTAACTTATAAAATTATTTTTTAATTTTTTTTTATCATCTTTCAATAAATTTGATCTCATTTTTTTTTGTCTATTTAAAATAATTTGTATAAAAAAAATTTATCCTCTTTCATTCTTCTTATTTGATCTCTATTCACTTAAAATAATTTATTTTAAATTTCAGCCTCTGAGAAAATAATCTATCTTGAAAACGTGTTTTTTTTTGAAAAAAAAATCTACTACTAATTAGCCATAAACGACTTTTTAACTAACCATAGGAGTTGTTGGACCGGCCCAATGAAAAGTTAATTTTACTTTTTAAAAAAAATAAAAAGGTCAGATTTTGGTTTTATGTTACGTTGAAAATTGGGCAAGCAATCTCCTTTTTTTATTTTATTTCTTAGAAAAATAACATTTTGAGATATGGAAGAGACGTTCCATCTGGTAAACAAGAAATTCAGTGTTAGAAGTAATCGATGAAAAGGAAACCTGAAAATGGTCAGAGATATTTATGGTTGCGGGAAGTTCTTCGACGAAAATAGCAGTGGACAGCTGCTTGCATATGACCCTATCATGCAAGAAACTAAGGGTGTTGTTATTGTTCAGGTGACGGACTTCCAGGCAGTGCTCAAAATTATTCCTTATTTGGCGGCCTGAGTTTCATCGGAGGGTGGAGGTCAAACATTCCGGCATCGGAGCAATCAACAAGCTATCACAGTAATTCCCTTTCTTGTTTTTATTTTTATTTTTGTACCTTCTTGGCTAATGAAATTATTCATTCGTAGAAAAACAAATACAAGACCTTGATTGTAGTTTTGCCTACAGAGAAATTGAAGGTGCTAAATTTACAAATTAAGAGGGGAAACGAATCTTTTAGCTGCGAAATATTGATTACATTACATGAATCACCCACTATAAATAAATAAATAAATAAAAAATATACACACAAAAATTAGCGAAAAAAATGAAAGCTCAATAAGTAATTATGGTCTCAAAACAGTGCACTCCATCTAACTCCGGAGCAAACCTTAATCTCATCTTTTGTTGCTGTAATGGCTTGTTAATGTTTACAGGAGATGATTTTGATGATGACGACTTGTCGCTACTCCCTTCAGACATCTCCATCTTCTTCTTAGACTCAACCTGCGGCTGGCTGTTCCCTTCTTTGGAAGCACTGAACGAGAGCCTGAGCTTCTGCCCAAATGATTCAACGATTAGGGCATCAAATGAACTGAACAAGGACATCATCGTGATTGAAACTTGGATCAAAGAAGTGGGCTGTGCTTACTTTGAAAGCAATTAAAGAACGGTTTTTGAGGTTTCGAGAAAAGGGAATTATTTATAGGTTTCTTTAAGGAGGGTATTTTGCTTGGATTGGATCTTTTGAGAGAGAGAGGGGAGGTATATAAAGGGTAGGAGAAATACCATCTCAAATGTCTAGAAGCATCTGGAAAGAGGTTGGACCGAAGGAGGACTCGGTCCAGTTAGTGTTTGCAAACTGGATGTAGATCTATTTCTTCTACTGCCCATCGGAAGTTGATCGCCCATAGTTTGAACTATCACCTACGTGGATGGCTAAGATTGAGTTGGAGTGCTGGTGGGACTTCTCAAAAGTCAAAACTGAGCTGGAACTCACCTCTTTCAAGATCAGAGAACAAAGAGGGTTATGTTGTTATTGACGTCACGGTGGCCCAGATGGAAACTTCTGTTGAGGGTCGGGTTCGGACAAGAGGTTTTAAACCCGAAATGGAGGTCAATCGGGCAAATCCCGGATGATGGCTTAAAGTAGGTTAAAAACCAGTAAATTTCAATTGTCAATTGCTTGGAGAACATCTTAAACTAATGATAAGAGTGTAAATAACAACTTCGTCGGATACATTTAAGAGTTTTGAAACGACAAATCCATTGAATTTTGATCCAACAAGAAAGATTTGTTGAGAACTGAATCATGATTTGGTATAGACAAACAAGATATAATGCTAAAATATCAAAAACTTCTTGTGTTCATAGAAAGAATTCATGGTCAATCTATCAGAGATTTTCAAATCATAATAAAACCAAAATTCCACCAAATTTCAATATTGGAGCCGGTCCTAATTTCATAAAGAAACCAAAAGTTTTACAATTGATAGCAATGGAAAGAAGCACCTAATCAAACAAGCCGAATCCCATATCATCGTCACTCTCTGGAGCTTCCTCCTGCACGTAAAGGAAACACCAAATCTCAATACAAATTACAAACTCAAATAACCCACACAAAAAAATCTGCAATTTCATTTAAAATCCCAGTAAAAATCAAACCATGAAAAACAAGAAAAACAAATGACAACAAAACAGCACTGAGTTTTAAGACTTCAACACCCAAAAAAGCGCCATTAATTTTACCTTCTTCTCCTCGACAGCAGGAGCAGCGGCAGATGCAGCGGCAGGAGCGGAAGAAGAAACAGCAACAGGAGCAGCAGCACCGCCACCACCAGCACCAATATTCATGACAAGATCACCCACATTTCTCTTTTCAGCAAGCTTAGCGAACAGACTTGGCCAGTAAGATTCCACAGTCACATTAGCTGACTTCACCAGTGCAGCAATCTTATCTGACTGCATAAATATTTTCTTAAAAAATTAGTTCTCTTCGCAAAACCAAAAAGAGCACACAGCCTGTTTGTGATGAGTGTTCCTTACAGTGATGGCGATGTCTTCATCGTGGAGGATGAGGGTAGCGTAAGTGCAAGCGAGCTCGCCAAGAGACATGATTGCTGCGGTTGTGTGATTTGAGTGGTGAGTTCTGCTGCGCAAAGCGTGTGGTTTGTATTTATAGAAAGGACTAGGGTTTTAGGAAGAGCGGCAAGAAAGAAAGAGGTGGTGTTGCTTTTCCTTTGTGTTTTGTGGGGGCCCAGGTAAGTACAGTGAGCCCATATTGCAAATTATTTGCAGGCCCATCTGTTCAAAGGTGGGTAAAACCCACCATAACTTTGAAACCCGGCCTGGTTCTTGAGTCGGCTCGGATAAATCTGATTTTAAAACAAATAAAGTTTTGTTGATTTGGACAACAATTCTATCAGACCAAGTTTAAGTTTTCACAGATATTTATTTATCAATAACAATAGCTAGTGATTTCCACACAACCTTATGACAATTTTGAGAAATTACGAGGTTTGTTTTTTTTTCTTTTAACTATATATAGAGAGAAGGATTTTCAAGATAATTGATTTTATAAAAATAATGTATTTTAGATTAGGAGAGATGGAATACATTAACAATGGGAAAAGCAATAATAGGAACAAGAGATATTGGACAATCACATTTTGATTTTCAAGATAATTGATTTTAATAGGAATACATTAAAAAATATTTTTATTCCAACCACAGCATTTTGATTCCAATCAAAAGCATACCATAGTGCGACCATGAAAACTAACATCTTCTGGGGAAAAAAACAAATCTTTATCAGGATGCGGGACCAGGATGGATTGCTGTGACATCTTTTGGACAATCAAACAATGTTAGATTGCGGCCATTGCCAGAATAGCTTAGCTTGCTCACTATCTGTTTATCTAATTAAACATTTTATAATCATTATTTTATATCTATCCCGGAACACTAAACATGCCAAACAAGGCTTTTAATCTGTAAATTCTCACATATAGGCGGTGGATGAGGAGGAGGAAGCATTCACACATCTGCTCACACTCCTCATCACCATCGGCGAGAACAAATAAAGTATGGAGCATACCTGGTGCCATGTCATCACTCAAAACAGATTGCCCATTGCATTCCGGCAACAGTGTTCCAATGGTAATGGAACAATAAAATGCTGCCACGACACCATCACTTTATATTAACAGATCGGAGCAGGTTTTCCTCGACTGGCAATTGGAATGACAAGACAGGTAAAACTATAACACGCTTAAATGTTCACTGATTTAAAGTGATGGAAGGGTCGCAAACGTTGGGAGGCAGCCAAATTCAACAAAAAAGTGTCATCATAAACAAATACTCGGTTTAAGCTTCAGGTGAAAATCCACAAGAAACCACCACGCCTTACACTACTAGTTCATGTTTTCATCAAAGCATTTCAAGTAACAGGGACTGGATATTTAGAACAACAACTGGCCCCTCGATATTCATGTAAGCAGGCCTCGGAGTTTTCTACATCAAAGACGTTTCCAGTAACAGTCTGACCGGATACAGAGTTTAAAGCGGTCGTGCCTGCAAAAATATAAGAGCATATACTTATTACATTACTAGACACTGTATTGAAGTCTCACGCACACCGCAAAATAATAACTAAAAATTTATTTTCCCTTTCCTTTTTTATTAAACATCCAAAAGGGGACTTGCCTTGTTGGGAGATTCAGACCTGGACCTGGACCTGGACCTGGACCTTGGTCTGCGTATTCCATACAAGAGAATGACAAAAGGTACCCTATGCTCAAGAAAAACAGCAAATAAAATGTGAAGCAAAGAAACTAATTACCTGGATGATTTGAGAGGTGAAGCAGATCTAGATCTAGATTTCGACCTTGACCTTGACCTTGAAACAGATCGTTCCAACGATTTGCTGCACAAAACAGACAGCTATCACTTTATGGAGGGAAAAAAACCTTCAAAGTAGAATGTCATTGAAAAGAAAAGGTGAACACACCTCCGGTTCCTCCTCGGGCTTCGGCTCCGGCTTCTGCTCCTGCTCCTGCTCCTGCTTCGACCACGGCTCCGGCTCCTTGATGGAGAGCCCTCATATTGCTTCACCTATTCAAATCAGAACAAACAGCAAAACCAAGAGCAATAATTAAATGAGCCTTGAATCTTTTAAAAAATATTTTCCTTCATATATGTCCAAAGCATCATCATGTGGTAGATAGTGAGCTATTTTTATTCCACAGAAAAAGTATGAAAAGAAATGGCCTGAGGACTAGATGTTTTCAACAATTCCTAGAACTCCAAAATAGAAGACGGATGGAGTGAGGTAAGGATTCGCTAGGTATAATTAAAGTGAAAACAAGACAAATTTGCATGCTTGAGACAGTTCTGCACTATAAAACCATTTTCAAATATTTGAATTAACTTACTACCAACTCAGCAAATAAAATGCTGGATTTAATGGTTACCCGAATATAAGCTCTGGCCCAGGGATTTTTAAACTCAGTATCATCAAGTTTCCGAATCTGAATAACATAAATTATGCCAGCTGTTAGATAAGAGGAAAGAACAACAATCCCAAGCATTTTTATTTATGTTTTAACCAAGAAACAACTCACAGCATATTTCATGTCTTCATGATTTGTATAATCAACAAGGCCTAGAGTTCCTGAATGTTAAGTCCAAAATTTCAATTCAGTAGCAGCATGAAGACATGCAGCTCATGAGATATTTAACACTGTGTTCCAATATCAGCATCCAAGCATACTTTGCACCTCAATCCAAATTGGGATGTGAAATTGAACGCCAGTTAGATAAATTGTACAAAAAAAAAGCTAAAAAAGGAGCAGGAATGGGAAGTTACAGCATTCTAAGAGGCATACCATCACTATCACGAGTAACTTCAGCAAAACACACATCTCCTGCTTTCCGCATATGATCCTGAAATCAATTTATCACTAAGAAGCAAGTACATAAACAGATAAAATTTGGTTGGTCAAGCATTGGAAGGTCTTCAACCTTCAAATCTTGCCAGGAAGCAGAAGAAGGAAGACCACGAACAATAACTGCAAGTCAAATATGTGGTTTAGAATTATATCCAGGTTACTTGAAGGAAGCTAGAGCAAACCATATGTAAGGAAAGAAGGGTACTTTTTGGAAGGACAGTGTATTTGTTGCTCTAAATCTTTTATTAAGAAAAAAATATTCCATTAACAAACCTCGAAATTCAGAATGGCGTGAGATGCCAAGTCGACCCCCACCCCCACCTCCACCTCCACCCCCACCCCCTCCTCCTCCACCACCACCACCACCACCACCACCATACCCACCACGACGATCATTTGATGACGGTCCTCTACCACCATGGGCAAGCTCAACCTGCATAATAACAATGAGAAATAAAAGAGGCATGCAGTAAAAGATATCAAGAAACAGTTGGAACCAGTAATACCCTTAAACGAGAACCGTCAAAGTTATAGCCATCCCGACCCCTTATTGCATCTTCAGCATCCCGAACATTTTCAAACTGCAAACAAAAAACCATGAGTCAGTGGTGAAGATTCCAGTTGCGAGGGGGCTCCGGGTGAGATAATTAGGATAGTTTCAGCATTTTCTCAAGAAGTTAGTTGCTCCCCTCCCCAGACTCAAACAAATCTCGTTGCAACCCAAGACAACCAACAATGCACTGAAACAGTGCCCCCAAATGATAATTCAAAGCGCTCTCCTTTTTTCCATCCAGAAAATACAATTCGGATACCTAGCTCCATATATTGCAGAGATCAAGTGTAGTAAGAGCACTACCTCGACAAAACAATAACAAGGGGGCCGAGGTGGAACCTTCAATTCAACATCCAGGATACGGCCATACTGCAAAATCAAATAACAAAATCTGTAAGCTTAGCCATACTGATAAACCATTGGAAAGCTTTTGCAGCTGTATAGCAAATACTAACCATGGCATACATATCTACAACTGGTCTAGTAACAGCATTTTCACAATGTTATTGTGCAAACAGCGAGCATTGCATAAGTGGATCGCACACATATTGTTCATCCTCAGAGCAGTATACAAACAAGCAATTTGTTGCTTAAATTTTTCAATATTTGAATCCACTGGTTGGAAGCACAGCTATGCCTGAATGAACTTTTGATATGTTTTGAAGCAGGCATGGGATGCTGGAAATATATAGCATCACACAAGGAAATAATAATAAAAAGAAAGCAGGCATGTAAATGCTTAATAGTGGGAAAAAATAATCAATTCAGAGTTTAATAACAATGATAATGGTGCAAATATAATTAGCTTAAATTGAATAAACCTCATTATTCTGCTAACAAGAAGTATAAGCTTCACATGAAAACAATTAAAACAAACCTTGTAAAACAGATCTTCAACTTTTGATTCTCTTATATCTGCGGGTAAGTTGCCAACGTAGATTGTACGAGAAAAACGACCACTCATTTTTTGTATCGGAAGAATATAGCAAAACCTTCACTGCATGATGCAAATGCATTGCATAAATAAAGGAACATTTCCAGAAATGAAAACAACTCTATCTGCTTATGTTGCATTTATCATCAGTACTATGACGATATCAAAAGTATGGCAGAACCAAAACTATGAAGCAAACCAAGAGAGCAGTCCTCCATGTGAACCATGCTCCACGAGCTCCATTGCTCGTTTTCTCCAAGTTCCAAAGCTATAATAAATTGGAAATATATATTTGGTCTCCTCATCATTCCACAATATTTTGCAGATGTATAGCTCTTCTGAGGGTGAGCAACAATCTCCAGCTATAAAAAATAATACTCATAAGTCCACTCCACCCTGATTTCCCCACTCCCTCTCTATATTCCTATGCATGATTGCAAAGCTCAAATTTGTCCAAGCGCTTGTCATCTATCATAAAGAAAGCATTTGTGTCAAGAGATCAAGTTACAAATTTATTTATATACCTTACTCAGCTCGCTTTTCAATCAGAATTGAACAAAATAACCCTGTAAATTACAAATACACCCCCAAGTTCCCCCTTTTCAAGTCGCCCTCAGGTAGAGACTAGAGGGCATCTGGCCTTCACATCACTTTGCAAGACTTTTCTGTTCTCAGATTAAACTCACCAACTCAACAATTCATCAAGTAATTCAGAAAACAATCTGGCCTATCTCATTCAAAAGTTTTAAAAACAAGCACACAACAACTAATCTAAATAGCCATACGAGACTATGGACTCGCATTCCATTTCCAGCCTCCTTACTTTTGTCAATTAGTACTGCCTAAGCTCTCCCTCACATCAAGTAAAAGCAGTCTCAACCCACACCACACATTTCGCAAGCACAACATGAGTTACACCAATTAGCTAGCTCGAACGGAGCACCAAAGTGTTTTCAATATGTTAAGGAGTCAGTTAACGTTACCCTCCTCAATTTCAATCAAAATAAAAGTTAGTTTTGTTTTTAATGAAAAAAAACTGAAAAATACTACAAATAAATACTCTAGAGAACACGATCTGCATTGAAGAATACTTAATTAATTAATTATAGTCGATCAATCGTAGTTATTGAGCACTGATTCAATTAATTGCTGTAAGATCCAAGTTTTGGAAGTTGTTAGGGTTTAACAATCGAAGATTGGAATCTTGAAACCCTAAAATGAACTTGAAGATGTTAGAGAGAGGCAGGGATGAGCTAGGTTATTGATAATTGTACCGTGAGAGAAAGAAGTGTCAATGCCGGATAGAGCAGTTGAGGGATGTCCGGAAGCGAGACGCGGAGATTTCGAGAGATAGAACGAAGAAGCTAGCTAGGTTTTCTTGCTGTTCCTTGTCTCAAAGCTTGGAACTTTGACCGACGCTGCGTTTTGGCTGCAATCACACACTTCACGTTTCTAGTGCGGTAATAAGCCCTTGTCATAAGATGACGTCGGTTTGACGATTCAACCAGTGATTGCTTTGCTTGTCATCTATTGGTTACTGTATTAAACTATTGATTTAGATTTGTTTTCATGCCTTAGAGATATTAGAGCAACTTCAATGTCAAGAGCTATTTTGAAGAGTTAAATATTTAATTGCTATTTAAATAGTGTATATATATCTTTTTTATTAATATATGCTCCAATGGTAAAAGCCATTTTGGAGAGCTATTTTTTTATATTTTATTTAAAATAAAATTTAATTATTTTGTATATAGTATAATTATGCAATTAATTATATAATTAATAGGAGTAAATTATATAATTAAATAATTGTTTTTGAAAAACTCTCCAACAATAAAATTATTATTTTTAAATTATATTTAAATTAAAAAAATAAATTTAAATATAATTAAAAAACCCGAAATATTTAAAATTTTAAAATGTTGAAAAAATCCGCCAAAATTTCATTTGAAGTTATTATATGTTTTTCAAGTAATTTTATGTTTTTTTTATGGTTGTTGTATTTAAAATTAATTAATGTTACTTATTGTCTTTGAGTGGTAAAAAAACTTAAAAAAACAAAATGAACACATTAGTAAATTTACAACAAGTAATTAAATTAATTGATCAAGAAATTTCTAATTTACTAATTTCGTATATTTTTTTTATGATAACTATTATTATTATTATAATTAATAATAATTTTTAGCATAAACCCCCCCGCCACACACGCGCGCGCGCGTCCGTTTACTCTAAAAACCCTACCTTCTCCCTCTGCTTGCGCCGCCCCCCACTTTAGAAACCCTCCTCACCTTTCACCGTCGGCTCTTCTCTCACTTCACCCTGCTCCCTCCTCCACCTCCATAGCCACCAGATCACCAACCCCCCTGTCTCCTTGAGATTCACACCGCTAAAAACCCTCACCAAACACGGCCCTTCATCTTCCCCCACGTTCACTGTCTATAACCACATACTCCTGCCATCAACCCAGCCGTGCCACTTCAACCAGATTTACCACTCAACAAACCACCGTCCACGGCCGCGAATTCCAGCGGCCAACTACCTGAAGATCTACCAAGAAATCAACCTTACATCGCAATCGAATTAACCCAAAAAACAGACCCGAAGTCTTCCCAAATCAATCCATTTTCCAGCCAAAATGCACCCGTAAATCAATACCCAAATCAACCCGAAGTTATACCCAAATCACTACTGCGACCATTTGCCCATTTTCTTTGAAGCACAACCAAGCACGATTGTTAAGAAAAGAAAAACCAACAAATCTTTCTAATTGGAGGCTGTTTGGTGCAAAGATTCAAGCTGCGAAAAAGTTCCTCAGTGTGTGAGTGGATTGAACCGACTCGGGTTTTTTCCCTAACACCAACGGTATAATTCTAAATTTCTAATTCCAACGGCTATATTTTATTTTTGGCTGTCCATTGAAAATGTGTAGGAATGGCTTTGGATGTAAAGAGAAGCCAAAATGGCTGCCGGTTGGCTCTCCCGTTGGAGACCACAAAAGAACGAAAATAGCTAAAAAATTCAAAAATTTAGCTTGGGCTGCTAAGATGCCTCTGCCTTGGACTTGCCCTTATAATGTCGAGGAAATATTCTATTTTTAATTTTATAAAATTAAATTAAATTTTATTTATATAAAAGAATTAGAAATTCAAAGGCCGAAATCAGAGATTGAAAAAAAAAATCAGTCCTTTTTATTTGCTAAAGGTAAGAATTAATTTGCACAATCAAGAGAATTTGTTTTTGTCATTTTTTTAAAATTTAATTCTTTTACATTGATTTTTTTATCTGAGTTGATAATTATTTTTAGTTGCGAAAAATCCCAACCCTTAATTGATTGCCACGATATGCCTCATCGAGTTTGCTTATTGCCAGATTTTGCTGGTGTTTATTTTTTTTATTTTTCTTGTTAATTGTTTTCTTTTATCTTTCTATAAGAATTATTTTTCGTTATGTAGAATTATTTTGAATGATGGGGATCTTCTTCTTTTTCGATGTCTTGAGTTCTTACGAGTAAATGATAGTTAAAGAGTGTAGTTGAGGTTGTTTTTAAAAATATATTTTGATCATAAATATATTAAAATATTTTTTTTATTTTTAAAATTTATTTTTAATATCAATAAATAAAAATAATCTAAAAAAACTAATTTTTTTATTTAAAATAAAAAAAAATATTTTTAAAATATACCACCAAACAAACTCTAAGATTACACTATCGTTAATTTGGAGGTTAGAAAAGACGAAGAGAAAAATGATATATAGACTCGAATTTTGTTTCCTATTCTTTTAATCCATGTGATGACGATAAAACTTTTAGCATGGCCAAAATATTGGATTTTGTTTTTATTTAAAATTATTTTTTAGTATTTATCCATTATTTATGAGAAGATTTTTCTGAAGAGAAAAATTCAATGTCAAATATTAACCTGAACCAAATCACCTAATCCATATCAGTATTTATATAGGAACAGAAAACGGTGTCGTTTAAATTGAAAATTATTAACTGGGATAAAAAGAGAGAAAATAAGAGGACAGCCTCTCTAGAAAGAAGCACCAAATCAGGATTCGAACTAGGGTTTGGCAGCAAATAGTCAAACTCTTAATTTTTCCCTCCAATTTCTCAAAAAAAAAAACCTCCTCTCTTCAGTCTACTCTAACCGTGCAGATTCAGTCAACACCAATGGCGTCGCGATTCCAAGCGGTGGCGTTAGTGGCGTCGCCGTCGTATCCAAACTCCATTGCTTGGTCCGACGATAACTTCATCGCCGTCGCTTCCGCCCACCTCGTCACCATTCTGGTAATCATCAATCATCATCCCCTGATTACTCACTCTCGCTATTGATAGCAGTCTATTGAGCGAATGCAGTTCATCGAAGCTTTTTTTTTTGGTCAATTAGTTACTGATTCTACTAATTAAGTTCGTAATTATAGTACATTGTATAGTTATTTAGTGAACGCAATGAAAAAGTTTCAAAATTTTTAAATTTTTGCTTGGCCAATTTAGAAGTTTTTTGTGTGTGTTTTTTTGGTTTTGCCCGGTTAGTAACTATTGTTACTAGTAATTGCAAGAACAACATCTGATGCTCTTTTTTTTTAACTTTAGCTTTAATTCCTTTTTTTTCTGAATTAGTTGCTGCATATGCTAATTACTATCGTACCTGGAGTTGATTTTGTGGTTATGTGAATGTAACTAAAAAGTTTTTTAAAAAATAAATTTTAGCTTAGCAAATTCAATGACGGAAGCTTTTTGTGTATGCTTTTGGTGTTGCATAATTAGTTAGTATTATTACTAGTAATTGCAAGAAAAAAATTATTTTAGCCAAGGAAATCCAACAATTTCCTTAGATAAAAGGGATACTGGTGTTTTATTGTCTGGATTCTTGTGCTTCACTTGGTTGTTAGTGCTGCTTAGTAAATGATACTGATAGTTACTTTTGTAATTTGGAGTTTATTATGTGTTTCTTTAGTGGATGCAATAGAAAAAGTTTGAGGCTTTTCTATTTTAGGTGTTGGAATTTGGGTTTTTATTATTAGTTATGTTTCAAGTTTTTTTTGTTGATTACTTCAACTTTGTGAGGTATAGAATCCAGCAGTGCCTTATGGACCACGAGGTTTGATCAGAGTTCCGACTTGTGAACCATACCCAATTGGTCGTGTTAATAGGGAGGGTATGTCTTTATTACTAGTTCTTTTGAGAAATATATTTCAGCCTTTTGATTTGGACAGTTAAACATGTTGTTTTGTTATTTGGGATGCTTGCAGATTTATTCACCAACTGCATGCTGCCTGCTGCATTATCTCGAGACCGTCGTCCATGTGTTCGGTCAATTTCATGGTCCCCAATTGGAATGGCTCCAAATTATGGGTATGAATTTAAGGGTTTTAGTTATAGGATGAGTTGTTACGATAATGTTCACATTCTTGGTCCTCTTGAACTAAGTTCATTTAAAGGTTGAGCAGATCAATTTATGGTGTTCCATTTGTAATGTAATTCTATGCAGGTGCTTGCTTGCTGTTTGCACTGTAGAAGGGCGTGTTAAGATTTACCGTCCACCTTTTTGTGATTTTAGTGCTGAGTGGGTAGAGGTATGTATCAATGAAGCACTTATTCATGCAATTTTCTAACTTGTAGTGAGGATTGTAAAGTCAATGACAATTTTTCCCTTTTATAACCTTCATTTACTGAATGGCTATCTAATAGATATGATGTTTGCATGTAATAGTGAAATGTAATTTTTGGTTTGGGATGTATTGATCACAGTTATCACTTTCACACTTTCCTGTAGGTTGTGGATATATCAGATAGGCTATATGATTATCTTACCAAAATCAATTTTGGGGAGTTAGATAATACCCCCTCTGAATTCTCCCATGTAAGTTCCCAGTTATTAAATTACATGGTTTGAATTGTCTGTACCATTTGATTATATTCCCATTTGCTGCATTATCCAAGGATTGTTTTTGTTCTCATTATTGTTATTATCTTTAATATTTTGAGTCTTCCCCCAGGGGCAACCAATAATCCAAGGATTTGCTGAGGAGCAACCAAAATCCTGTGCTATCGACTTGCCAAACTCTGGCACATTAAAGCAATACAAGCGAAGGAAAGTGAATGTTACCACTTACAAGTAAATAGTTCTTTCCCTTTTCTTAATCCCCTTATTTCTGGTTAGAAGATTCTTTTTACTGCCTTAACTCTGTACTCTCTCTGAGAGTACACAACAATAACTGCATATACTTGTCTTTTCTGCACTCTGTCAAGTTCACAACAGGAGAAAACTTAATGGGAAAATTTTATAGCTTCCTAGTATTGCACTCTTTTGTTTATGATGAGAAAAGTTAAGGAATGGTTGAAAATTCTTTTAACTAACATCTTTCATGTGGACCATCAAATTTCTCTCTAAAATGGGTTCGGGGATGAAAGATGGTGTCAGGAAGAAAGGGCACCAAATTTTTCTTTTTCTTAAACCATTCTCCTTTCTGTTTTATCTCCACTTTCTCTATGGAACTGAACTGGCAAGAATAGAACTTTCCTTTCTTTTGGTATTACCCCAACCGGTTTTGTATTTGGCAAATGAGAACTTAGATCGAAGAATCCTTTGAGTTTGCTGTTTCCTTGCATATTTCTTTAATTTTAACTTCAACTCATTAGGTCTTTTTTCAATGACTATACAGCATTAAGGATTCGGAAACTTTTCAGGACCAGCTATCAAATCCTATCAATACGGGGAGCACCACTGCTGGATCTGATGAAAATAAAATAGACAGGAGGACAACTAAGGTGAGCTGTTCTCAGGAAAAGAAAGAAAGAAACAATCCCTTTTCTTATCACTCTCTGCTCCCTTTCTCTAGTGATGGGAACTTAAATTTGTAACTATATAGTTTGCATTTTCTTGTTCAATTCGACATGGAAATGCCTCTTGAAACCTTGTTTCTGCCTGTTATTAAATATTCAGGTCCTTGGGAACTGCAAACTCCCACTAATTACTGCAGAGAAATATGCTTCTCGATGTGCAATGTTATCGTCACTTGTTATTGCCTGGTCACCAGTACTGTGGTTGCCATCAAAGATCTGTTCAGCTCCAGAAAATGATTCATCCAATGGATTCTCTATACTTGCAGTTGGAGGGAAGTCTGGTAAAATTTCTGTCTGGAGAATTAATGTGCCACAATACTACTCTATTGAGCATAGTAGGGGCCCTACTACTGTAACATTTGTTGGACTTCTTCAAGCCCATAATTCATGGGTCACAACAATCAGTTTGGCATTACTTGGTTCCGAGTCTAATCCTCAGGTCTTATTGGCTAGTGGGAGTTCTGATGGGAGGTGAGTTAGGTATGCAAGAACATCTTATCAGTTTTTCAATTTCCTTATAGTATCATGATAAATATATTTTTGAATACACATAAGCTACGGACCTCGTGTTCTGTACAGAATACCTTTGTCCTCTCTGCAAATTTGTAGGTCATATGTCTCTTAGAATCTATAGAATCACTTATTTCAATGGTGTCACCTAATCTATTTGTCTCCGTAACCCCTTTCAGAGAAAGTAAAATATCTCTTAACGTATAGTAACTTCAACTTTAGGACGAAGAAAAGAAATTTATACAACGCCAATTGTAACTGGTGCCTAGTTGAATGGAAACATGCTGATGGTGTAAGGCCATTCTTCTGAGCATCTGAATAGCCAAACCCCATTTCACATTACCTTTTTACTAAGGATTACAGAACCTTTAACCCCTCTGTTTTTCTTTCTTTTCAGTGTGAGGATCTGGATTGGGAAGGGTGAGGAGTTGCTGGACCCATCAGGGGCCAATAATGCTCCCTTTTCTCTGCTGAAGGAGGTTGGTGCTGTCATCTTCTTCAACAGTTCTGTTTGCATATTTACTCATAGCAGTGAATTCTGACATTTAAATTTCCAAGCAGGTTGTATCTGTCAATTTTGTCCCAATTTCAGTACTATCAGTGGCAATACCTGTTCAAACCATGCACAAAATGCTTTTAGCAGTCGGCAAAGGATCTGGTTCATTTGAAGTATGGACAGCTGACATATCCAGCTCCATATTTGATAAAGTTGGTTTATATGATGCTCATGACTGTGCTGTAAGTATCTTAATACATAGTTGATCAGTCTTCTACTGCCTTTTGATGATCCTTCATATATTTAAAAATTTATCAGGTCACAGGTTTAGCTTGGGCTTTTGATGGATGTTGTTTGTACAGTTGTGGCCAGGTACTCAGATTTATTCTGTGCAATGCCATGGCACTTTTTGGCTTGTAAGTTATACGATTAAATGTAAGTCCATCAGGTGCCTAATATTGAACTATTAATGCTGCAAGGAAAATTATGTCCGTGCTTGGGTTTTGGATGGAAGTGCTCTTTGTGAAGTATCAATTCCTTCAAACATTCCTGGTTTGAGGAGCTCAAATGATGTATGATGTTAACCTTTTTTCCTGTTTTATTTATTTATTTATTATTATTATAACATATAACCGTAGCTCTAAAATTTAAAATTATTTGCAGCTTCCAAATGTTTTCGTTTCATGCCTTGGTGTGGCAGCATCCCCTGGAAATATTGTGCTTGCAATGGTATGTTCACCTCAATTAATCACCCTCATCTACATGTTTTTAGTTGTGTACGACATCTCTATTAAAGTGCTTTATTTCCCCCTCGGAATTATCTGATTGTGTCCTTAGATTTCTTACTATTATACCCAACTGTATCAAATTATGGCTGTGACACATTTTGCTTTGAGCTTCATGACATGGCTCCTTGGAAAGCTGAGTTTGAAAAATGTCATGTTCAATTTTTCCTGAACATGGAAAGATCAAGAAGGTTCTTTCTGCCCTTGATGCTTAGCTTTTACCTATCTCTTGAAAGTTTGAGCCCCCAAAATAGAATGAAGGCAGATTGTCAACTGTTAACTAGATCATTTACTGGCCATTGGAATTCAGAACTATAAATGTTAAAATATGGAACATTTCTATTGCCTTTGGATGCACATGGTTTGAGTATACATGCTCTCAACTTTCCTGCCATGTTCAAAAATAACAAAACTCCTGTCTTCTCTTAACAGAAAAAATGTATTTGTTTATTACTGTGATGCTTATGATAGGATATTATATGTATGCATGTTATAGATTAATTACTGAAACAACTGTATTTGGTATTTGCAGGTTCGTAATGTTGATGGTGATTCATTGGATCCCATGTATGAGGGAAGGTAAGCCGAATCATTCTGCCAAAATGCTTATCACATTCAACAATCATAAGTTCTTACATCTTATCAGCTCTTGTGTGTGTGTGTGTGTGGATGGTGAGATATTAAGAAAAAGTCGAAAGAATATAGTTCAGCTGAATTTAATTGGAAAGGCCTTTTGACCAACTGCTGGCAGCAAAAGAATACCACAAAGAAATAAGTCAACAGGGATAAACCATAATTTAACATATTGTGTTGGTGCTTGTTTGCCTTTGTCCCACATAAATATTGACTCTTCTGTGGAATGTGCAGGCTTCAGAAGGCTGTAGTTGAGCTCCTCTGGATAGGTGGACAGCAGAAGGATATACTGTCTTCCTCCTCCTCTAATTTCGCTGGCGAAGCGTTTCTTGATTTTTCTTCAAATGAATTGAATTATTGGGAATCCGATATTCTATGGTATTTAACGAAATATGAAAATCTGGATAACCCTCTAGTTGTTTGGGATATAGTGGCAGCATTGTTGGCTTTCAAGCAGTCTGCACCAAAGTACACGGACCATATACTGGTTAAGTGGCTTTCTGTGACATTTTTGGGTTCATACACAGGCCTTTCCATTGGTGAGGTTCTGACATGCATCCCGGAGAATTTCTCAAAGATAACATCTCGGAAAATGCACCTCCTTAATATCATCTGTAGACGTGTAATACTATCTGACGTGAAGGCTGAAGAAATTAATTGTAAAGTGAACTTGGGAGGTCCAGCAGTCACCAAAGCGGAGCATCTCACCTTGTGGATAGAGCTTCTTTTTAGTAGTGAAAAAGAACTTCGTGAAAGGCTTGTGGGTTTCAGTTTGGCTACTTTTATAAATCGTCTATCTGATTCAACCACAACATTTTCCCGACCTGGATTTTGGTATCCTGTTGGAGTAGAACAAATGGAGCTGTGGATTGCACTTAATCATGACTATGTTAGGGATCAACTAAAAGTCCTAGCATCAGAAGTCAGAAAGCATGAAAGAAGGTACTCCTTACCATTTTGTTCTCCATGCTCAAAGATATGTTAATTATGATATTATAATTATTTTATCAGTTCTTTCATGGGCCAGAGATGGGGGGATTTAGAGGAACATGCTCTTTCTTGAAAAAGATGGAAATAATAGACAACGACATCATTTCTTGAACACGTGGAATGAGAAAAGGGAACCTGCGTTGCATGATGCTTTTTTTTTTTAACTATCACAAATGCAAAGAACTCCATCACCTCAAATAAAAATAAAAAGATGAAATGACATCATTTCCTTTG
Source organism: Salix viminalis (assembly GCA_029228465.1). NCBI lineage: Eukaryota > Viridiplantae > Streptophyta > Magnoliopsida > Malpighiales > Salicaceae > Salix > Salix viminalis. Next base: position 9,888,923 of record CM055437.1, read on the forward strand.
TTTTATCTTGTCTGTAAATTACCCCATTTCGTGGAAGCATGAAAAGTTGGATCTGAGCCCAATTAAATAAGTCGTAACTTTTACTTGAGTGGGGTTAGTTAGCTACGAGTGTTTATTCTCATGGGAGGAAATATTTGTGATTTTCCTAGCAAAGTCAATCTGCTAACGGTATATGGTGTTTAATTTTACAAATATACGAGGAATGCTGGTAGCAAATCAAAATTGTTTGTTATATAGATCAAAGTGCACTTTGTTTCAGATGCAAAGATAAATAAAAAAGATGAATTGCTATGTGAAACATGCAGCGGATGATTTATTCCGTGAGCTGCAAATGTCTTTAGATCAGGCAAAACTAAAAGGCTAGTCTTGGAACACAATACAATTATGGTCTATTCCAATTTCCAAGCAGTTTCTTGCTTGCAGAGAATGGCCTAGCTGAAATGCTGATCTTTTCTATGAAGATTTAACTCTGTCTGCAAAATGTGCGCTTCTGTATATTATATTTGAGCCGTGCTTATTCTCTTAATATGTAATTTTTTGTTCAACACAGGCTTCAGTCAAGTGAATATGGAGTCGAAGAGCACTGTATCTATTGTTCGGAGTCGGTTACTTTTGATTCTCCAGAAGTCGCACATTGCCAATGCTCTAACAGTACTGATAAAACTGTCCAGATCCACCAAATGGCAAGATGTGCTGTTTCCATGCAGGTTTGCCCGGCTATCCCTCTATGGTTTTGCAAGTGTTGTTGTAGAAGAGCTTCCAAATTGCCACCAGAGACTCTCTTTACACTGCCTGGTTATCCTTTAGATTTCAAATCTTTGACAGAATCTTCTGTTAAAGAAATCCCCACTAAACCCTTGTGTCCCTTTTGTGGGATACCTCTCCAGAGATTACAGCCAGATTTTCTACTCTCACCTTCACCAGTATGAGCGTTCATTCATCTGTATATTTATGACATCAAACATGATGAGTAGCTGTTTATTTTACGAGCTAGAAAAGCAAGAAGCTAACTGAACTCTGAGCATTTAGGTTTACCAGGACTAGGAAGAAATCTGGAGTGAAGAGTTTGCTGTGCAATATAGACTAATAGGAATCTAACATGAAAAACTAGAAAGAAATTTTGAGGCTAACAATTTGGTGCTGTATAATATCATGGTGTATATTATATACAGTAATGTATTATTGACAGGGTATGTCAAAAATCAATAATGAATAGCTTAATTTGTTTTTTTCCCTATTCCACTGTCAGAAGTTCTGTTTTTACCCTAATTGACTTGAGGTGTTGTCCGCCATTTGACAACTTGAATTTAGGAGCTGGAAAAATTGATGTGACTAGGTTTTCGACCCATGTTTAAGAAATGTCGAACAAATTCCATGTGGGGGCAAAAAACTCTGCATGGACCCACAAAAAATTAGACTGGTTCCCACAAAGTTCCAATCCCAGGACAAACAATCATGCACCAATTTGCACGCAAACAACCAAGTGGAATATGGCCACTAACTCTTTCTTGGCCCTTTTTGTCAAATTCTTGAGTCTCAAGGATAATCATTTCAGATTTAGCTTATATCATGCAGCCCTAGGGATAGCTTCTGTTCTATTTGAAGATACCAGTCAATGTCAGTTTCCATCAAAAACTTGTGAATGTCAATAGGTCGTTAGAATGGATTTTCAAAATCTTGAAAGTCATATTTGGACTTAAGTGAGATTTTTTTAATTTTATTATTCGATTTGTTGTTTTAATTTTATTTTATTTTTAAATATTAAATTGAAAATAAATAACTTTTTTTATATTTTTTATCACCTGATAAAAAAAATAGCTGATTGGTTTCAATGATTACATGTATGGTGGGTCAATTAAATTTAACACAACTTGTTTTTTTTCTTAACTTGTTCAACTGATAAAGTCATGTAATAATAATATATATAAAATTTAATTTAGAATTTAAACTAAATAAAAAGTTTTATTGAGAATTTTTATTTTTAATTTATTAAATTAAATTAAATAATATTATTCAACAGTTCCGTACAATAGTTCCATCTTCACATTCCATTTCCACCTACAGTGATTGGACAGGAAAGAAACTGTTGCCAATTTGCCAACACTATAATAAGACGGTGAAAATGGATGTTCGCCGCATGTTAATTCACCGATCAGTCCATGGAAATGAATGTCAGAAATTTAAATCAACTGGGCATGTATGGTGATGTTGTTGGTTTTGAATTTTAAAATAGTTTTTTTTAAAAAATTTATCATCACATTAAAATTGATCTAAGAATATGAAAATAAGATAATTTAAAATAAAATCAAAAAGTCTTCTTAACTAGAATTAGGTTATCAGCTACTGCAGTGGCAGCAGTGGAAAAAAAAAACTCTCTATCGAATAAAAAGAATCCAAATATTTTCTGTCTGACAACTCAAATTAAATATGAGTAGCTTCTTTCGCCCTTCAAAAGCAATAATAATTAATAATCCTACCACCAACCTTTTTTTTTTATTAAGCAAAGGTTTTCTTCGAGTTAACTTGTAAAGACTAAATTTTCTTCTTACTCAATTTTAAAAGTGTATCCTCGCATCGTTTTTGTGCATTCAAGAGAATTTAATACATTGTTTTAGATGTAGGCCCTAAAATTTAAACCTGAAAAATTAAGAAAGTAAGCATTTACCTTTTCTAATCACCAAATCAACTGCACGTGTTCACCAACCTTCACTCTGTTGCAAGAGCATGGTCTTGGATGCAAGATTTGTTGACTTCCTTTCTTCCTTTTTTAATAATAATAAAAAAACTGCCAAGAGATTATGTCTGCCTAGGTCAAGAGACCTGAAATTCATTCACTTCAAAGATTTATAAGGATGCCTATGATATGTATTTTTCCATCTTATGTTATTTTGACTAATATGATGTGAAGATTAAGAGCAAGTCATATTATCAAAGTATCTCTGGTATTTATTGCATGAGGGTGGAGATATGTTTTAACATTAATTTAGTATTGAGTTTATCCAAGAATAATTATGTGTTTGTGAGTTGTCAAATAAAATAAAATCTAATTAAAAATTATCTGTTAAATATTTTTAGGCAATTAAATTTTTAATATATCTAATAGGGTGTAGACCTTTAATGTGTAGAGATTAAATGATTATTTCTATTTTAACAATGAACTAAAATAGAAATATCAAAATATAGGAATACTAGAAGGTGAGAATGACAAAAAGCATGAATACCAAAAAATGATTTGATATCATATATATATATATATATGGTTGTTTCATTCTCATTCCGACATCCCACCATGAGAGAGAAAATAAGGTTAAGGTAAACAAAATTAAAGAGCTCTCAAACAAATAACATGTTAATATAAAAGGTCATCCGTACGACTCTTGATAGCGACTTTCAAATATAAATTCATGTACACTTCCACTTAATTATTTACGCGCTCCTGATAATTTGACATGAATGTTTCTATATATTATAAAATTCCAGCCCTAACAGGTGGAGATCGAGCACGTGGGGCTGCACAGCCCACCGTTCCCGATCCCATGCTCTGCTCCCTCTACTTGAGCATCCATTTCAACTCTACTGTCTCAAGCCAAGAGAATCTGTAGGGTATATTGCAGTAATTTTATTTTATTTTATTTAAATTATTTTTTAGAAGTTTTTTTATTTTTAATACTACCACTTTAAAAATATATAGAAATGTCAAACGAACAAATTATATTTAATGACCGAGGTTGAATTTGAGAAACGACTACTTGGCTGCATTAGTCATGGACTTACTGGTTAATTATATACTATTTTTAGCCCAGGGGAAGCAGGCAAATGGTATTTACGTGGCAAGAAAGTAACCATTGGGCAGATTTAGAAGTTGTTGCTGTGCCACAGTTTTTAATAAAAAAAAAATTTTTTATTTTAAATGAATATGTTTTGGTGTTTTTAGATCATTTTGATATAATGATGTCAAAAATAATTTTTTTTTAAAAAAATATATATTATTATAATATATTTCAGCACGAAAAACACATTAAAAAGCTATCGTAACAGCTCTTCCTAGCAGGTCTTTTAAGGGCAGCTGATGAATCTACACATGCTGCCCGTCACAAATCAATGGATGAGATTTGACAATCGAATCTATCACAATCAAGATTAGATGGGGCCCATTACACAGAGTGCTCACTTTTCACAATCACAACTCAGGCATTCGTTTCAGTGCCCATCACCCATTACACTTGTTGGCTGTATTTCTTCAATAATAATTATAAAAACTATAGTTTGGTCCCTTAAATACAAAATTAGTTGTCCTCTAAATTATTCTTTATTTTGATTCTCATTCTCATTCTTTTAATTACTATTTTTTTTTTATCTTTCAGTGCAGTTAGTTTTTTCCTCGTGTTTGTTGGTCTAGTCTAGTTTTTTCCAAAAACATTTATCCAATTTCGTGCTCTTATTGTATTTTTGCAAAATATAATAATTGTTTTTTAAAATCCGATCAATATCATTGTCTTTTATTTTACCGTTTAATAAAAATAAAACCACCTCATTAATATTAGTTTGTGTTATAAATCAAGTCATTATTTAAAAAAATAAAAATGAAAACACTTTTGCATCACTGGACATTAGTTTTTATAAATAAAATATAAATAATTTGCATCACTTGATATTGTTTTTTTCAGATAAAAAAAATATATTATTTTACATTTTATTTTCAATTTGTATGATTAGTGTTCTGGATGATGCCTTTGTCCCGATCCAAACATTTTTATAATTTTTGTTGGTGTTGTTGAATTTTTACGTTTAAGATCTTTTCAATTGTATTGAAAATATTATCATTAAAGTTTCTGAGTGCATGCAATGATCATTTTATCACTAGAAAACAAAATTATATAATTAATTATTAAAAATAATTTGATATTTTTACATGGATCAATTAATCATGGTTTAATTTAAACAGATCAAATTATTTTCTTAAATTTTCTAAGATATAGTAAAATAATTATATAATAATTGATAAAGGAGTTTTTGTATTTTGATTTTTGTAACACATTAAAATAACTTAAATACCTTAAAAGTAGTTTTTTTTTATAACTTGGGTAGAGGTTTAATTATGTCTTTGTTTATATATATAATTCAGTTGAAGAAATATAATAGTTATATAAAAATAAATATCATTAAAATAATTCGATGATGTATGCATTGTACGCATCAACAAGTAGCGATGTTTGTACTTTTTAAGTAGAGAGTGTGACGCTACTTAACTGCTAGACATCAACTTTAAAGATGAAATTTGAATTGTCTTGGTGGCCACACCATTACTAGGTGACGTGTGTGGTCAATAAACCTCTAATTGATATCAATAACTTCTTTTTTTCACTGATTTTTGCATCTATTCGTTTAAATAATCAAAATAACACTTCAATTTGTTTTTCTTCAAATTTAGTCCATGTTTTTTTTTATTTCTTTCATATAAGGTAATTTTTATAACTTACTTTTCTTATCATTTTTTATATTTTTTTTCTCCATATTTGATCCTCATATTTTGAATGGAATCAATGACTTGAGTTATAGGTTTGGCGGGTTGAACATTAAGGCCATGTCGATCTAACATGTTGTTGTTTTCATGGTCTTTTTAGTGTCGTGAATATTATTTTTCAAATCATTTGTCTTTTTCATGATATCTTTTGTGTATGCTTATGTATGATTAATTTGTTCCAAATTATTTTTTATAAGATTTTTGTGATTTCATGACCTAGATTGCAATGGCGTATGAACATATAATCCTTGTTGTATTTTACCATACATAAGCATACACTCTCTGATTTATAGTTATTTCTTAATTTTAAAAAATCATTTACAACACTTGCACATTTATTTATTTATTTGTTTGAAAAAATAATAATTTGAGTCAAGTTCAATAGACGTATTAACATCTTTATTTTGTATTTACTAGCATATATTATTAATGATTTTATTTTATAAAATGTATAAATAGAAAATTTTCAACTCATACCTATAAATGTTTTTTTATATCAAAAATAAATATTAAAAAAACTTATATGTTCGATTTTTTTTTGCTAGGAAAAAAAATCCAACTACTTGCATAATGCCACTCAAAAAGCTAGTTTACTTATAAAACACAAGCTACTTATTGTGAATTCATTAGTCTTTTCATTTCATAATAATAATAATAATAATAATAATAATAAAAATAATAATAAAGATTGTTAAATAACTAGACCTAATTAATGTTAAACCACCTTGTTCTCTTGAAACAAATAACCTTAGAGTTCTCTTAAATCATCCTATTATGTTAACTACGACTGAGCAAACCCTTTGAAATCGAGGTGGCATGTTTATAATAATAAATTATTTTAAATGTTAATTATAATGTCCTGATTTTTGTAAGAAGTAAAATAAAGAAAGAAAACAAACTCTCATACCTCTTAAGATTACTTTACTTGCATTTGACTACGAGGAGATTGGTCTTAATCTATTAATCGGGTACTTTTATATTAATTAGAGAGACAAGCTCGCATTGGTTGACTTCTAAAAAATGGAATCATCTAGAAAGTGGTTTAATAGTATAAGTTTGAGACTAAAAAATTTATTTTTTTTGTAGTTTTAAATTTGAATTCTGTAATTGTTAATATAATGATTACTAAAAACTTATATAATTATCAATTTTAGATCATATAAATTAATTGAAATGAACATAATAAACTGACCAGAAAATATCGTTAAATTCTTTACGTTCATCTCGCAAGAGAATCTATCCGGTTGTTTTATCTCATAGATAAGGATAGAATTGCCAGCACATGTTCAATTTTCGAACAGTCAAATTCCATGAAAGAATTTGATTTGCTAGCCAATTGTTTTTGCCTCCCAGGGTTTCTCCCGGTCGAGGTTTTATCTTATTTCGATTCTTTTTACAAAATAACATATTTATATCATAAAAATATCTTAAATTTTGAGTAATCTCGATATAGTTTGGGTTCATCTTCTATACATCTTAACATAAAACGCAAAATGTTTACCGTTTGAATGTTTAATGTACCTTGAGACATAATTATAATATTATTGATAAATTAATAATCTAAGTTAAATAATATTTTTATTTAATTCCTTAAATATGAGGTTTAAATAATATATTAATTAAATAATAATAAAATTTAAATTTACAAGGAAACATCTATCCTGCTAGTATGTTGTGCGCCGTCGTTCTGTTTTTTTTATTTATTTTATAAAACACATAATCAGAACAAAAGTATTATTAAATCACGCTCCTTTAAAAAATCAAGTAAAATATAACTTTTTAAAACTCAGATTTATTTTTTATTTTAAAAATAAAAATAAATCTGTTTATGTTTTTTTAATTATATTGAAATAAAACCGTTTTAAATTTACCGGGTGCTCACCGTATAGACCAGGGTAGGGTCAGGTTTAATAACTTGGTATTAAAAAAAGGATTTAATTGCCGTAAAATATGGGGAAAGTACACAACTACCCTCGTAGGCGAGGAAAAGACAAAAAGAGATTATGCCCGGCAGGTAGCAGTACTAATTGATTTTCTTACACAAGCACAAAGTGCGGGCCCCTGTCATTTTCTATCGGCCTGCCACGGCAGTGCAAGGTGGCAGCTTTCGTGGCTCTGTCACACGTGGCACATAGCGTGACGTTTGCTATGGTTCGGGAGATTAGGCTCGGCCTCGTGCTAGCATTTCTAGCCTCCATGGGTACATCCGATCGCATCGTTGCTTTTGTGGCATGCATGCATGGATGGTACATGACATGAAGTGGCATTAGTTATTGGTCCGGGTGGTTTTTTGTTTGAAAGAGGAATTTGAATGTTATAGAGCAGGCATACAATCAATATTGATATTATTTTCTTTATATTGTCATCTCATTCACACGATAATAAAAAAAAAAGGTGATCAAAGTGGGTATGTATAATTGTTAATGTTAATCTAAATGATCATCTTAAATGAGATTGCTTCAATGAAATCAAACTTTTAGCCAGATTTATTCGCATAATTCTCGGTGAAAACTTTGTTGTTAAAACTAATTATGCCACTTAAAAGCTTATAAAGATAATAAAATGACGAGACATATTTGGAGGGTGATATGGCGTTATAAGGCTTATAAATGATCATAAACTTCTTATAGATCATTGTTTATGGTAAATTATTGAATAATACTATATCTAAAAGAAAGCTCACGACAAATGCTTACTGTAACTTATGCCCGACTATTATGGAATTCATTATTAATGTGTTGTGTGATTGTGCAACGGTTAGGAGAACTTGAGAAGTGTTTATTCCACCACAATATCGATATGAGTTTTATAACACTAACAAAAATGTTTGGCTCTGAAATAACCTTTTTAGACCTGTGTTTCATTAGAGAATGAAGGAGTTGACATATGATATTTATAGTTGTTTGGTATATATGGAAAACAATGTATTAAAGGATATTTAAGGAACACATTAATCTACAATCTAACATGGCATATTATATATAAGGTATGCTTATTGACATTAACAAGTCACTTGTTGAGGGTGTTGACGAAAGGAATAATGATAAGAAAACATAATTAGTTAGATGAAAGTAACTCTCCTTGAAATGAGTTTAACTAAATGTGAATAGAGTGCATAAAGGATAATACCGATAATGTAATAACAAAAAAGTTGTTTCAATATGATTTGAGGACCTAGAAAAAGGGGTTCATGATTAATATAATGGTGTGTATCTCAGTTCGAGCTGAGCAATAAGTAATTATCACTAGATTAAATCTAACATGAAAATTTAGGATTAAACTAGTTACCATGGAGTCAAACTCCCAATCAGTTATTGATTTTCTTTTTAAATCAATAATTAAATTTGATGTCATTTATGAATTGATTAATTAAGTGAGGTAAGTTATGTATATAGAATGGGAGATTTAAGTGCAATATACATTCAGAGAAGATAATAATGCAATAAATTGTTAGCAAACTATGGTTTTATTATGAACCCCTTGCACAGAGATAGGTGTATAATCGATGATCCACCTAGAAATTTGTTTTTAATTTTGTATTTTGACCTAAATGGGTTAACTTTGCCTTGTCAATTTATTTTTTGTAGGGCTTTATGCCTTGTTTTTCACCAAAATAATAAAATAAAAAATAACTTCATCTTTTAAATTAAATTTCCTCTTGATTTTTATTTGAAGGATATAGTTTTTTATTTAATATTATTAGGGTTTACTGGTTCTCTCTTTCTTTACAAAACTTTGTCATGGCTTTTTGACAAGTTAGACTTAAATGATCAAAAAATAAATATTTTAGGTGTTTTCCTATAAATAAAATGCTTTATTTAGGTCTTTAAAGGTTTTTATCCATAACAAATATTGATTTAACCATTTGAAATTACTATCTGTAGTTAATTATTTTTAATATTTATTAAGTCATTAACTATTAATAGATTTTTATTTGTTGATAGATATATAAGTTTATAAAAGTTTGTAGCTAATTGTTTTTAATATTTATTTTTAGTTAGATTTTTTAGTGAATTTGGATCATCCTGGATTAATTGTTAAAAATATTTTTTTATTATGTTTTAATCAATTACAATCTAAATCACAATTAATATTGAAACTAATCATTGATAAATACAATAATACATACCATAATTTAGAGTTTGAAACAATGAGACCATTTATCAATGAATTTACTTGATATAACATTATCAATTATGATATTTTTTATGCTTAATTGTTTATTTTATTTAAGATTTATATTTATGTATTTACTTATGTCTCGATCTACATGTTAAATTAAGTAGAATATTTTTTTCCATCACATGGATGCTTACATTGAAGCTTTTATCCATAATTAACTGAGTTTTATAAAAATTGATTATATTTATGCTTTAAACTAAGAACTTGTTTAAAATATAGCCTAAATCTAATATACTAATACATGAAAATCCTACGAGGAAATAATAAAATCAATTGAAGATAAAAGAAATAGATCATTTACCATATATCAACAAATCAAGAATAACCAATTAGATTTTAAAAAATAATCAAAATGTCATTGAAGAAAAAAATAATAACTACAAACTCCAAAAAAGAAAATAAATAATCAATTTTAGAAATCAAACACTATTAAATGGTAACTACTGATAGGAAGATACAAATTAATACAAACATATTATGCACATAAATTCACCAACCCCCACCTTTCAAACCTTTTTAATTATGATGATTGATTTTTAGACAAGTAAATAACTATTCAAAATCAAAAGTATTATTTATCACTCAATTTCATTTAAAGTTATATTTTTAGCACAGATTAAAGCTATAAATTGAACAGTTAAATTTTAGTTCATACCAAAATTGTCAATACCGTTTTAGTTGGTGCTTGTTTTTTAATTGAAATTGAATGTTTTGGTTTTGGAGCGTTGTTTCAGGGTTGTACTGTTTATGTGTGTATATATGTAATTAAATATATTAATTCATTTTTTTTAGTTCAAATCCAAAAATAAAATTATTTAAAATTGTGCAATTTAATCTAAAAAAAAGAATACAATAAAATAATTTTTCTCAACAAAATTATGAACATGTATAATATTACGAGAATGCTATCATCAATCTCGCAAGGTCATTATACTCTTTGATTGCTCTAAAAATTTTATCATAATATATATAGATATGTCAAGAGACTCTTCGTAAAATTTCATCTTATTCTAACGATCGGATTAAGAAATATGATTGATATTATAAAATTATTCATTGTGTTAAAAAAAATACTATTTGACTGAAATAGAAACAACAAAACAAAACTGATACGTTTCGGCCGATATTTGACTGAAAAAATACGAAACAGACCAGAATTTAAATCGAGATAAAAATAATACCATTTTGTCTTTTTTTTTTAAATGACATAAAACATTTTGGCCGTATTAATTTTTTTATTTATTAATCTCATTAATCAAGCCAGTCAAGTCAGATCAGATTTATCCGTGGTTAGTTCATCCAATTATCCATACATGGCCATCATTGGAACCGGAAGAAAAAAGTGCATGGGTTTGGTCATCGTTCTATATTTGTTCTCCTGGGACACCATAGTCATCGTCGTAAAAAAATGGAAAAAATGTTAAGAATGTCCTCGTCATCTTTAAACAAAATTTTGGGGAAATAAAGGAAATAAAGAAAAGTAAGGTCCAAAAAGGCATAAACGGACGATCCGAAGAAGAACCCTTTTCCTTCTCTCTCTTCTTGTTTCCTGCTCTCTCTCTACAGCAATATCAACAGAGAGAATCATCAACACTAAAATCAATACATAAAAACATATAGTAATCTAATAAAGTAAAAGCTACTCCTTTACAAATCTCTAGTGGGTTTTGTCTTATTTTTTCATTCTTGTACAGATAATCCTCAACTGGGTTCTCTTTTAAACATCTTATGGAGATTGTTTAGGCAAAGCGAAACCAAGCAGGTGTGCGATTTTTTTTTTCCTTTTTGCGTGTTTTTCTTATCTGGGTTTCTTTACAACTTTTACTTCTGTAATAAAAATTGTGACTTGATTGGTTTCTGATAAAAAAAAGTTGTGAAATTTACAGAGAAATCTGAAGAAAAGAAGGCATCTGTTTGTGTTTTGGATACGAAGAGAGAGAGAGGGGGGTCTGGTTTTTGTCTGTTTGGTTGACTGATCATGGCTGTTGCCGAGAATGCTGGGGTTAGGAATGGAACTACTGGTCAAAACTTTGACAACACTGTAGTGTCACCGGAGGCTAAAGATCCTGAGAGATCATCATCAAAACCCAGAAATGAACCAGTGGTGGTCAACAACACTAAAGACTCAAACTTTCAAGGCCAAAACTATGATCATCATAGTATTAATGGCAAGTCCGGTGAGACTGGGGGTTTAAGCAATGGAAAGGGTAATGGGACACAGATGCAAAATGGGTTTGATATGAATCAGTGTGGTGGCTACGGGGATGATCAGATTCATCATCAAAGTGCTAAATCCAATGGGGTTAGAGATATGAATGATTTGGTGGAGATGCTGTCAAAGCTGAATCCCATGGCTGAAGAGTTTGTGCCTCCATCACTAGCTAATCATCATGGATATTTTGGTAGCGGCTTTGGCTTTAATGCTAACAATTTTGTAGTGCAAACTAATAATGGGATTGCCAATGGACAGACTAATAGAAGGGTATGTGTTATTTTCATCTTGTTTCTTGTATTTTTGACTGTTGTCATGTGATTGCGGATAAATTGGGTACTTTTTTCTGTTTTGACTTTTGCTTTCTTGTTCTACTGCTGAAATGGAATAGACTGATTAGAGTTTGTTACTTCTATTTATTTCTGCTAATTTTGGTTACAGAAGAAGAACAACTTTAATCAAGGAAGGCGAAGGATGAACAGCAGGACAAGTATGGCTCAGCGAGATGAGATAATCAAGAGGACTGTATATGTTTCAGACATTGATCAACAGGTAAAAAGTTGCACTTGGCTCTGGTATTATCTTCCCCTTTCAGGTTTTTTATGCCTTCATTGTTGTTTGTATGCTGATTTTGGGATCATTGTTTCCATGTGATGGTATATAGGTTACTGAAGAGCAACTTGCTGGTCTCTTTATTCATTGTGGACAGGTATATGGCCATGGTCTTGTTTTCTCTCACAGGTGCCTTTTTTTTTTGGTTAACAGCCGATAGTGGATTGTGTTTCTTATTGATTTCCTCTTGTTTTCTGGGACAAAGGTTGTTGACTGTCGTATATGTGGCGACCCTAATTCTGTTCTCCGTTTTGCTTTTGTTGAGTTTACTGATGAAGGTAATTTCAAAAGCTCACAAATCTTATTTTCCCTCAGTGGATGAGTGTATCTATATAACAATCAAATGTGCTTGCAGAAGGTGCAAGGACTGCATTAAGTTTGTCAGGGACTGTTCTTGGATATTACCCTCTAAGAGTGCTGCCATCGAAAACTGCAATCGCACCGGTTAACCCAACATTTTTGCCAAGGGTGAGGACTTACTCCGGTGCAATGGATGGTTTTTTTTTCAATAACCAATCACTTTAGAAACCTGATCATTTGAATGGTGCCTGTCTAAAATTTCTCATTCATTGCCTTGCTGACATTATCATGATCCTCAGTCTGAAGATGAGCGCGAGATGTGTGCTAGGACTGTTTATTGTACAAATATTGACAAAAAGGTAATATTGGAAGCTACATGATTCGTGCTAATGCTCTTAAGAGCTATATCTGGAACATTTTTACTAATTTATTTAATTTCTATGAATGTAGATTACCCAGGCAGATATCAGGCTCTTCTTTGAATCCATTTGCGGAGAGGTTTGTAGTGGGTTGTATAACAAAATTGCAAACATTGTCTATCCTTGATTGTGGACCATTCCTTATTGAACATTTTGTTTTTAATAGGTTCATCGCTTGAGGCTCCTTGGAGATTATCATCATTCAACCCGCATTGCTTTTGTGGAGTTCGCAGTGGTAACTAACCATTTACTCTTGATCTTTGTATTCTGACTTTTTTTCATCCATAAGTTGCTGGTTTTATATATATATATATATATGCCATTTCTCACGTGACTTGTTAACTTCTACTATAAAACCATTCATAATGTAAATTGTTTCTGCAATCTCATGTGGCCTGAATTACTCCATTTTTTTAGACATTTGCTTTCCTTCGCTATTGGGGCCACTTGCCTGGTTTTTCAGAATTTTGTCCGAAGGCATGTTTTGTCATTTTGTTTCCTTGTCAAAACAATCTTCTTTCTGTTTGCTAGTGTTTGTTGCATATTATAGCATCCAGATCTGGATCAAACTTCCTGATGTTTAATCAGGGCTCTCATTTTGGAAATGCTCAGAAGTGGCAACATTTTTTAGAGGTTGCACATGTACCACATATAGAGCTTCTAAATGAGATGTGTCCATGCTATGTTGGGACTGGCATTTAGGCACCATTTGGTATTGTGATCCAAACAATGTTTCTAAAGATTTTTTTCTTAATTTTTTTTCCAGATCGTTTTGATGTGTTGATGTCAAAAATGATTTTTAAAAATTAAAAATAATAATATTATTTTGATGCATTTCCAGGCAAAAAACACTTTGAAAATCAACCGTTACCACACTTTTAAACACCCCTTAAAGGATTGCAAGAAACACTGCTTTTGATGCTAGAATTATATGGGCTTTGGGGGAACTTTAATTTTAACCTGAGCTGCATCAGATCAGAAACCCTAGTCAAATTTCCTTTTGAGGTTCATTGAGGATTCTGCACCTGCTCAATACAATAATAGCTAAGACATCGAATGTGGTATCAAAGAAGTTATTCATAAACTGATAGTGGAAATGTAATTGGGCTGGATGGATTTGAATCTTTGATTAGATTTCCAATGTGTTAGTTGTTGGTGTTCAGGTTATTAATGCTGACTTGGGTGCAATTAAAGGTTTAGGGTTAGTGTAGCAGGAAATATTGAGGCTTCCCTTTTTTTGAATCACGAGTCACTCGTAAATAAAATTATGTTTTATAAGTCCATTCAGTCTTGAACTCCTACCCTTTTGGTTGTCCCTCTCTTTTCTTCCACGTCATTCTATGCATAGTATGGGTACTAAAGAAGTCAGGGTGGGAAATATATGGCCGTGGGTGTTACAGACTCTTCACACTGCTTTCCTTTGGGTGTGAAACCTGATCTTTGCATCACATCACCTTTTTTTGATCTGTTTTCTTTAGTGTCGGTATTGGAGTTGGTTAATGTTAATTGATCTCTCATTTTGGAAAAATTTTTGAACCATGGGTGTGAAACCTGGTCCCTGGCCATTTCCTTCAATATGCTATCTTTGGTTGTGAAACATGTTTGCATCATCTCTATTTTCGATCTCTTTCTCCAGTGTCAGTCTTCGAGTTGATTGAGATTTCACCTTTGGAATATTGTGAATCATGATAATTGCACTGGTGTGGAACGTAATGTGAATCTACACCATTTAGGAGAATTGACGAGGTGGAGATCTAGTGGTGGCATTGATTTGAGGATGAATTTGAGACTTGATGCTCCTTTAGAATGAGGCACACTATCAATATTGTCTTTATTCAGCAAGAAGATGAAATACTGAAAACATTGTGATTAAGAGACTAATTTAATGATGTCTATAATGTCTCTGGATAGATTTGTATAGAGGTGTCAACTCCATGACATTGGGAAGTGCCATCCCATTTGACTTCAGGGCACCATTACTCTGTGTGTGTGCACTCTTGTGATTGAGTCGGGTGGTTAGAGCACTTCATTATAGTCAGAAATTGTTTGTGAGGCATTGCCAATCTTAATTAGGAATGCTTAGTTTGTCCTGGTTGTCACTTGGTCCTTCAACTACTACTCACTTTTCTTGGCTCCTTTAAATTAGTTTGTTTTGTTTCACTTCTCATTAGTCCTAAAATTCTTCATTTGTCTTTCCACCTTTAGAATTAGCCCTTTGCCTCATTCCTCAACCTAACCCTTTCTCAGTCAATAGTCCTAAGCTTTGATAGTTAATTAATTATCCATAAAAAAATCTTAGTTTCCTCACACTTTTATATTCAAAGATTATAGTGAAGCTTGCATGATTCTGGCCTTTGAGTGCTCCACATGCTATCCTGGGGAAAGCAGTTCCATTTCCACACTCGGCAAGTCCATTAGAACTGATCTTCTGTTCCCCAACCATAAACCTGGTCATGCGCTCATCAAAATATTTTGGTCTCATAATTGTATTGGATGGATCTAAAAGTAGTGGTCCTCTGTGCCCCATCCAGGTCTATAGAATCATACCTTGTAGATATCTTAGAACTTTTTTGCTGGTATTCCAATGCTTCCTTTATGGGATGACTAGGGTACTTTCAAGTACTCAGTGCATGTCATGTCAGGCCTTGTGTGGTGCTCCAAGACTGCCAATTCCTAGGATGCTCAATCTGGTTCATTGTTTGCCTTCACTTGAAGAGTGGATATGCAGGTGGTTGAAAACAGGGTGGTTGTATCATTGCCATCGGTGCAAAAGTGTTGAAGTCATCAAACTCTTTGTTTTTTTTTAAAAGAAAACCTGTTTGCTACCATTTGGCATTTGTATTTGTCCAAAGCATCATCTACACAACTTCCTGATGTTTTGGTAACAGCCACTGGGTTTAAAAACTTGGAGGGATATCTAGCAAAATGCACATATTGTTGAACATTATCATATATATCATATGTTTGATGTTGCTTGCTTCCACAGTGGAACACCATGTGAAGTCATAGCCTCAGCTCATTATTTATTATCCATTCTATACCATGACAGTATAGAAGTCAGGTCCAAAGACTTTATTCTCTTGTTATATTTATACTGTGTTTGCAATTACTGTTGGTTAGTTAAGCTGCAATTGGGAATATTCCCAAGTTTTTGCTTGATTTTGTGGACCTGTAATTGGGCACTACGCAATAAGAATGTATATAATGGTGTTCTCTCAACTCTTGCAGGCTGAGAGTGCAATTGCAGCTCTTAACTGCAGTGGTGCGATTCTGGGATCGTTGCCGATAAGGTAGCCTGTCAGATAACACTGTTCCAACTGGCTGTTCACTTTCTCCATTTCCCCTGCAAATTGTTCTGTGTATAACGAGCTTTTGTTCTATATATACAGGGTGAGCCCTTCAAAGACACCTGTTCGGCCTCGCATCCCCCGTCCTCCTTTCAACTGAATCATCCCTAATGCTTCCTGGACTGATCAACTGCTGATGGATATATTTATATATATACATGTGTAGATTCTGAAATCTTTTGAAGGTGCTTGTGGCGTCTATATCTATCCTTGCTTGTTAGCCTGGTATCTCTGCTACCTATAGGAGGATCGTTTATGGTTTTGTCTGTCAGACTATAGAGTTGGATGGGATTTCGAGGATATGAATGGCTTTACTTATGTTGCATGTCATGATGAATTTCTTCAGAACTCATACCATGGGAATATTTCTTGTCAATTGAGATGGACTCCTTCAAAGTATTCACCTTCTGTTACTTCTGGAGTAGTTTTGAGTTTCTCTTCTTAGCCAATGCCCCTCCCTAGTGTAGGGAGTGTTTGGCATCACTTTTAGTTTTGGTTCTGGCTGGTTAGGTTAGGTTAGGTTTATGTTTCATTTGAAAATGCTGACGTTTTTTTTAATAAAATAAATAATAGCAAAAACCCAAAATAAAAAAGAGGAGAAAAACTAAAAAATAATGTATATATATATATATTTCAATTTCACATAATAAAAAATTAAATTGTTTTTACTAAAGCAACATTGTTTACTTGATGCATAATGCATGCTTGGTAAATGATGTTTTTTAAAGTGTTTTGTTTAGAAATATTTCAAATAATATTTTGTTTTATGAATATTTTTAATGTCAACATATTGAAATGATAAAAATAATAATTCTAAATAAAAAAAAAATTAAAACTCTTTGAATACCATGTCAAACACCCCTTTTAAGGTCCTTTTTGTTTGCATGCTTCATCAGGTATTTTTAAAAAGTAAATCTGTTTTTTGCTCTAAATTATTTTTGGTATTTTAAAATTCTTTTAATGAAATGATATCAATAATAAGTTTTTTAAAATAATAATAAATAGTATTATTTTAATATATAAAGTTATTAAAAAATATTAAAAAAACATCATTATTCTACTACCAAACAATATCTAAACTCGTCTCTCTCGTTCTCATCTAACTTTTGAATTAAAAAAAGAAAAGGTGGAAAGAACCAATGCCTTGCTGAAGCTTTCCTGTTGCCATTGACTTTTGTGGTGGATGATAGAAGTTGCGTTCATTGGCCCCTCGTAGCTTTTTCTAATGAGGATAGGGTCAAGCCGACAAAAAAAAATATAGATATTTCACTCATTGCAGACACAACTGAGAGGCTGGCCTCTTGCAGGCTCTGAAGGGAGGTGATGAATATATCTATAAGAACTCGTTTTAGCTCACGTAAATGCTTTGCCACAACAATTGTTTATTCATCTTCAAGAACTTTGCAACGCCTGGAGGTTTAATATAAATTTGAATCATCCAAAACCATGTAAAAAACGGTGAACATGGATGAACCAACAGCTTTGAGTGTCATCTTGATTCACTCCTGAATCAAGTTGATTATCATTACAAGTAAAAAAACTGATTTATTATGGATATATAATGTATAATGTATATATATACTCTTTTTATGAAGATAGATGTGTTATCTATTAATAGTTTCTAATCAATTCTCATTTCAAGGGAACGAGGCTGTGCCTTGGGCTTGAGGGTTAACATATCCTTAAACCATGAATCTTTTCTATGATTTCAATATCTGTGAAACTCTGCATGTTGGGTTTGTTTTACAGGTCTTATGATTGTTGAATCTAAGGGCTAGAAGTTCACCATGTTTCCTAAGTTTTGATAATGGGGAAAGAGTCGAAAGCCTAAGTTTTCAGGGAAAGCAAAAGCCCAACAACACTTCTCAGCATGTGGTTGGCTGGTTAGAAATTGTCACAATCAATGAGCTGAAGGCAATATTGTGTGCGGGGATCATGTTTCATAAATTTCGTACAAAAATTAACACACTGGTTATGCAAAACATAGTTGATCAGAAAGAGTTGATGGCCAAGCCATCCAACTCAACCAGTTTATGTAATTTTAATGCAATGGGATTCATGGATGCAAACACGATTGAATTCTATATGAACTTTCAATTCCCATTTCATGTCAGAATGAAAAGTTTTGAATCAGAAGTGAAAACACAACTGTGCTAAACCATCACTGAGAGACAGGATGTACAGTAGCATCCATGTTTGATCAAAATTCTGACCATGCATTATGATGGTGGGTGTCTCGAAGAAGTATACAGAACCTGTAAAGAGTTTCTTCTTTCTGTGGAATCTATTCTGTTACTACCTGCCGCCTCTGAAACAGGGTGAACTAACGTTGTCATAATCAAACCTATTTCTTCTGTCCAGACACAGTTCTTGGCACTCTCATTGCTGTCGTCCTGCTGCTGCGGCCGGTCCTGCTTCTGCATACATATCATATTGTCATATGTTAAGTGTCATATTCATGGAAACATGAACACAAATAGTTATAACACCACATTCCTCAGAAACTTAACTGGTAATTGGTAGCGAGGAGGAAGCTGAAGTAGGATTCGATAAGGTCCCAGGAGCATTGTGTTGCTGAGAGTTTTGTGCCATTTTTGGGTAGTGACTTGGGCTGTTTCTGTCCGTGTTGAGCATGGAGTGGATAGTAATTCATGTAGACTCCAGGGGAACCTGGTGCCGCGGCGGGGTGGTAGAATTGAAACTGTTTCCCTCCATATGCATTGTAAAAATTATTCTGCAAGAAAAAAAAAAACTTGCTGGGCAATCAAAACTTGTGTTTGCAGGCATCTATCAGTGAACTGTTTCAGAAAAACTAACCATTGCATAAGTGTTCTGTGGGTAGATAGGATACCTGAAAGGTAAAGGGCAGGAAAATCAGAAGGCAATTAAGCTGTCAGACAATTCTTTTCAAATAAGATAGTTTCTTTACCCAAAAACTGAATAAGGAAATGCATATTGAGGTATTTGTTGATTGAAGTATGCAGAAGGGCCATGAATGTTTAATGGTGTCATGGATCTTGATGCTGCAGGTCCAAATTTATCAGTTCCTGCAACTTCAAAGAAAAAGGGACGGGAAACAAGGATTAGAATAAAAATCACCAACATAGAATCAAGACAGAGATCAGAATTATGAACTCCCAACTAGTGGCAAGCAATCATGGACCAGAAGAAGTTAATTAGACCTTTCTTTTGTGCACCAAAAGCTGCAAGATTGCAGTTGGCCCTCCTTCCATCAATAACAGGAAATGGATTCTGACAGGCTCTTGTTGCTGAACCAGGGTCCTTGAAAGTTACCTAAGAAGACAAAACTATAGTGAATCACAATCATGATCATGCCTGATCTGTAGAAAACTTGGCTAAAAACAGTAGGGCTAGCTTACAAATCCATATCCTTTTGATCTTCCTGTGCTCCTATCAATGATCACAACTGCTTCTTTGATCTCTCCAAACTGCTCAAAATACCTCTGTAAAGAATCACTTCTCGTCTCCCACGGCAATCCTCCAACGAAAATCTTGGTGTAAGTTGTGTCATGAGTGAATTCTGAAACACTATTAGTTCCATTGATCACCATCTTATTTTCCATGATCTCTCGAGACATCCCAATACAGATACACTAAATCCGAACTGCCACAAGCTGCAACAAGAACTGAAGAAAGAACTAGCTATACGATCCTCCCCCCAGATGCCAAAATACGGTGAAAAAGAGTCAGAAAGAAGTTTGATCAATCAAAATCATACTAAAACACTACTTTAATCAACAAACAGGCCTTCTCTGTCTCCTGTTTCCACGTAGAAAAAACGAGTCTGTCAAGTGCTCTTGGATTCCCCAACAAAGATACTCTTAACAAGAAAATTGTTAACTGTTTAGAAAATTTAAAGTTTTAGGCTCAAAAGAAAGCGAAAAGCATGAGAAAACCCTAAGCAAAACCCTAAGCAATATACATATTATTTTTTTGTGCAGATTAATATGGAAAGGAAGATAGAGAGGAAGAAGGATACTAAATGAGTGCAGATTTTTAGGAAATTTCCAAATTAATAAACAAACAAGAACCTTGTTTCCTTTCTTCGGAACAATCTCTAATGGGTCCAAAGTTGTAGTGCCCTAGTGTATCTAACATCCCATCTCATACCAACTGTTCCTAGTTTTTCTTCTTTGTTAAGTCTTCGAGAGTGGGGCATGGAGGGATGATAGAAGACCTTATCATCATCTCCTTTTATTTCGAGGGAAGATTAATTAACCACTTGCCCTAAGTGTGCTCATCTTTTTGTCCACCATAACCAGGTCTTCCATCATCTAAAATGTGAAAAAGATTTATGACCTGGGTGTCCCACGCAGTGATCTATGATCATGAAAGAAGACTTTTTCTTGCATAAATATTCACAATGGTTATCATGGTTTTAGATTATTAATTTCAGGTAGAAAATGAAGAGCATGGATGCTTTGTCCGATAGTGGACCATTTACAGATTACGATAAAATTAAGCAATTCTTTAAAAGCATGTATGGTTTGTTTTTTAAAGTATTTTTTGTTTAGAAATATATTAAAATGATGTTTTTTTTTTTAATTATTTTGATATTAGTATATGAAAATAATCTAAAAATATAAAAAAATTATAATCTAAAATAAATAAAAAATTAAATTTTAAATTTTTTCAAAAATATTTTTAATACGCATTATTGTATCGGAAGTTGAAGATTTTGATTCATTTTCCGATGATAGAGAAGGAGAACCTGTCCCTGCTTTGCTGTGCTGTGTATGGGTCAAGCCTTACTTTCTTGTTATCTTCTTCTCTTTATTTTTTTTCTTCTTTTTGCAACTTTTCATGTTTTTATTTGGATGATTCGAGTGAAGTGTTTCATAATTATTGTGATTTTAAAATGTGTTTTTATTCAAAAATACTTTAAAATAATTTTATTTTTTATTTTTTTTAAAATTTATTTTTAATATCAACACATCTAAAAAAACATAAAAAAACAATTTGAAATAATTGTTTTTACAAATTTTAATCAAAAAACAGGTTCAGCCTTAATTCCAAACACCCTCTAGGTGTGAAACCGAGCTACCTGTATATTCTTTTTTTTTGTAATATTATAAATTCAACCGAGTCAAATAAATTAATTTTATAATTGAAAAATAACTAATGATAGTATATGGACAAAAAAATCACGATCACCTAGTTATGATTTCTACCTTGTGCCTATTTGTTTTTGTTTTCGAGAACATTTTGGTCATTTCACTTGACTTTTTATTTAAATTTTTTTTTATTCAAATATCAAAATAACCCTCCTCAATTTATATAATAATAACAAAAAAAACTATTATGAAAATACAAAAAAAAGAAACCCTTTGATGATCTTTTTTTTTTTGCTTTTTATATATATATTTATTAAAATATCAAATTTTTCTTTAGCTAACCTATTAATAATAAAAGAAACATTGTGGAAATACAAAAAAAAACCTCTTGATGTCAATATTTATTTATTTATTTTCTTTCAAGGATATTTTTATCATTTCACTATATTTTATTTATTTATTAAAATTCCAAAGTTGTCTTTTAGTTGACCTGGCAATAACAAAAAAATCACCGTGAAAATACAAAAAATTTCCCAACATGCCAATTTTAATATTTTATTTTTTGATGATATTTTGATTATTTCACCATGCTTTTAAAATGAAAAGGACTTATTTATCCTCATTCAATTTTGTAATTACCAATGATGTTTGTAAAAATTATGTCAATGCTCTTAAGCAGCCAATTTTGAAGTTTTTTTTAGGTGAGAATTAAAAAAAACATGAAATTTTTTTTTACAGGAAACAATGTTTTCATTCACAATCTACAATGTTCCCCCCTCCTGTTTTAACTTTTATTAATGGTGGTTAATCTTGATATTTTAGATTTAGGTTTTAGGATTATTATTTTAGAATTTATATCATGTATTTTTTTATTTATTCTTAAGAAATTGACTCAGAGAATAATGTTTTTTTTTCAAACTCAAATCTAAATAATAATTAGGGAAATAAAACAATCTTATAACTAAACCCATATGCCTATACATAAAACTTATATTTTGAGCATTTTGTCGGAATTCCTAACTTAAATGAATGCATATGTTCAGCAGAGGCTGAAAATCACTTTGCTAAAAGTAATTAATCATATAATTCTACTTAATATAAAAAAAAATTAGAGTTTTATAATTTTTAATTTTATACAGCAAAAGTGTCATAATTATAATATCTTGATTCACAACAAATAATCTTGCCAGTAATTATATAATTTTTTTTTAAATAATTCAAATATCTTCCGTCTTTTATTATAATTATGAGATAATTGACATGTTTTTTTTGGTTTAAAATATTGTTAAATATCAAATATTTAAGTTAAAAAAAATAAATACTACAATAGATATCTCAAGTGTTGTTGTTATTACTCTATAAAATTCATGGAATATGATTTATTTGCAGATATTATCAATATTTTTTATTTTCATTTATATAAATGTTATTTGGTTGGATAAATGTATAAATGATATGGCTATTCAAAAATCTATTTTTTATATATTTATATCCTATATATTATTAAATAAATCAAAAATCAAAAATTTATATTGTATTTATTAAATTCTGAATATTCATAGATAAATAAATATTGTTTTTCAGAGTACACAGTCAGAGTATCCATCGGATCGGCCCGAGTTATGATGGATTCAGTCTTGGTCATAGCCCAAACACATGTTGGAAAGCTGGACATTCGTATACGGACGAAGACAGCATAACTAACGATAATCCAGTTGTGTTTCTCAAAGCACCAAGCCTCTTTCCCTGTCTCTCCCCCTCCAGCGATTGCGTTGACAGAGGTTTTAGTGAAGACAAAATGGAAGAGATTGAAAAGGGTAGCAAAGGAGTCAGTGAAGAGAGATGGAAAGGAGCTGTTGTTAATCTAACAGAGATGACCTCAAATCTCGATTCTCTTCAAAAGTTACTTCTTAAAAAAGCTGTCTTTGTTGACGATGAAACCTTCTCCAAAGCCTCCCTCACTTCTGAACAATCCCGCACTATCAAGGTATTGATCTGGGATTAACCTATTTCATGCAATCTTGACCGGATTGCTGTTAAATCATGATTCTGTACGTTGGTTTCTTCCGTTTGTCATGATCGTTGACCATTTCACAATCTGGGTTTTGCAAAGATAGTTTTTTTTTCCTTTCCATTTGTAGGTTTTCTTAAGTAATGAATGCTTCGTTTATTTGACTATGAATGTAAGAGTAGAATTACTGGATTCTTCCTAAACTTGTACAATGTTGGCAATTTAAGTTCATTCATTAGGGCACTTTGTTTGACCATTTGGAGTAAAAAACTAATTAATTTTGAATCCAAATTTCTGTGGACACTATTATGTAACTGTTTACAGATATTTAAAAAAAAATATATATGCGCAACAAAGGTTTTATGCTAATAAATTTGTCTCTAGGATCTTGGGCTTGCAACCTTAGATTATGCCTGTATAAAGCTATTATCTAGTGATGGAGATTTCCAGATAGTGATGCTGGTTTTCTATTGTGTATTCTTACCTCATATGCAAAATCAACATGCATCTAGATTTTATTGCCGGGTAAGTTAATAACTAGAGTTAATTACTACTAGGTTTGCAGCATGCTGTTTGATACTGTCTCTGTAGCATGCTCCATCTTTTCTCTTGTTGACTTAATCTTTTCTGAGTTTTCCTTTTCTTTTCTTTTATCAAGGCAGCATCAAAATCATATGTAGGCTATCTGCTGTGTGTAGGTTCTTGAACAACGGGTCCAGACTTTGGAAAGGGAACTTGATGCTGCCATCTCAGCTGCTGCTCATGCTCGTGCGGAAAAGCGACAAGCAGAGGCAGCACAAAAGGCTGCTGAATTACGCGCACAAGAGATAACAAGAGAACTTGAGAACACCACTAGTATGTATGCTAACTCTTTTTTTCAATACCCCTAGATGTCCAGTCAACTGCTGTGGCCCGAGCCAGCTTTGTGCCTTGGCCTGAATGACATTTAATATAATGTAACCATATCCTTGTACATGCATTGACTACTCGCATGTGATTTCTATTTTCCAATTTAGAGAGGGTCCTGCCTGTCTATGAGAAGGGGAGGCATGGCCAAGAGCAGCCAGCTGCCTGCCCCCTTCCCCTTGGCCTTTGAAAGAAAAATTAGGAAAAGTTAGCTTCGTTCCCAGTTCAATGTGAATATCTGTGTGATGCAGCCAGCAAGAGTATCATTTTTTTTCCTATTTGATCTTAAAGCTCAAGAAGGTTTTTGTGATTAATTCGCAGGGGCACTGCTGTTGTTTTCAGATTTCTGGAAATTGCAGGTCTAGTTTTCTAGTTTGAAGTTCCGTAGCCTTTGAAATTTTTTGGTTTGGCTTCACTTGGTTTTTCCTATTCTAAATGGAAATTATAGTGTTTTCTTATAAACAAGTTTGAATCTTTATTAGACGAGGAGTACTAAAAACTCAATGTACAGCTATGAAATCTCTGGATAAGGAAAAAGGCCATATTCTCATAGAACTGCTAACACTTGTGATTTGTGATTGAGTAATGCAATCAATTTTTGGTGCGACTCCTAAGAACCATAGTTGTGATGATAAGGTCTCTCCCTCTAGGTGTAATTCCTAGAATCTGTACTAGTGTAAAGCCTAGCTGTTTACTTTCATCTGTGATTAAATTTCAAACCTGAAATCCTTTTCTTATTGGGTTCTCCCTAAAATGCCAATTTTCCAAACCTCAGCCCACCTTAATACACTTGTGGGACAAAAATAATAATAATCTGTTTTGTGTTTTCTACTTGCAGTATTTATAATTCTCCTATGTGCTTCAAAGAAGATGCCCAAAGCATGGAAAACATTTTTTGTCTGGAATTTAGATTGTCAAAAAATTGTAGTTGCATCACGGAATTCCAAATTTGAAGTTGAAGATATAAGTCTAATGCTCTCTGTTATCATGGTCAGTAAAAAGCTAGGCATTGTATGAGAAATGGAATGATGAAGGAGTGGAAGTAATAACAGAGTGGTAATTGATTATGATGTAAAGTACTTAAGCGGATAGTTTATCTGTTAGCTTGAAAGTACTCTCTGCGGGTGAGACAGAGAGGGTGTATATTGAGGATTACTGGAGCATATATAGTGTATGCAAGGTGGTTGTACTAATAAGGAAAGTGTAGGGGTTGACAAATAATCTGGTGACAATTGGAATTGGTTTAGGAAAAGATTGGAGCTCACTAAGCCAAATCTCTCTAAGATACCCCATCAATCTAAGATTAATTGGTGGATTCTTCCACTATATCTCATTTGATCGTCTGTCACCTGTGATAAAAATAATGTCATGTTAGCCATGATAATAATTGAAAATAAACTAGTGATCTCTTCATCTATATATGTTAAAGGTGAATTTGTGCAAAAACCCTGAACAATCTCTCCATCAAAGTCCTGCTTATAGAGCCTAAGCAACGTCATGCAATACAATCCTATGATTACTGTAACTTGCAACACCGGGGTGTTATTTTTATTGTTGATACTTGAAATCAATGGTAACTTCACCATTTGTCAATCCCTCTTGTTTCTCGACATGATGATTAATCCATTCATTTTCAAATCTTGTTGGCAGTTACTATATTATATTTTCACATTGACAAATTTTAAGTACAATGTTGCTCCCTTTGCTGCAGAGGTATTTGAATTGCACTTGGAAGAGTTGCATTCAAAGCAAGATGAGATTTCGAAGCGTGATACTGACATTAAACTTTTGGAAGCGATAATTCAGACGCTTGGTGGAAAAGAATCCCGTTCTTCAAATGGGTAAACATTTTTTTTTCTTAGTTTCAATTTCACTTTTCCTTCTTCTATATGTAGATGAAAGTGTTCTGTAAAATGCTCTGTTTACATTGTTCAAGCTTGATAACAAAATATTGAGGAACCTAAGAATGTGCCCTCTTTGATACAAACATTCATTTACTTTTCGGTGCAACTCTAGAAGACAATTTCAAGAGGTAATAGCATCCTCTGGTTACATGATAGTGGCTAACGTTTCAATCCATCCCGCCTTTAACTTGTTTCATTGCAGAAGTGATTCTGGATCAGGTCTGATACTTTGATCTCAAGTTTCATAAATAACGGTAGTGATTCTAACAATTAAAACTGTATATGCTTTTTGCATAACTCCCTTAATTTCTCTCACAGTCAATGAGCTGAATGCAGCAAATGCTACTAACTGGCTTGACAATTCAAAGATGGCCTAGTTCAACATTCAAGCAATATTTTCTATAGGAGACCATTTTGTTTAGTTAAAATTTGGAGCCATGATTTCTCGACGACCATAACTCGGTGAATATGCAACAGGGTATTTTTAAGCCATTAGTGATGGACAATTGAAGATATATCAAAAGGAATTATGGACTTTGCTCTTAGATTGTTACAAATTAACCAAGTTTCTTGTCATGCTTGTAAACTCATCCAAGAATCACACTAATGCAAGTTAACTATTAACAAAATATATAGTGTGTGGTTTTTTTACTGTATTTCATTGTGGATTGTATTAGTGGATTTTTTGAAAAAAGTCAATTTGATCCTTAAACTTTTCCCCCTACAATTGAGCTAAAATTAGATCCCAATTGCATGTTTTTTTAGTGGTGAGGGTTGAATTGAAAGGAAAAAAAACTTTAAGTGAAAAACAGGTAATCTAGGTGGTGGCTCCACAATTTATTTGAAAAGTTTATTTTTTAATCTTATATCTTTTTAAGTTAAGGTAACTAATCCTTATAATCATTTAAACATTGTATTTTTGTACTATATTTTATTTTTTAGCTCTCTTTTAGTAGATGAGAGAGTGTTATTAAATTCCAGCTTAGAGAGAGAATTGTCGTCGATAACAATTCCAACCACTAAAATAATTAATTTTTATATCAAATAATTTTATAAAGTTAATATGGAGTTCATCCAATACCAAGATTCCTACAATATGACCACGTCTTGTATTCCAAAAATTGTTTGAAATTGTGAGAAATTAAAAAAAAACCCTGTTATTTCTCTGATAACAGCATGGATGGCCTGTTTTGAAGGAAAAAAGAGATTTGACTCAACTCGGGTTTGCAAAAGTGGACTCACATATCTAGATGGAAGGAGGGGGGAGACTCAGATTTCAGGGTCTCCACTCACCATTGATATTTCATTTGATGACTAAGAAGACCAGGCTAGCCAGTGGCTGCCAAAATGGAGGTCGGGTTTGGTGGAGGTGCATGCTTGTGCTGAAGAGTCAACAGATTAATTAGCAAGTCAACCACTTTCAGTGAACTTATTATAGTTAATTAATCCTTGATACTTTGTGGATTCTATGAAAATCTTTGCCACCACCCGTCGTTTCCCACTATGAGATGATTACATTTTCTTGGTGGAGGCTCCAACAATGTCTCGGAAGATCACTTTAAGCAGAGCAAAAGCTTAGAAGTTAAGTAATCATTAAACTTTTACCACTAGCATAATTTTCTTGAGGGGTTTTTTAGATTATTTTCATATGTTGGTGTCAAAAATAATTTTAAAAAAATAAAAAAATATTATTTTAATGTATTTCCGAATAAAATTCAAAAACAACAGCAACCACACTCTCAGACAGACAACACTTAATTGGTTTTTTAAATGATATAAATTATTGATAAAGTTAAATCCATAAACTTGGTTTGCTTTGATGGTTCATCTAGGACCTAGCTCGGGTCAATATTTTTATTTTTCTAAAGAAGTTGATCCATTACATTATTGCTCCGTGACTTGATGACTCCATTCAAGATTCAAGTTGATTTTTTAAAATTATATTATTTTAATTGAACCCTAAAAATCATTTCGGATTTTAATTATTGACTGTACAAACATATCATTTTCAGGGAGAAAAAAAAAATCTTCCTCTGATTTGTGTCTATCTATGTATATGATCGAATCGAATCCGACGTTATATGGACCACTAATCAAATGCTTAGAATGTGAAAGATAATGCTCTTAGAAATAGAATGATGCAACAATTAATTAATTAATTAATTATAGCACATCTCCTGGAACCCTTACATCACCAAACCCCCTAAAAATGATGCAATCATTACAAAACATAAATAAATAAAAAACAGAAAGAGCCCTAAACAGCAAAATGATGTACCAACATGACCTAGATATTTCATAGCCAGACCACTACACACACGTGTGAGCGTGTATGTGTCTATCTATTTATCTATCTATCTATCTATATTATTGTTTTGCATTGTTTTAATTGAAAATTTTCTTTTAAAATATTGATTAAAAAAACTACAATTTATAGCTTTTCTTATACCTATTTTTTTTTAAATTGCAACTACAGTGTCAAATATATAATTTCTTTAATAGTCTATAATGGTCTCTATCTCTTATATGTTGGGTTTCTCAAAACACATATACACATTAAAAATAATATTTTTTATTTTTTTTAGAATATCAAGGATATCGTTAGTTAGATCTAAAGTTATTTATGGTTTATGCTAAGATTAACTAAAAACCGATCCATCTTTTCTACTTTGAATAATTGCTTTAAAATTGGATTATCGCAAACCATAAGTTGTTCAAATATCCAATATTTAACGGTTATTCACATGAACTATCAATGAAAAATCTTCTAAACCTTTTTAGGAGAATGAAATTGTTATACCTTAGAGTGCCAATTCCTTTTTTCTTTTGTATTAAATGTGTTTCTGTATTGTTCTTTACTCACCTTATAAAATAAAATGCATATCGTTTTATTTATAAGAAAATCTAAAAACCTTACAAATAGAAAAATATCACATGTTCCTCTATATTAATTACTATTTAGTCTTTAATTTCTAAAATTCATTTACAATCAAGTCACTTTTGATTAATTATCCCATTTTAATTTCTAACAAAAAGTCCTTATGTGTGTGGCCTATTATATTCTCTAATAATTTGGTCCAAATACAAATTATAATACTAAATAAAATAAATAAAAAAAACTTAATTTTTTATTAATTGAATGATTGATTGATTTATATCTGCAGATCAATTACAATCTCTAGTAACTTGTCATGATCCTTTAAATATTAAAAAAATTATAAGTGGTATTGTTTAATCCTTTAGTAACAATCAATAAAATTTTAATTAAGACATTATAGTATAAAGAATATCTGCTTTGTCAGATCATGTTAGTTCTTAACATTATAGTAATTGATTATTTTGAATTTAATTTTGAAACTCATTTTTAAAACTCATTCCACGTTGGTCAAGAATTCTATAATTTTGAGAGCAAATAAAATATATTTTTTATAATCAATATTAAAATAATATTTTAAATAAATACAAGACTATATTATATATATATATATATATATATATATATATATATATATATATATATATATTATTTACCTTCGCTTCTAGATGTATAAAATGAAAGGTAATGGCATGAGACGAAGGGCAAAGACTAAAATGCCACCATCCACTAACCGCCCCTGTGCATGCGTGTTGACAATTTTTAAATCTCTTTTGCTTTCGTAAAAAACATCAATGTCTCATTGCTTCTCTTTTATCCTTTCTAAATCCAGTTCAGTTTTTTCCATATCTTTCCCTTCATTGTACACGGCAAGGTAGAGAAAACCCCTCTTCTCCTCTTGAAATCTTTTGAAACTTCCATGCCCATCTATTCCCGGAGAAAAATGGGCAATTGTTTAGCTCTCTGCGTCAGACCTCCTTTCATAGGTTCATGCGTTAGTGTTGCTGAAGTCAAGCATGGGAGAGTCTTGCAGGTTGTGAAAACAGATGGAAAGGTTTTGGAATTCAACACTCCAATTCTCGTGAGAGATATCTTGGCGAACTTTTCTGGCTCGGGAATTGGTCTAGCACGGGAAGGTATAGAGCATCATCTTCCACCAGGTTATGAGTTGAAGCTCGGAAATGTTTACTATATTCTTCCTTCAGCTCCGGTGATTTCACCTGTGGTTGACGGAGAAGATCAAGCAAGTGGTGGCGTCAAGAGGATTAAAGTTGTCATCACAAAGCAACAACTCCAGCACCTTTTGACAAAGGAAATATCTGTTGAGGAGGTTCTGCTGGGGCTAGAGCAGAAAAGTTCTTCTCTTGATTCTCCAAGAAATTGGAAGCCAAATCTGGAACCAATTCCTGAAGGGTCTGATGATCAGTAGTATAGCTTCGGAATGTACAATTTAGGTACTCAGTTTTCTTCTGTGCATCTAACGATCATGAACTTACCATGCAGATGTACTAAATCGCTAGCCAAAAGAGAAGCGATATAGAGAGAATTCTACAGCAGAATCTTGAATGATTATCATCTATTCTGTTCTCAATGTGTTCTTGCTGGATTAATTTCTTGAAACAGAAAGCAGGAGATGATTCTCTGATATAGTTATACTATTTTCATGCTGCAAGTTTATTAATTACCTGAGAAATATCGTTTCTCCTTTCTTTCTATTTTTATTTTCTTGCTATATAAAATTTGAAACTGTGGGTCCAACGCGCTTCGTGTATGATGTATCTTTTTTTTTGGTATAAACCATCCGGTAATCCGGCCACTGCCGACTAATCCGGATTCGAGCCGGGTAGGACCCTTAAGGGCGGCAAAGCTCTCCCAAACAAGTTTTAAAGCAGCTGCATACCCAAGACTCGAACTCGAGACCTTGGTTAAGCTGGGACGACCCCCTACCAGTCGACCCACGCCCCCGTTGGTGTGTATGATGTATCTCAATGCTGTGTTTGGTTAGTGTTCTAAAAATAAATACATATATATATATATATATATATATATATATATATATATATATATATATATATATATAAAAAGACAAGAATATGTTTTGTAGAAAACTTTATCAGTTCATAACAGGGATGATAAAAAGACATCTCTCTTTTTATGTCAACATTTTACATCTTTTCTATTCCAGCATAATAACCAAACACTACCCAGAATCCTGATTTAGACCGGTAAACTCTTTTAGGTTAAGAAACCATCTTATCTATAAATTTAAATTTGTAAATGAGGCCTAATAATATAATTTATATTATTCTTTAACACTCCCGAATCCGTTTGACTCTAGCTCGAATGATTCCTTCTTAATTTCGGTGAAATGTTTCAAGATTTGTTTCATAGTTCGTATTGTTTACACGCTGAATCTATACCAGATTCATATGCAAGTGAATATCCGACACAAACACCCACATCAAAGTTGGCTATTTTTTCTTAAATGTTTTTACATATACTTAGAGTTTCAGATTTCTCCTGATATCGGATATGCTTATCCGAGGAAAGCCACACTGGCAAGAACTGAGAAAGAGAAGAAGCAATACATTACATTTTCAAATACAGCACAAAGACTGAAAGTTCTTACAAAACAAAAGCACTATATGGTACAAACTTCTTATAAAATCTTTCACTGGATTTGAACATCAATGACCTTACGTTCAACTTTGGTCTTAGGAATGCTAATTAGCAGAACTCCATTTTTCAACTCGGCCTTGATCTTATCCTTTT
The DNA here is from genome assembly GCA_029228465.1 of Salix viminalis. NCBI lineage: Eukaryota > Viridiplantae > Streptophyta > Magnoliopsida > Malpighiales > Salicaceae > Salix > Salix viminalis. The sequence goes on from CM055437.1 coordinate 9,921,062, forward strand.
CGCAATTATCCTGCAGCCTAAGCCGGGTATCATAAGAGCTGACACTGCTACCAGACCACGAATCATCATCGCCAGTTTCTTCCTTCTTTTGCTCTGCCTTAATAACAAGCACGTCATCCTCAACCGAGACCTTGACATCTTCCTTGGACAGTCCTGGCAAGTCAAACCTCATCTTGATTTCATGTTCCTCATCTTTGATTTCCCATGGTGCACGCACCTCCCCTCCTGTTCTGTTCCTGCTGCTGGGAATCGTCAGAGCATCATCGAACAGTAGGTCCATTGTGTCCAGCATTTGACGCATTGTCCTCATTGGTGACAATGGATCCAACAAACCTGTGATTGAGGTCAAGTTTTAAGTCATTTCAGATCATTTTTCCATTGCTTATGTTTCAGCATTTATAAAAGATGGCTGATTTTTCCTATTATATTACAGAAAACCAATTAAATAGTAAAACTAAAGAGTCTTTCCAATTAGGCTTGACTGTATTAAGAAGATCGTTCGGAAAGGAGAGAAAAGAAGAAGAAGAAAATACTACTTACCGAATGGTGAGACATCAACAGCTAATTTTCGAGGCCTTCTCTCAACTGCTTTCCCTTGATTGTTTCCTTGCTGATGGACATGCACGTCCACTGAAGTATCCTTGTGATCACCACCAGCTTCTGCTCTCACCAGAGCCATCCTTGAAGGCTTAGTAGCACTCCTGCCAGAACCACCCCTCGATGGAAAAGACACCGCGCAAGGAGTTATTGGCTTAGCTGAAGGCACAGCTCCGCCTTTGCTCGACAACAATGGTGCAGACGACAGAAACAATGTCGACGAAGCCATTGCTAAATGAAAAAATAAACGCACCAAACCAAAGAAACTATGGCTAGTGGGAGTGGCTGTACACAATACTTTGCTTTATCGATATGCTGATGAAGGAGCTTCGGACTGTGAATATATATATAGAGCTAGAGGGAAAATGAGAGAAGGGAAGTATGGAGATGAGTCTGGAAAGTTTGAGAATTTTGAAAGTTCTCGAGAGAACTCAAAAGAAACTCCTGGAGTTCTTGTCATCATCAAACATTATACATACTAGGTTTTCTACTTCGAGACAGTCTTTTTCTCATTCCTTCGGGAAACATCCTAGGATCTTGTTGTCCATGGGCAGGCTCTGTGGGATGTAACAGTGTCTGAGTTCTAGCCCAGTTGTTTTTTTGGTTCATGATCCAAGCCCAGATCATATTTAGACACCATTGTCATATTTTGGATTCTTCGTTGCGGTTGTTTTTTAACAGAATCTTGGCTTTTGTACACTAGAAATGGTGGTATTCTCTGTACAGTATCCCTCGCTAGATTCTCTGTTTCCTATCAGTACAGCCTGCTTTATGTACAGTAGATTATCAAGCCAATGAATCCTCGTCCTCGCGATGAATATATAGGATCCTAAACCCTAAAACACTACAAGAGAAGTCTTAAACAGTAATCCCATCCCATCGTTGTACAAACTCTCACAATTATGAAGTTTGATGCCATGTTTCGAAATTATTTTTAAATTTCTTGATGCTATAGATAGATTAATCATGATTTTTGTAAAATAATATTTAGGTGTTTTGGGTTAAAATAGGTTGAATAATAGATTTTTAGATTAAAAATACGCAAGTCTTGATTTTTTTAACCACCACAGCCTCTGTAATTTATATAAATCAAATAATGCATTGTTTCATATAAAAAAGATTGTTGTCGTTCACCCCAAATACAACATAAGAATAACGGTAGAATCACGCGGACTGCGAGGACCTATAAACATGACTAACAAGCTGCCAAGATTAAAAAAATTAACTGCGTATTTGTTGAGGAGGTTATGAAAATCCATACTTTGTTTTACAATCCTTTTAATATTAGTGTAGATATAATTTTTAGAGACTTAACTATATCATTAATCCATTACACAAAGACATACAAAGGTTGTCAATTCTGTTTCGATTAATGCTTTTTTTTTAATTGGAATTGAATATTTCGGTTTCATAATGATTTTGGTGTGCTGTTTTAGAGTAGTACAGTTTATGTATATATATAATTAAATATATTAATTAAAAAAATAGTTCAAATTCAAAAATAAAATTATTTAGAATTGTTCACTTTAATCTAAAAAAGACACAATAAAATGATTTTTCTATATAAAATTATGAACATTTATAATATTATGAGAATGTTATCATCAATCTCGTAAGATCATTATATTATCTGATTACTCTGAATTTTTAACATAATATATATAAATATATCAAGAGACTCCTCGTAAAATTTTATTTTAATCTAACGGTCAAATTATGATTGATATTGTAAAATTATTCATTACTTGAAAAAATATTATTTGGCCAAAAAAACCTAGACAATGATTCCAGGATATTTCAGGAATGAAATTGATATTACTGTATATATATAAAGACATGTCAAAGTTTAAAAATTAACTTGGACAATAACAATGGCAAGGTGAAAGAGAAACATCAACAGTAGACATGTGCTGAAAATCCAAAAAACATCAAATCAATTGTCATGTTACATGACTTACAACTAGGTCATACACACAAAGTTAAAATTGAAGACATCCAGAAAGTGTCGACTGTCATTGTTCTTGAGCAATGAGTGATATATAGAAGTGAATCACAGGTAAATTTATCATGTCCCACATGAGGCAATCACCCTCCAAAAATCAGAGAATCCAAGGCAGTTAATATCTAGCAACTCATTAAATCTTAACTCACAAGTCCCTTTCCTTGTTTGTCACCATCTTTCCGATACCCAAAATCCAGGTAAATTAATTATTTTTATTTAGAAATTTTTTAAAAAAGAATTGTTTTAACATAAATACTTTTGAAACCAGTTTTAAACAGTCGTATAACTGTTTTGACTGGTCCATGGACATGGGACAAACAGTATCTTTCAAGCAATAAACTAGGTCTACTTACTTCCACTACTACCCTCATCCCTATACACATGCCCTAAACTAGGGTAGGTCTACATTTGAGTTCCCAAATTCTCCACCACCAAATCCCAATATAGCCAGCAAAATGACCACAACAGCCCTCGAAATCCCACTTGTTTCGTCCCCATTGGAGGATCACTAGAACAAAACATATTGTTCTCCTCCTCCTCTCCACAAATCCCAACTCCCCAGAACCATCGTATCAATCATGGAGAAAGAAACCATGGAGGTAAATAAAAAAAAAGAGGAAAGCAAAAGCATAACAAGGCAAAGCAGCTCCTGCCACTCCTCCCTTTACTTTCACTATAGCAACTATACTATCCACCTTTCAGCATTCTCGAGGGAGTTGATTATAAATCAGACCCTATATTTTAACAAAATAAACCAATTCATCCTCGAAGTTTTAGAAACCATTCTTCCCCACTTTATCTTCGTTTTCCTTTCACGAACCATTTGAAGAAGAAGAGAAAAAGTGTATACAGTGGTGATGGTCAGTATTAGACAAGGAGCTATTTGTTGAGTTTTGATATTACAAGGACTAAATGTAATCCGAAATAAACTACAAGGACTGAGATAAAATTACCAGTTCTCGAGGGAACTCACTCTTTGATGTTGTCTCCAACTGTCTGACACAAAACTATCCAGTGTTCTCCATGCCACTAGAAAACACCATTTCTTTTTAGTATTGTATCGCATGTGTCCATATCATCGTTAACCTTTCAGCATTTTTGCATTATAGACAATGCACAGAATCTGTTCCCAAATGCATGGACTGGCTCTACCCTCGTTGCAGAATGCAGGCTAAATTATTTGTTCTTCGCATTTATTTCTCTGTGCATCTTGCATTTAAACTTACTAACCACTCAAATCTGTGTAGTTAGCTCTAGACTTCTTCTTCTTCTTCTTCTTCTTCTTTTCTGCCGTTATATCTAGCCGAGTTTTTTGATTTAGTACTGTCGTTTGCATCATGGGGAAGATTGGAGGAGGTTCTTGGCTGAGTGCAGTCAAAAGGGCTTTTAGGTCTCCCAGTAAAGAGAATGATAAGAGAAGCAGTAGAAGGAGAGAAGATCATGAGCAAGAGGAGGAAGAAAAGGTGAGAATTTCCTTCATTTCTTGATTGGTAGTTCCTTATTTGTGATAAAAGAGCTTACTGACATAGAAAAATGTTTTTGTTTTGTGTTATTTGTGCAGAAAAGAGGGAAAAGAAGATGGATTTTCAGGAAATCTTCAAATCAAGAAACAGTAATTCACCGTTGTGAAGCAAACACCACCACCAATACTACAGCAACCACCAATGCTGCTGCTGCTTCAGCTAATAGCAGTATTAAATCTGAAGCTGCGGATGCTCACCAAAGACATGCGTTTGCGGTGGCCATGGCTACAACAGCAGCTGCACAAGCAGCAGTTGCGACGGCTCAAGCAGCTGTTGAGGTCGTTAGGCACACCAGGCCTCTTCCCCTTTATATCAGACAACACTTCGCCGCCATAGTTGTACAAACAGCTTTTAGAGGGTATCTGGTAATTAAGTAACTAGCAAGAGAGCAGTACTAAAGAGAAATAATTAATTATATATCTATTAATCTCAAGAGCTAGCTTTTATTGATTTCTAATTAATTATGGCTGTGTTTTTGAAGGCAAGGAGAGCTCTTAAGGCACTTAAGGGGTTAGTGAAGCTGCAGGCCTTAGTGAGAGGCCATAATGTTAGAAAGAGAACAAAAATGACTCTTCAGCGCATGCAAGCTATGGCGAGGGTGCAATCTCGGGTGTGTGAGCAGCGTAGCAGGCTTTCCTATGAAGGCAGCACAAACTCCATCTCCAGTACTGATCAAAATAGCTTGTGGGGATCAAATCTTGCTGAGAGGAAATCAACTGTGAGAAATTTTGTTGAATTTAATTATGTATACATCAATATTATGCTTGATCAGCTTGTTTTGATTTGGCTGATCTTAACAATGAACTGCAGTGTAGGGATCATGGAAGCAGCACTACTGATGATTGGTTTCATTGCAATTACCATCCTAAAACACTTGAGGAAATTCAGTCGATGTTGCGGGAAACGAAGGAAGTAGTTGCCTTGAAACGTGAAAGGGCTCTCGCTTATGCTTTCTCTCAACAGGTTTTCGACTAGTTTCCTTGCACTTAACTTGATCTAGCTCCTTTTATTTTGGTCGGCAATGGAAAGTTACCAATCATTTGATGAAATTCCTGCAATAATGCTAGATATGGAGACCAGGAAGAGGATCATATGCCAGCGAAGGAGAGGTAGAAGAGAGGCCAAGATGGCTTGACAGGAGGGGAGCAAGAAAGGAATGTGATCAATTTCACAGCAGATCAGACCCTGTCAAAACTGTTGAAATGGACACCTCTAGACCTTACTCCTATTCATCTCCTACTGCTCATAAATTGCATCATCAACATTATCACTACCAGCAACACAGGCCCAGTTCATATTCAGCTACCTCTCCTCTTCAGAAAAACCACAGCAATCTCTCACAACCATCCACGCCATCCCTGTCTAAAACAAGAACACTACTTCAAGTCCATTCATCCAGTCCTCGTTTCCTGAGAGAAAGCAGAAACCATGCAATGGGAGAAAGTACTACTCCATCCGCTACTTCAAAACCCAACTACATGGCTGCCACTGCATCTGCCAAGGCTAGAATTCGATCACAAAGCGCGCCGAGGCAGAGAGCTTCAACCCCGGAGAGGGAAATATCAGGCTCGGCCAGAAAACGCCTGACTTTTCCGGTGCCTGATCCGGCGAATAGCAATGATCAGGGTTCCGTGTTTAATGATTATAACCTGAGGAGCCCAAGTTTGAAGGGCATTCATGGAGCCAATATGGTAATGGAGCAAAGGTCTAACATGTCTTCTTGTTACACAGACAGCATTGATGATGATCAGCTCTCTCCTCCTCCTTCAACTAATGATCTTAGCAGGTGGTTAAGGTAAGCCATTGTTAGCGGCGAGTTAGTCTTTAGTTCCCTGGGTGTTTTATGAAGTCATAACTTGGTCCTTCATGGTTGAAAACATGTAACTTAGTCCCTTGCTGATCCTTATTGACGGCGACCTCTCGATCTGTTGTTTTTTCTCTGAGAATTTAAATTTTCAACTAGTGCATAAGAGATTAATAAAACCGACGAAAGTTTTAAATAAGAGAGAACGGTCAGCAAGAACCAGAGGATTAAGTTATAAGTTTTCGAGCATAAACGACTAATTAAGTTAAGAGAATTAAACCAATGCACGACAGTCTTTGAGCAGCTTTCTGTAGTGTTATGCACTGCCTCCATCAATGCTGCATGCTGCAACCTTGAAAAAACCAAGTACATTATTGGTTTGATGGAGACATATCTTAAGCATTAATTTAGTCAGAGATTCCATCAAGAACTCAAAATTTCCAACTTGGTTGTAGAAACCAAATGCCCCCACTTTGTCCATTCTACTAATCGGAATCAGTAATTCAGCTGGCTGACGATGGCTGTGATCGCTGTGTGAGAAATTCGGCGAGTGAGTTCATATTGACTCAGTCAAAGTTACGACTTTACTTTCAAGGGAAACGAAATCATTAATCGCATATTGTACTGTATATGTAGCTAGAGAAAAGGGAAATTAATGGCTTGCATGTTGTTTCCTTTTTCAGTGCCTTTATGTGATCGATATGTTGCCACAGGCTGCAGCAGAGTACTCTTATAATATATATATATATAATTAAAGTGGAGGCATATATATATATATATATATATATATATATATATATATATATAATTAAAGTGGAGGCAAGGCAAAGATTCTCTTCTCTTGGCTTTTATCCATATCAAAGTTAGAGCCATCCAAGCATGCATTAACATGAACAGGGATCCAATGCATTCCATATTGCAAGCTACAAGAGGTCTGCAGATTATTTACATATATATTATAAACATTTAATTAACCCTAGGAATGATTTCACAAAACAGTAATATATTAGGGCTAATATTGTTGGATAAAGCAACACCAATAAAAAATAAAACATTGATAAACTTTACAAAACAGTAGCTTCATCGAGCCCATCACAGCTAGTGAACTTTAAGAGCCGGGAATGAATGAAAATCCATAAAACAGTGGCATCATGAAGAACATGATAATTTAAAAAATAATTTTCTAAAAAATAAAAAAATATAATTTAAAAATATTGGCAATCATACTCCCAAATATAACATGAGAGTCTTCAAGATGAGCGACGAAGGAGTTGGCTTCCCATTGGAAGACGTGGCAATTCCTTGCGAAGAAATCGATAAAGAAAAGGAAAAAACAAAGTGCAGAAATTACTTTCTCACTGCGCTTCTGATGATGCTCACAGAAAAGAAAGGTTGTACATGCACAGAGATATATTTTATTCAATATATATCGTTCAAGTAATTAATTTCTAATTTTAAATATGAATAATTAAATATAAAATATAATATCCATGATTTTTTATTCTCAAATTATTATTTAAAGAAGTATATCTTGAGATTCATAACAAGTTTAATCTAATAGTAATTTTAGCATTCATATGTTTTAAACAATTTAAAAGCCAATTTATATCTTAAGTGTATTTGTTTCTGTAAGATTGTTTTAAATTGAAGAAAAAAAACATCAAATTTAATACTTGTTTACATATACTACTAAAAAAATGAGTTAATTAGCATCTACCTCATCCGTTGTTAATAACATGGGATTTTGTTGCTAAAAAACATTAGCAATGAAATTTGTATACAATAATATTCGATGCAAATTCATAGTTGTTATCTATTGTTAAGTTAAGACACATGAAATTTTACTCGGCAACTGAATTTTCGTTGCTAAGCATTTAAATTATCTTGGAAAAGGCACATAAACATCACCATGCTAGCATTTAGCATCGATGGATTCACCACCACCACATCCAAAACCTTATCTTTTGATTTCTCAACTAATCATAACGACATAACAAACAAAATAATAATTTAGTTGGTGGTCTAGAGGTAAGAGTTTGGGACTAATAGATTAGCTTTCTCTTATATTCTCAACTTCGAACCCTATTGTTGCTAATTGTTTTATTTTTTTGCCTTTTACTCTTGCATTTGTTTTTGCTATTCATATCTATCTTTCACACATCATACTATGGATGCATTTTTGTACATCTAAGAGTTTATATACAAATCTTAATGAGAATTATATATATTAATAAATAAATCAACTCAAGCGAATTTGTTTTTGAATTAAAAAGCTACAAATACTATTTTCCCTTGAGTTGGACTAATTTATATGGTTATGGTTTGATTTTCTTAGATTTTATTTTATCAAGATTTCGATATAAATGTTTTTAGAGTGGAACTCGTAATTTTATAAACAAAATATTTCAAAACCATAAGAATAATAAGAATAAAACATAATTTTAACGTCAACTCACCATAATCCAAAAGGTACCGAAAACGACCCCGTTTGAAAGAGGAAGTTGTTTACAAGTATCTCAACAAGCCTATTTTGTTGGGTAGCTATTGTCCATCGCATCTCCAATTGTTGCTAATATTTTTAATTAGAATCACATAATTCATTGCAAAGTTTTTTTATTCAGTAATGGAAAATCTGTTGTATATTTAATACAATCATATTTACAATGAATTTTCCATTACTAAATATAATTTGTTGCTAAATCAACAATGGCATTATTCCATTGCTAACCCCACTATTTTTTAGTAGTGATATATATATATTAAAACTATAGAAAAAAATCATTTGAAGATCATATATTTAATAGCTGTTAAGTTCAAATCCATTTTTAAAAGACATTTTCAAACACAACTCAAAATATCATTACAAAATAAATCCCCAATCTCTAATCTCTTCATTGTAAGAAATTAATTCTCCCAAGCTCACAAGATGACTCCAGTTTTCGAGGGCTTGTTTCCTCTGCTTGCGACATAGTTTTGGCACCAAGAAATGGGCTTCCACTGGCCTTTTGGCCCTTTCCATCGTCTTCTACCTCGGCCAGGAGTATCCAAATTTGGAGGCGCCGCCGCGCCGGATAATGCTCCTAAGCTGCTGAAAGCCTGAAACATGCACCTAATATCAGCTCAAGAACCACCTTTTCTTCACAAGTATCGATGGATTAGTTAAAAACCTGGATGATGTAATCCAATTTTCCAAGAGACTTTGCATGCCCAACCGACAAAACATAAGCATCTCATGGTTAACACCATCCATTTGTGTTTTGTCATGTTCCAAGCATAGAAACTTTAGACTTTCACTGATTGTTTTCGATGAAGTAAGCTCGAGTCTTAGCGATTCAAATGTTTTATAATAAACTTCGGATGATGTGATATGCTTTCCAATCATCCTGGTGAAATCGCATTGAGCCATTCGGACAACAATTGCAGGTTTGACGCCATCATGTACTAAGATTTGAATTAGAGTTTGTCTTTGTTAATTTGATATCCATTCATGGTGAATGGGGTGATCCTTTAGCCTGCAGGTTCCAAAAGCATGTCAATATGAGCTAGAAGAACCAACATTTTAATCATAGTGTCAATTGATTTTTTTTTTTGTAAACAGAGTGTCCGGATCTTTTTACACGCATCACAACCAATTCAAGGACTCAACTATACATCTTGCCATCTTAATTGGACAGGTAAAGACACTGCAGAGATAACAAACATATACAGAGAGGATCGAACCCTGAATATAATGGAAGAGAACAAGTCCGTTCCCACCACTAGACCACTAGCTCAAGTGCATTGTGTCAATTGATTGCCAATAAATATCAAACAAAATTTATACATACAAAAGAAAACTCCGCTGCAAGTCTATAAACAAAACAAAGTTTTTCTCAGTGAAAACAAAAAGGGACATTGTATACTACAAAGATGAGGCTATGTAAACGTAACGAAAGATAAGAAGTTTGGAAACTATCTTGGTTTCTCCACCTCCAAGAATCATGGTAAAACTTAATTATTTTTGAAAAAGTGAGCACTGATGAACAGAGAACAGGGAGAGAGATGTCCTCATCAAGTGAAAAGGAAGATATTTTCCATAAAATAAAATAAAAAGAGAAGATATTTTCCGACAAAGAGGGGCTAGATAAGTCTCCCTCAATAATAACAGAACAAGAGCCCACCTTCATTTCCAGGAGTAAAAGAACTACATATCATCAACTCTACAAACTTCTTCCAAAAACACAACACCACACAACACATCTTCTAGACAACTTCTTCAAGAGGTCACAAAAGAACCAATTAATTCAAGAACAACCAAAACCATAAAAATATATCAAACATAACTAACTAGAAAAGTGGCAGATTTAGCCTTGATTTAACCAAAGCATGGCTGTTCCAGGTGTGGTCCTTGAACTGACATGGGTTGGACTGCTATTACCACTGCTATCAGAAAATGAGGCAAGTTTTTTCTGCAAAACCCCAGATGGAGAAGAGACTGTAGTAGCTGGTGGACTAATAGAATCACCATTTTCAATTATAGAGGAAGATTGATTAGTTCCCATGGTGTTGCTTTGTCCTCAACTGTAACACCTCTGCCAAGGGGCCACCTGGGGTGCTGCTGTTGTGACCACATTCTTGGTTTTTATATGGTTTGATTAGTCTTAAACCCATTTGTATCTGACCCATTTCATCACCAATAGACCTATTGCTCTCCATTGATAGACTGAGTGGGGAAAGAGGGAGCTTCCCATCTGAGGATACAGAGCTTGTGTTTCTAGAATTTGCATCATTGGACCATGCATCAATAAAACTACTTGGAGCCTCATCAAGAAACAGACTGTATTGATTGCTTTGTTGGTCTTCTCTAGCATTAAATTCTCCAAATGAGTTCAAATTTAAAGACTCTCCCTGGTAATTCTGGTTGAGAGCAGAAGCATTGTTAAAGGGACCTTGAGTAGCTAGTCCAATTTCTTTTTGCACTAGGTGTGGCCATTGCTGATCATTTGTGGCTATAGGACCAGCTTCCCCTTTCAACATCCAGCCCAAGCTCCTTAAGCACAAAATCACCAAAAAATATGGACTAATCAAGAGAAAGAAGAAAAGAGAAAACAAACCAGTTTCGTGAATCCCAAAGTGTAGATTTCCCTCAAAATAATGACTAGTTTTTAAAATTTAAAGATTGAACCAACCTGGGTTCCTTGTATGTAGAACCAAAGGCTCCATTAGCATCAAAAGCTGCGGTCTTCTCACTGGATTTGTTTACGAAATCTAGGGTCTGGATATATGGCTGAGGCATAGAGCCAACAAACTGATCATGAGAGGCAGAGCCACTGTTGCTGCTATTGATAGTTGGGTTAGAAATGGCCACAGTAACAGGAGCTTCTGTACAAATAGAAGGATTATGGCGGCTCTTCTTGTTGTTATGATCAGTATTGAGTTCCACATGCTTTCTTGAACGGGGTCTGCCTCTATGCATATGACGCTCACAGTATTTCTGATCAGGTGCCACATCTCTTGAGCACCTCCATTTCTTCCCATCTGTTCTCCTACACCTCCCTGGTTCTAGATCTGCCCCGTTTGAGAACCTAACATTCAACCCATCCCCCACTGCATGTGCTCAAAATAGAAAAAAATTAACCACAAAGATTGCAACTTTGATGTTCTTATGAATAACCCTTCAAGCCAAAAAAAAATAGCAAAAGAAACTGAGGGGTTTAGCAGTACTTTTTGGGGGTGGAATTAGAAGTTGAGGCGGCACAGGGACTGAAGCCATTATATACTTGTATATCATGGCTTGTCTTTCAAGCTCTTTCCACTGTGCATTTGTAAACGGAAACCCCAGAGACGCTGCCATATTGCTTCCTACACTTAGCAAAAGAATTCACTGCATTGGTCAGTCGACATTAACCTTGACTCTTATTCTCTACAGGTATAGTCTTTGAAAGTTGAACAGAGAAAATGAGAGAGAGACTACAAGGAGAAGTGGATAATGGACTTGTTGAAAGGAAAAAAAGAGGAATTTTTATACTACCTGGGGATCTGAAGAGAGAAGCTGCTGTAGTGATACTTGTTTCAGAAATGTCAAAAGGCTGCAAATTCCTAGCCCCAACTACACCGCCACTGGTAGCAGCAGCAGCAGCACTGTATATACGATCACCTCTGTAGTTCATGAAAGAGTTGTTTCTATCACACGGTGATGTGGGACCACTGCCAAATATTGGACGGTGGTGATTAACATGAGGAAACATCATGGTAGCACCAAAAGGAAATGATTGAAGATGATCAATAGGTTGGTGTAGCTTCACACCAAAATCAACAGCATCACAAGTAGTAGGAGTGTTTCTCTCTTTAGCTGCCTTGTTTGAAACGCTTAAGCCATCATCTATTGTCATCATAAAGAAAAAAAGAAGAATTTTTTTTTCTTCTCAATTTAGTAAATGCCCTTTCCCAAAAAAACAAACCACAAGAACCTTTCTTGCACGGAAATTTAAACCTTCTCCAATTTTCTTTCTTTTGGGGCTTTTTAAAGAGACCAAAGCAAGCTAGACCACCTTCTTGTGCCCCATATCTTTAATTTCAAGCACATATGGGCTTATCTTTATTGCAGATGAAGAAAAAACCTCTCTCTGTATCTCTAGTGGGTGGGGTGGATTCATGTGGGGTTTGATGTGGGGTTTTGATGATATAGGAATGGGTTGCCGCCATTGTTAGCCTTTGCTTTGCTTCCATGCTTCCAACATTCGCACCATTGGGGTGGACAGTAGTAGTAGACAAATTAGTAACAGCAAACCCTCTCTCATCATTATTGCCCTCTATCGTTTTCTGCATGTAAAAGCTATCACCGCCGTACTAAACCCACCACCTTTTTCTCTATATTTTGTGATATTTCTTCTTTAATTTGTTTGGAATTAGGGCACGCCCACCCCCATCTTCCTCCATAACCTGCCACTCTTTCTTGACCACCGTTTAGCAGCAGCATTGGAAATTGGCGTGTCTAAAAAAGCTTGCTTAACTAGCTCTCTGAGAAATCAAAGATCTTCTTGCCAAAGTCCAATGATCCCAGTGTCGCTTATTAATTACAACGTCAACTCTTCAAGTTTTTCTAATATTTAACGCTATTTTCAAACATTTTAAACTTGGGATTTAAACCTTAATGAAATGGAAGCATACGTTATTTATTGGAGCAAAAAAAAAAAATCTAATAAAATTATTGTGTATCAAGACATAAATTAATATTTATTATAATAGTGTAATTATGAATTCTCGTTGAAAAAAAAGTTTTTTTCACACTCCTTTGTTTTTGTGCCTCCACCAATACCCTTTCAAATCATAAATGATTTTGAGGTGTTTAACACTGTATTTCAAAAGTGTTTTTTTTTAAAAAAAAATTATTCTTAATATCAAAAATGATCTTAAAAAAAATATTATTTTATACATTTCTGAGTGAAAAACAGTTTAAAAAATAATCACATCCACACTCTCAAACAGGCACTTATAACTTCATACTCCTTTGTTTTTTTCCTATCAAATGTATTTTTTATTCTTTTGATTGCCAATTTTTTTTGTCTCGACAAGTTTTAAAAATTTATTTCTTAAAAGATTGGCTCATAATAAACTTCTTAATTGGACCTCAATCTATGGTTTAGTGAATTACGAATTTTTAAAATGTTACAAGGTTTAGGATATTTGGCCGGATTTACTTGTTTTTCTTATAAATGTTTTTCAATTTCAAGCTCTGTAATGTTCTAATCTTTCAAACTTGGTCCTCGACTTTTAATTATAATTTGTCTTTTCTGGGATTTCCCTCCCCAATTTTCTTCCTCCTCGATTTTTTTTTATTATCAAGTTTTATCCTCATTTTCTATGGTTTTTTGTTTTTTGCAAGTGTCTTTATTAAATAAAAGAATTCCACGACGCGTGGCGGGAAACATATCTAGTCATCATCTAACTATAACCCGTATTTCTGTCGTCATAAACACCGTTAGATTCGTGGCCTCGGGAGAGGCACATGGGGGCCCACTGAACGCGATGCATTAACAAACTGTACCGCCTCTTGGGTTGCCACGTCACTCCATCCATCCCCCCTTCCCCTCTCCTGCGACAGCTGGCCGGTGAGACTTACAAATTATATTTAATTATGAGAAGCATTTTCCAGTGGCTTTTAATATATTATAGTTTTTTTGAAAAAAAAACAAATTGTATTTATTGGATTATTTAGGTAATTCTTTTGTTTTCTTACGCCATCTATCAGTCAAAATCCACTGAGCAAACTTCATATTGTTTGACCAATTATTGAACCGGTCTGATGTGATGATTGGAGTCCAGTGCAATAACTATGCTTAAGGGCTGCATGTAATAATGGAGGTCTGCAGGGATAAAAAGGACAACTTTCATTTTATATTCTAGAAAATTAAATATTTTTACCCTTCTTCTTTCTTTACGAGAGTAAAAGTAAAGTTGTCGGTAACATTTTGGTTGATGTTTTATTTTTTTAGTTTTAACTGAATGTTTTAAGAGTCATTTCGGAGCTATACTTGTTTATATATATATATATATTAAAAAAAATTCTCTGGTTAAATTCAAAAATAAAATTATTTCGAATTATACAATTTAATATTAAAAAACACAGTAAAATAAATCTGATCAAAATTATAAAGATATATAATATTATGATAATATCATCATCAATCTTGCAATGTCATTACATTCTCTGATTGCATTGAAATTTTAACATAATATATATAAATATATCAAGAGACTTATCGTAAAATTTTATTTCAATCTAACGGTCGGATTAAGAGATATGATTGATATTGTAAAATTATTCATTATTTAAAAAAACAATACTATTTGGCCAAAATAGAACGGGAGAAATAAAATCAGAATGTTTCGGCCGATATTTAACTGAAAAATCCAGAATGGATCAGAATTTAAATCGAGATAAAAACAATAATATTTTATCTCATTATTTTAACTGATATAAAATATTTTGACAGAAACCGAATGAAACAGATAACCTTTTAAAAGCACTCACTTGAGTATTTAAATAATAATAATAATAATAATAAAAACTAACCGACGCAGGGGAGAGTGCAGTGGAAACATCAAGAGAGAGAGTGAGGGTAGCAAATGAATGGTGTGGAAATCAAGATGGTGATGTGACGAGACATGATGACAGTGGGACTACGGTTGACAAAGAGGAGAAGAAGAAAATAATTGGGTATCCCACAACCTAATAATTTGTATTTGATTCTAATAATTTATGTTACAAAATAATATATGACAAGACATGTCGTTTCTCTGGCTGGGATGACTTCCGTCCTGAAACGAATCCAGCCATTGATCCACTCCCGTGTATCTTCTTGACCGCTGATCGCCCTATTCCACCATTTTTTGGCTGAAATTTGAATTTTTTTTAATTTAAATGAATATATTATTGTGTGTTTTACATTATTTTAATGTGCTGATTTCAAAAATGATTTTTAAAAAATAAAAAAGCATCATTTTGATATATTTCAGCACGATAAGCACTTTAAAAAGCTACCGCAACCACACTCCCAAACATGCTCCAAACGTTCCATCATCTTGGTTACACTTGATGATTCATCCCTGGGCTTAAACCAGCTTTCAATCTAAACGGTTTATGTTTTATTTTATTTTTATTTTCTTATATTTTAGTACCATTAGAAATTATAACCACACCATGTAAAATCATTAAATAAAGTTATAATTGGTTATGTTTTTTGTTTAGTGTTAGCTTAATATTGAAAGTATTTTAGGGTTTGTTTAGCCTACAAAAAAAAACAATTAATTATGATCTCGTTTAATAATTTTTAAAAATACAATTAAAGTTATCTTATCGAGATCCTTTATTAATGAAGGGAGAGTTGCCTGAGCAAAGGGGCGAGAGGGACAGTATGGACCGCCTGGCTTATGCCGGTGTTTTTCCAAGCTACCACCACCAAGGAAACCGTACCACCACCAATATTTCAACATGGAATTAAACTTTTAAATCTTCACTTTTTTTCTCGGAGAAGCTACTTTTTTTATGTGTGTTTTTTTTCGTTCTCTTTGGGCATGGACTAGCTTTCATTCCCTAGGACCACCTGGCTAGCTGCGTGGTCTGGACCATGTAATTATTGTTGGTTGGAAGAAGAAGAAAAATATGCGTTGGTTATTGAACTTAGACCTAGTTCCGGGACTCGTCCTAGCTTGCGGGTCAATTTATTGACTCTAGACTAGGCTCAGGACTGGTGCAATGAATCACTTTACTTCTTTTTTTTTTACAAAAAGAAAAAAACCTTAAGCAATTCGATGGATATATGATAGTAAAATGAATACAAAATACCGACAATCTTTTATGATTTGAGAAAGAAAATGTTGACAAATTATTTATTAGATCATGTGCTGACAAATCATATCAATAAACATTTTAATATTAATTTTTTAATAATAAAAGATGCAATCAATTAACCATTATTCCTCAGAATGAAAGTATCCCTTTTCTTTTTCCATTATTATCTTAATTTTGCTAAGTGGTAAAGGTAGGTGCACAGAGAGAAGAGGATAATATATATTTCCCCATTTTAGCAGCCTGAATGGTAAATTCTCAACAGACGAGTAATTCCAGCTCTAGAAAATACATGGAGCAGATACTTTTTGAGATTTTTCATTTCTTATTTGATGCACCACTCTCTAGAACTGACGACACGAAACCTTCGAAATGCAGAACAGTCTTTACTAATTATACAAAGGATGCACGATGGCTATATTCCAATGTCAGACCTGCCAATGCAGCAAGGATCTTGAATGAGTGAGATCTTGATCCAGTTTCAAAATGCTGTTTTTGCATTTCATAGTTCTTCCAGGACTTGAACAGCTCACTGGCACCTACTAGTTCGAGCACATCAGTTGATTGCCCTTGTGAAGGATATCTTACCCTGCAGTGCTTCCTGTCTCTAAGCTCACAAAAAACTTGTGCCAAGAGTAAGGTCGTTCAAATTTGACAAAATCTGAGCCCGAGTTGTTCCAATCTGTTGGGCAATTTCAACCTGTTCCTCCAATGGGATCATCTCATAACTGCAAAATGGAAAATCTCGATTTAGTTCAGTAGAGAGGGTAATCATGACAGATGGCAATCCATGAGCAAATGTCAGCCTATGGATGCCTCGCATTCACTGGAATCACAGCAATGACAACCCATCCCAACATTCAAGTTATTTAAAGAGATCATACAAGAAACAGATCACAAATAGCCTTGACGACAAGATGTAATTTGCCAATCACAACAAAGAGCCAAAAATGTATTAGTAGTAATTTTTTCTCTCATTTCTCATTGAAGCAAAATGCAAATCTGGAAACTTCTGTTTGACAGCTAGTACTGGCTGATGGAGACGTGATTGTCCATTGTGCCATTTAGAAACTTTGTCAATGGTTAGTTATATAATACTTATAAATGATTATGCTCACATTAAGACTTTTGGCCTGCTTATAAATTGAAAGATAAACAAGTTGTTAATCAGCCTTAACCACCCCCATCTAATCAGGTTGTTAACTTAGTAGGAAGAACTTACTAGGAAAGCATTTCACAATCAACTATGCTTTCAGGGCCAGGTCGGTGAGCCTTTCCATCGGAGCGGAACTGGCGGAATGATTTTGGGTTTAGACCAGCTACATGGGAAACAGCATCAACAAGTTTCTTCTGCAGTGACTGCAGCCTACGAAACGTGAGCTCATCAAGAGGTGCAATACAACCAATGCTGCCATCCAAAGTACCAAACAGTAAAGCAAAGCGATTGGTCTTGTCAGGAACTGGAGCGGCACCACTTCGATCGAGAGAAGGGGAAAGCATTTGCAACCTCATGAACTTAGTAACAAGGGCACCAACATGAAATTCAGCCCTTGAAAGCAATTTCTGTCCTTTCCAACTCTCAGACATCTTTGGTGCATAATAGAATATCTGTTTTGTCCAAAAAAAAATTGAAAATCAGTGAAGACCGAACCAACTTCATCCCATTCTGCTAATCCTTGTTTCCATTCAAAGATATTCTCAAAGTAAAACAATGAGCAGAAGGAATCTCTAGCAAGAGAAATGTATGTAGATTGCATAAAAATCATAACAATGTGCAATCAAAATTTCAGATTCAGTAGCGATTTGTATATTCATGAATTCTATGATGGCAGTAATTTAATTTCCAGCCTCGCATTTGTCGCATCTTTACTTTTTGGTTACAGATATATTATGGGCTCTTACAAAGTTTGACAAAACAACAGCCAATTCAAAATCTAGATTTAATCAAGTTTGTACATTCATTTTCTGTTTGAGCTAAGAAACTTCACAGCTTTAAGTCAATAATGCACCCCTTAATTTGCCAATGATAAGACTAGCCATGTCCCGTTAAGGAATTTCACCTGTCTAAAAATACAGTCAAGGACTTACTAGATGAAGTGGCAAAGGTGAATACAGTATTGAAGGTCTCTCAAAATTCCAGAACAACGAAAGATGATTTAGGCAAAGTAGAAGAGGAAGTTAAAATAAAAACCAACTTCATAGAATACATTGAAGGTATCAAAATTTCTATTCTACTTGCAAATTTTTCATCGCAATGAAATTTATATAATTTTATCTCACCATTCTAATGCTGTCAACCAAAAACAAAGTCAGACAACATCAATGAAAGCAACACGTGATAAAGCCCTAACCTGAACATTCTTTTGTTCATCTGCAACCACAAGGCTCAGAGTACTTCCCATCAATCAAAAACTCTGTTGAGAAACAATCAAGGGAGCCAAAATCCTTCGCCAGCAAGCTGAGCTGAGCTCCCTGCTCCTTCCAACTAAGAAAGTATATGCTTTTGTGAATGTCACCCAAGAGAATAAAATTCTTCACCTGTGATCACATGCAGAGGTATTACCATGAAGAAAAAAATACATTTAGCAGGTGCACATGTTATATGAAAAAGATAGGATGCAGTGCTTCTACCAATGCTTCTACCTAACATATTATGTTGGCGAGCCCTGCTGCAATACTGGACTGAACTTATAAGTCACTAATCCCACTGGCTAAATTTTCACAACAAAAACCATAGACTGAGAAAGGGTAATAAAGACAAACCAAACACAACAGTTTGTAACAAAATTCCCAACATTGTTATTGGATACAGTACAGCAAATTTGATCAAAATAATTCAATCAATATCAGACAGTACAATTCATATCAAGGAGTTTTTCTTCCCTTTTTGAAATGCAATAGCAACAAGCAGAAAAAAGTGGATCAACTTTACAAAAGATAGCTATGTAAAGCAAAAGTTCAGAAGAGCTGCTTTCTGCTGTGTGTCACTTACAATATTTAAGCTCACAACATATAATGGTGGAGCGTCAGAAAATGCAACACCAGTCAACTCTGTACCGGTCCACTTGTGTAAAATAATTTTTGGACCAGAAGCTATCAACAGATGGCCTTGAAGTGAGGCTAGAGCAGATATAGCACCTTTCAATTCCTTTGAATAAACTTCTGAAACCTGAAGAGCACAGTGATGAAATCAATACTGATGATGCAGATGTTTGAAAGACAGAGATTGGTGTGAGTGATTGCTATAGTGGAATAGTTAAGTACTAACAAGAACATATAACACAAGGATTTATAAGCAAAGAGAGAACTATCCAAAAACATACCAAAATTTGAGAATTTTCTGGATTTTTCACTACAGAAAACAGCAGAATGCGTCCTCTACCAGCAACATCCTCCCCTTGCACATAAGCAGTCCCAACAGCCAAAAGCGTTTCATTTTCCTTAGTACTTGTATTCTGTGTTGAGGTACTATGTGAGTGAAAAATGGATCTTATTATAATTATATTGAAAATCAGAAAAAAGGGATCAGAAAACAATCTAGAGTTACAAAAGACGAACACTGCTTAGCTGGAATGATGGCCCTTCTCTCTAAGTTCAGATCATTCCATTGTGTCTTCCTTTTTTAACAATTCCACTCACCAAACATCATTTTTACCCCTTGAAAATCTCTTCATGTTGTTCTAGAATTCTCTTGTTTTATATGAAAATAAACTCTCTTAAAAAATCACTTTTCCAAGGAAAGTTGCCTTGTATACATGGATTATTATCCGACCATACCACTCACACATTCCATCTCTTATAAAAAAAAATATGCTAAAATGATATAATAGCAAAGTAGCTGAAGGGATGGGACAAGTAACTTACAAACAATGTAACCATTCGTACAGTCAACGCATTTTCTGCAGTTTGCATTGGGATTGTAGCCTTAACTTGCCAAGGGCCATTAGATGGTTCCAAAATCCGAACCTCAAATTCATCTACACTGTAAGTTCGGTGTATTTCATCAGAACTCAAATTATGATTCTCAATCTGATGGCCAACTTCTTGATCAACCAGTGATGAAAGAACTTGGTTTACTGGCTTTTGAACCTGCATAAGAATGTGCAAGTGGCATTACAGCTGCAGGCTGTGCTCCATTTTAAAAACAAAAAAGGCCATACAGAACTATGTCATCATCAATATAACATGTTTGATTTTAGTATGACAAATGTTCATAAAAAAAAATGCTCCCTGAAATTAAAACAATAAGTGTTTTATGCCAAAAGAAAAAAAACACTAAAACAGGAAAGACCATAGTTACGAGAAATATGGGACATTTGGGTCATAGAAATGGATTCATGGACGAGGCACACACTAAAGATGAATTTGTAGTGCGTGGGGGGTTAGGCTTAATTGGCATGTTGATTTGGATCATAGTGTACCTATAAAACTAATTGGATTGTGTAGGATTGGATCATTATCATTAAAGGCAACAAATTTAAGCGAAGGTATAAAAGACGAGCATTAATCATTTGAAATTTTCCATTTTAATGCAAAACAAAAATAGGCCCAAATAACCATTTAAACAGACAGCCCAATTTGCAAGTTCGAAACTTTGCTGATTATAACAAAGAACAACTGGGCTGAATTAAAACAATGGCCCAACATTGTTTTCCTTTTCTGTTTAACTTACCCAGCCTAGTAATTTAGATTTGAAGCTCAACAGTCTTAATATCTGTCCCCAAAACCTTTCTGCTGCCATCCTCTCAAAGTCCCTGGTAAGTTCTCGCTTCCAATCAGGTTTATATTTCCCTTTTTCCATCTTTTGTCACTTCTCCTTATAGCTCTCTCTCTCTCTCTCTCTCTCTCTCTCTCACACACACACACACACACACACACACACAAACACGCACACACTTATCCAGTTCTCCATTCAACAAAAGCGGGTCAACAAAATGAAAAATCCAGATGCCAAAATGACCAATCCAGATTGTGATCCAAGATATATTCAATATGTAATCGTACTGCTACATGTGATGTAAAAGTATATGCATATCCACAAGTCCAGTAACTATGGGAAAGACACTGTAAAAAATATACTAAATAGGAAAACAGAGAATAATCCTATTAAGACTATTTTGATAACAGAATGCAAAATTTTCAACATGAACATTATCTTTAATAATCAAAGACACCTTGCTAATTAACTATCAGTTCTCAAAGTTTCTCTCAGTTCTCTATCATACAATCCAAACTGAATCCCCAAAACCAGCCATGTATTTTTTGGACCAGGCACTGTCCATGTCAGAATTATGCCCACAACAATGCTGTTTTAAAGATCTAAGAAAACATGTTTCACAAAAACTAGCAAAGCAAGAAAGATTTAGATAGAAAGAGAAACACTTACAGGAACTGAAACTATGAGCGGGTATAAATTCCTCTCTGCAAAATAAGTCACTTGATGTGGAGTTCCTTTCAAAGGAATCTAACGAGAAAACAGAATTCTAATGAGCACATTGATGCCTGTAAGCAAAAATCAACTCTCATATGAACAGAGATATAGAGGAAACATGAATGAGAAAAGACGAGCACCTTTTGCACTGGCCAATAGTTGTCATAACTAGAGATAGATGACAGTTGACAAATCTTCAAATTACCCTGTAAGATAGGAAAATGAAAACGAATTCCACCCAACCTCAAAAGTTCTAATATATTCTATCAAAGCATCAAACAGAGAATAAGAATCTTATAATTGTTCAACCTGTGACGTGACATAAATGAGCCCATGATTACAATTAACAGTGTGAAGAACAGTGAAGGCAACAATAGATCCATCACATAGCTGCAAAAAAATCATATAACATGAGAGTGAGATGAAGTGAAAGAAAAACAGGGAACATAACAAGTACCATGCTTGCTTAGGTAGTAAGAATGTCAAGAGACATCAAATTTGAAACATTAGATTGCAATTAAAATTGCAAAGAGCTTACCTGTGGATGAACTCGCAGTCGCTCTCTAAATACCATAAACCAAGCTGGTCTTGATCCAGAAAGGAAAAACCCTTGATAACCACTAATATTCTTGAAAGTCGTAATCCTTTGGCATGAGGTTTCACTTGATGTTTCCTCCCTAGTATATGTGTCCAAAGGGATCCTAACAAATCGCAGATTTCTAAGCCTTGAAGCACTGATGCTGCTAGCACCAACAGAATTTTGAGCAGAAACAGAATCTTCTAGTTTAGAAGTACCATCTGGACCTTCAAACAGGTATGCGTGGTAACAAAGAATTGTCCCATCAGTCAATATTCCAAAAAGAAAAGGGCGACTGTGACGTCCAGACCATCTCAGCATAGCCAATTCAACAACCTTCATGTTCTGAGTACTTTCTTTTCTGCCAGCTCCAGCAACTTCTTCATTCATCCCCTTCATCATATCTTTAGCAGGTTCCCCCATGCAGGTATCAAGGAGATGAGTCTTTCCAGAGACAAATTTATCCACGAAGAACACAGAATTGAAATTCGGCACATCAAATATTTCAAGGGCACCAGTCTCATAGCAAACAACACAGTATATATCACCCTGTTCATGAGCTCCACTGTCAGCACCATCAATAGCCTCACTAATTCCAGTAGAAAGCCATGCATCTGTACTTGTCTTCCGGAGCCATGGTTCTGGCCCTTTATCATGATACAGTGTGCAGGCAGATACCGATTTCGTTGAGCTCTGAAAGGCAGACGGAGTGTTTACAGAAACCATACAAGAAGATGGATCTGAAATTCCAAATTAAACATGCCCCTTGTTAAAAATCCCAGGAAAGAAAAAAGAAAAATCTGAGTTAAACAGAGCAGAAAAAACCATGGTTTCACAGTACAACAAGGGCATGCTACACCTGTACAAAGGCATGTGAAACAGATATCATTCATCCCAATAGAATTGTTGGATCATATAGTATTATTACTGCAGTCGATGAAAGTTTACAGCCACCTGACTGTAAAATCCAATACCTTGGATGTGTTTCAGTTCAAACTTTAAACCTTAATCAACTTGAAAATATTAACAACAGCAGTGTCAAACTACCAGATTCTTCAAAATAATATCAATTACTGCAATTCCAGATGTTGTATGCCAAAACTAAAGAGATTCACCATCTGAGGAACCTAACATGACAGAAGAGGGTAGTTCCTACAAATAAGCCCAGACAACTGAATCAAGATGTTACTGGGATTCAGGGGGGGAACTTTAGGGAGAAGGAAAAGATATGAAAGATATTGTTGTGGAAGGATGGACTACACATGAAGAAGGATCAAACATTTCCATGTGGACAATAATCCATATTTAGCTCATGAATATTTCTGATCCCTCCACTTTGAAAAGGATCAAAATGTTGTGGGCCCATGAAGAAGGAAATAGTCCTTTCATTTCCTTCCCATCATTCCAACCAGCCAAACAAGAAAAAAAAATCCAGTTCTATCCTTTTCTCCTACCTGTGGTATAGAAGCATCATCAATATGGTTGGAGAAGAATGACAATCATGGTTGCACTTTTGAAGACCGTAAGCTTGTTTCTATATTCATCGGTGTTGTCAAAGGTGAATGGCGATAAAAGGCATAAAACCAGTAAACTGCCAAAGCGCTAGGCGCTCGCCTGAATGTACCAAGGCGATATGCTATAGATAACATGCTTTAACGCCTGGCTCCCACACACGAGGCACTCGCCTAGGTAGCACTTCATTGATATTCATTGCCCAAGGCCAAAAAGGTGTTGTGGCCTCGCCTCGCCTGGAGCACCTAGGGGTGGTGCCTCAGCATCTTGACAACATTAATTCCTCCAGTACAGACCTTCACTGACACTATAAGCTTATCTATATGAAGCTAAAATAGGAATTTTATTAAATGTGACTCAACATCAATACACTGGTGGACGTCAACTTTCATAGTAACTAAGACTGCAATCTTAAGACATTTTCTAAGACTTTATAATGTGAATCAATCATATGGCACGATGCTTTACAATCTTAGAATTGCTATAGCATGACACTAGTAGCTAAGACAATAAGTTATACTTTTTAGATTAGCAGGCAAGGGCATTCTGGCCCACACAGTAACCCGGCATGAGAGCTCCCAAACTAGAACGGGAGGATCAAAGAACTTGTCCCCAAAAACATCCACATACTTTGAACCTCTTCATTGAGTTAAAAAAATCTACAAAATGCCTTCATGAATTTGACAGTGTCAAAATAAAAGTAACTAAGAATTGTTTCATGGAATGCTACCATCCATTATGGAAACTTGTTTGGAAAGAGAGCTGTGAGCTAACAAGACTATATCATAAAACTTACAAATATGTTGAAAACCTTATCCATGTCATTACATACCTCCAACAAGAATCTGAATACTCCCGTCAGCCATTCTAACTAAAACATAAGGATCCACAATAGACACATGCATCACTGTGGAACTCTCAGAACGACTAGTTTCCAAGCTAGAACCTCCAAAGCTTAGATCTTGAGTCATAAAAGAACCATCTAAGATTCGAGCACCACGTTCAAACACCTGAACAACTCGGCGTCTGAAAAGGGAAATAACCAAGAAGTAGGAAATTTTAGTTTCTAAGTTGATATCAAGAAAATGGAGCCAATTTCTCATCTCAAGGGAAAAGAAATAAAATGGCAAATAATCTGCAGAACATGGTCAATCAACCAGTAAAGCAATAAAATCATTCAGCGACAATTCACAGCAAGCCTTAGATGACATGTCTTCGATCACTTATCATTTTAATTTGTATGACAAGACATACAGGTGCATATAGACAACAAGAAGCATAGCAAAAATCAATGGGGTAGTTGTATAGAATTTACTGATAACAGTAGGCATTCATGCTTGCTCGAAAATCGATAGAACGCTCATTTACATTTCAGAAATTGAATGAAAAGAAAAAATAGTCATCTAAAAGGCAAGACAATATAAGGAAACAAGGAAATCAAACCGCATTCATAAGAAAGTAAATCCAAGTCACTGAAACTAGATGAATTCTCACCTTCCAAACAAGTTCCCTGCAGCAATTGTTCTTCCTTGCACAAAATAGTCCACACTTTCAGTGACTTCCGTCAAGTGATCAGCAGTTTCAAGAACCTACTCAGCATGCAAAAATAGAGTGCAATTAAAGAACAAAATTACATGATGCTGATCATAAACTATACAACTAAGGAGATGTTTTTGATAAGAAAATGACAACATTTGGAACTGCAAATCAGGTTTGATTTTCAAATTTTCTCCTCCATCATCTAAGTGTACACGTAGATGACTTTCAGAGTATAAGATGCTTTGCACTTATATTTAGTCAGGCTTAGGGAAAGATGCACATGTAGATGATTCCACGTGCTTTAGCAAATAAAAAATAAAGGAGTTGCAAGCTCCTAGGGCGGACATAGAGACCACTGTGAAATAGACATGAAATTACACTCATAAATTATTCCAAAACTAGCATCTTATTGCCTTGTATTCATAAAGAAATACTTGAATTTTGAAGATGGAGACATTCATTAAGACTACAGATAATAAACAGGACAATTCCCTATAGATGAGAAGCAATGATAATGAACATTCACAGGGGAGAGAGAGAAACAGAATTAAATTTCACAAATAGAGTCATTCATCGAAATTATAGATAATAAACAGGTTGATTCTATATAGATGAGAGCAGAGTATCAACATCCATACCAGTGTGTGTGTGTGAGTGAGAGAGAGATGGACATTGTCATTTATAGTGTTCAAACTGCCTGAAGTAAAAGAAGTTTGCTCAAATTCTTATTACATCTATATCCTCTATTTAAGCTACGATGACATCAAGTACAAACTCTCTGTGGTATAGCATTGGTCCCGTTTAAAAGGGGATTGTGCAAGTGCTGACCTGAACAATGTCCTATGCTCCTATATTTATGTCAAGTCTTCTGAAAAACAATACCAAGGCATATTACGTGGATGTATATTTCACAGTTATTTCTGCAACTCTACTGCACTCACATATTTTACAATTTTTTTATCTTCTCATTTGATTCCATAACTTTCCTGACTTGCCACTTTCACTTTGCCTACTTAGCTAGACAATTCTGATAATTTTACTGAATGCATCAAATGGTCACTTGTATGAGAAAACGCAAAGAAAAAGACACCAAAATGCGGTGAAAGGACTGGAAAGTCTCTTGTTCGAATATAAAGATATTAACCATATTTATTGCCATGTGTTTGCCTTATTCCAAATAGGAAATTACAATAAGAATATTAAAAAAAAAAGTGAAGACTAACAATTATCTTCTATGCATCAGGTCATGACAAGTTCAACTGAGAACCACACAGTTTGCAGATTTTGCAAATAACTTCTGTTAACACAAATTAATGGGATTACCATTGTCCGTGCCTCCATACTTATGATCAAATATGCATGATATTCATCATCCAAAGCCATTTTCAATGAGTCAACACTATGACTACGTGCATTCTTGTGGTAAACGGTCCAAATTCCTTTACATCCAGGAAGTTCAACCTGCATTCAGAAACACATGTACAAGAAAAGATGCACTTAGACATGATAAAAGTTGGTCTTAATGAAGTTGCAGTACATAATTGTAAGACTGTACAGATTAAATAATGATTCCATTTATAAACAGCTAAGATATAAGATGGTATCATGACTGTCAGTGTTCTAAATGTGAATATTAAATCAACAATATCATCATCAATGAGACATGAAAGTACTTGATATTAACAGATATGAACGTATAAACTTTCATCTTGATACAGGATTCTCTATTGTACTTGCGAAGGAAAAATTATGAAAAAAAATGCAAAAGAGTGCTGGTAAAAGTTACTGGACCTTATGGAAGTAATCACAAGAAGTTCTAAGGGGCAAGAATGATGTTTTACCAGCAACAATACATTGTATGATCCA
Source organism: Salix viminalis (assembly GCA_029228465.1). Classification (NCBI taxonomy): domain Eukaryota; kingdom Viridiplantae; phylum Streptophyta; class Magnoliopsida; order Malpighiales; family Salicaceae; genus Salix; species Salix viminalis. The sequence continues at coordinate 9,948,243 of CM055437.1, forward strand.
ACAATAAGGACATTCAAAATAATTAATGAAAAATATTCAAATAACAGAACCTGTATGGTATTGTAACATAGATAAAACTCTACAGCCCAAAAAAAAATCATAAGAAATTATAAAACTCAAAGCTACCTCCCATCTAAGAATCATAAAAATAAGACTAAGGATAACCTCTGTAATCATTTCTGGGCGAATTGACTGCTGAAGGACACAGAGAGCTCCGTTTTTACCATGTCCGGAGCAGCACACCTGAAAAGATTAGCCAAGAAAAATTCAAAGATAATTAAATTTGAAAACAAGAGCTTTTCTAGTCTGAAATTCTTGACTTGACAAAATCCATAATTCATAACTTCTTATTTTGCTCAGTATATTCCTCTTGTAAACATGGAACCAGTTGTTAGAGCATGAGCCTGGTGGTACCAGAAATCAAATCGGGGGAGGGCTGAACATCTTGAGTGAACCTCAAAAATTAGAGCAACTTATTCCTGAGATTTCACTTCCTTACCTTCTAATAGGTTTTAGAATATCAAATATGTAAAACATAACAAAAATAGCAATCTCATGTGCAATACTAACCAATTCATAGTTGCTTTGTTTGGAGATTCCACTTGCATTTGCATCCGCATTAATCCTTAAACCATATGCAAAGTCCTTCAGAGGGCCAACATTGGTCAATGAATCCCTCACTGTAAATGAGAAAGTTTTCTGTAGCCAGAAAGACAGAAAAAAGAGGGACGGGATTATTATAAAAAAAAAATGTCATTAGGAAAAATGCTAACCAGAATAAAATTAGAATACAGTCAAACCTAAAAAAGTATCACAATAATTATTACAATTTAAAAAAGATGGCCAGGAAGGATTTATGGTCACAGCAGTCATGGCAATCAAGAAAACACAGTAATGTTATTTTCAAGATAGCGAAAAGGAGGATCATTTTAGATGAGCCTCTAACTTGAAAAGAAAACTAAGAACATCACTAAGGTTCTATTTGTAAACTTAGAAGGATGGTGGAAATTGTTCAGTCTTCTTCTTTACTAGAACTTTGAGTCCAACATGTTAGCTGATGCAATGCAATGTGATTTATCTTACCTATGATTGAAGAGCAACTCCAGTAGCTACCTCACACTCATACTTACTTGAGTTGTAAAACTCAAATCCTTTATTCTCTAATCCAAACCCTTAAATCCCCAGGTTTCCAGGCATGACTCATCATAAAATGCTTTTAGTTGTAGGACAGAAATTCAAATCTGCCCTGCATCATTCCCAGGATAAGTGTTCTTGCTCCTTTATTTTTTACTTTTATAAAATGCATTGTGGATAAAGTATAAAGGAGAACAATAACTGATACCACCTGTGATGATTCTGCATTATTTGGCGCTGAACTATACAGGGAAAGCTCCTCCCCACTAACCATATCTTGTAAAGCATCAGAAGAGGACACCTTCAATCGCTTTGCTGAAGGCACATCACCTTCAATATCTCCAACCTGTAGATACAAGGTAGCAGAGAAGGTTTCAGAATTATAGAAAAAAGAAAACAGCACTTTCTAAAGAAATTTGCTTGAAAACAACACAGGAAAAAAAAATTTATCAAGACCAATTGTGAGAAGATAGAAATAATTAGTCTGACAATTTTAAGACTAAGATTTACAACATGATCCAAAGATGATTGCCAGTTGCTTGAATTTCAGAGGCAGAAAACATGTAGAATTTGATGGGCCAAAACAATTTCATTGAACCTGTCAACATTAACTTGCAAAGAGGAATGGAAAGCATCCAACACAATACCTCTTCCTTCAAACCAGGTGACAACACTGAAGATCCCAATCCAGAAGTAAACTGCACAAGCAAACTGTCTCCCAACCGACTTCCCAGGAAAAAGAACGAATTTCCAAGTGTTGCAATATCCTGTATGAAAAAAAATGTTAGTTGGAAAAAAATTTAGTCAAGAATTATATCAATGGAAAGAATACAGAAGAAGCTTCACATGAAAAGGAGTTTAGGGCAGAATATGTTAGAAGTAACTAACCGAAGTAAGTACTGAAGCTTTAGACTTGGAAAGATCAAGTCTTTGCACAACCCTTCAAGGGGAGAAGAAAAAGAAACATCAAATACATGAGCTATTAAAATGAAACTTGATTCCAAAAGCACTTGGAATATGAAAGATTTAAAACATCAGAGCAAAATGATTTCAAAAAGGAAACATATGATGCAATTTCTTAAAGACATGAAAAATTTGAACCTACTGTAAGAATTACATACCAAGCTAAACTTTCCAAAGTATTTACCTTCTCATGATCATCTCTCTTCACATCTATTTCATATCTATAAATCTATCTAGATCCAACTTTAAAACTAGATCTCTGTTGGGTAACATTGCATGGTACCACATTCCATCACATGAGTTGCGGCAATATAACAATTTCTCTAACCAACGACCATCATTGCAATTTATAACCCTCATCTTGTGAAGCAAAAAAAATATAGCAATAACCAAACTTCAAAAACTATGTCAACAATCATAAATTTGCACACATATATACCCAAATAATCTTGATTGCATATCTGACAAAAACAAGAAAAAAATGAAAGAAAAAAAAATCTTCTCTGCGCTTTTTCATGCTTCTAGAGCTCATCAAATCAAGTAATCTTAGCACAGATATAGTGGCAAATTGCTATATCACAAGAAGAAACTAAATCTCAATTCAAAGACACCTCCATCCCTAACTAGAAGGATCTGCAAGGATATGTTCCTCTTGATCAGCTTCATTGTTGGCTAAACTCTAGAAAATAGGATTCCAAGCATGTTATTATTAGAAATGTGGAAACTGCTAATTGTTGCAAGAAAAAAAAAGAGAGATGGGACACAGCTACCTTCCATCATAAACAAGGGTCAGTAACAGGAGTTCCCCAGTTTTTGTTGACAATAAGGCTACATCTTTTAATAGCCAAGTTGCACTGGCAGCATCAAGTTCCACACTGAAAGTTGCTCTTGGCAGCTCTTGACTAATGAAAGAGGAGAAAAAAGAAGAAAATGCAAACAAAAAAGGCAACATGTTTATAAGACATACTGGAAACTGAAAGGTATAATAGCATGAAGAGGCCAAATTTCTAAAATTTTAGCACAAACACATTTAAGGGCTTGCTATTTTACAAAACACTGACAGAATAAACACGATACAGTTCATATATTTTATTGTTTGTCTGAAGGCATAGTTTTAAAGAGGTAGACAGAGTCAATACCTACTATCTGCAGAAGCAGCATAGCTGTTCAGAGCCAATGCACAAGAAGCAGACTGCACAACAAAACTCTCGTGCTATCATGCTTACAGATGAAAGAATAAAACCAGAATTATATTCATAAGAAATTAGACTCTGGCAGCAGTTGAGCTTACCTCACTGTGATAATGGATAGTGTTCGCACCAATCACAAGAACACCACCAATCGGAGATGGCACTGCAAGCAGCTTGTAAGCATCATGCGGGAGATTCTGAAAGAGAACACAAATGTAAGAGAGAAAATCTGCAAGCTCCCATACAATATATGGATTTTTATTATTATTATTATTATTATTATTATTATTATTATTATTATTATTATTATTATTATTATTATTATTATTATTATTAAAATCCAAAATTAACTAGGAAAACAATTAAAACAGGACAAAAGTAACTTCATGCTTCATATAAGATGCTTTTGGGTTTCGTTTCAGACTTCTTTACAGGCTTGGCCTTGTCAATTTGGTCCATAACTCCTAGGATAATTGTTCTACGTCACTAGGCATGTTTCATATAAAGGCTACACAAATTTGGCCAAAACACATCTTTTCTAATATTAATTTTTTGATCGCTTAAGATAGTTCTTTTTAGAAACATACTCCAATAGACCATATAAGGGTCGGTTGCTTCAAAGTTGTACTGATACTAAGAGCAGAAATCATGCAAGTATGATGCTTCCACACAACACGCCCAGCCCAAGTAAGCTCTCGCTCATGAAGGACAACCACCACAGGTTCAATATAATCTGCATATCACAAAACACCAGGAAACATCAACAGTGTCAGAAATGTACAATGATCAAAGCTCTTTGTGTACATATTCAAATGAGAATACATAACTAGCTAAGACAACATGCTAATGCCTTATGAAGAATATCATTGTATGAAGAAAAAATGTGGCAAGGTAGATTACCAGATTTCAAACTTGCAATCAGCAATTTAAAATGTACAAAAAGTTTGGCATGCATATGTATCTATAATTCAGAAGTCTTTTTCTTCAAAAAATAACCCAATCGTAGTTTGATCTACATATTCTTCATAGGTAAGATACAAACCTTGGACCTACCCCCACCATACCCAAACTATTTTTCCAGTGTTCACATGCTCACATGTTGCAACATTCATTTTAAACATCCATTAGCCCCAGGTTTTAGGTTCAAAGCATAGTCTAGAAAGAGAATTTGGGTTCATAATCAGACTCACCATGCACAAATATGAAATCTTTTACATGTTTCATGTCTAAATCTCTAAGATTAATGATGTAAGAAGAGGCAATATGAGCAGAGATAGCAGCTCCAGAACTGAAAGCATCTTCATCTTGAACCAAGGCAGAACCAGCCTGACAACAAAAGTTCCAGGGTCAAGTATTTCTCTCTCAAAGGTTAAAGTAAAGATACTACTATTTTTATTTTATTTTTCTTATAAAAAAACACCCCATAAATGCAGGCACCAAGGACTACCAACCATTCACAAAGCATAAAGAAACTAACGAAGAAGTTCAATGACTGCAAATCAGTAAGTAAACATCTGAAACAGATAATCTATGAAGTCTTCATTGCAAAAGAAAATGCTTTCCTGTGAGCCAAAACCCAAGATTTTGGCAAGAATCCTTCAAGGAGTTGAGATGGGTAAACCGGCAGAGTGGTTCATTCTGCTTCAGAGTTTGGAGCTCTACTAAGCTTGATCGTGGGAAACTGTCTTCTTAAAGAAAGTATAATGTAGGCACAAACTAAAAATAGAAGGGAAAAGTTATTCATATGGAAAGATCCAATAACAAGCAACAGTAGCTGTTGGTGCTATAGTCAATCTGTGGAAAGTAGTGGATTTATTAGAATCACTAATCTTCCCCATAAGCTCTTTCACTTTTCTCCTTGACAAAACCCAAAATATTGCTTAAGGTATAAAAATCCCAAGAGTTACTTTTTTTTTCCTCTGCCTGTACAAAAACCATGTATCAAAGGGTCTGTCAAGAGTTGCTTTCTTTATTGTTTTTTCTTTTTTTATGGTTCATTTTTAATACAGGAATGAGTTGCATGTTTTGGTTCATAGTTCATTTAATTTCGGGATATTCATATCATATATAAAAATGTGCCTTGTGTTCAATGGAAACATCCAGCTAAAGACCCTATGATATTCACAACACTAATACAATTTAGCCATTAAAACAAAAACATTTGAACAGTTTTATGTTGTGATTCTATCAGGCGTGATTACTTTACATGCTATTTACAAAAACATGATCCATCTAAAAGGAAAAAAAGGGTTAAAGTAGTAGAATAACTTGGATTACATAGAGTAAAAATTTGTCTATGTTAGGCAGGAAAGTTACCTGAGCAGCCTTAAGTATTATCATCTGCAAATCATAAACAAGAACACCTCCGCATCTTCCTTGAGGATCAACCTTTACCAATGGACCTCTTGCAAATGATTCTCTACCTCTTTTCAAATGACGCCAATCTGGACCTTCAAAACAATGCATAGAGCTGAAAAAGAGTCAATTTTAAACAAAATAAGATGTAAAATCATTATCAGAAAATCAAATAGATTTGTAGTAGCACTGCCACCAAAATGCAAGCAAAAGCTCCACGTCAATGATGATGATGATATACAGTATAAACTTTACCTTGTGTGAAGTCCATGAATCGAATCATCAAACTCCAAAACAGAAATCTTTGCATCTTTAAATGCTATGATAATAGAATCCCTTCTCCTAGAATCATCACCACCTTCAACAGACAACACTCCCATTGACTCAACATTACCATGCAACCTGCAAAACCAATTCAACATTACCCTTAAAAAAAAGACACAGGAAAAATGAACAATTACATTGATAACCTCGGAATAAAAATCAAGTCCTAACTTGACCCAAACCCAAAACTACAAGCACCTAAATCCACACATTCATCAGAAAATGTTAGCTAGTCTAGCTTCCAATTTACCGAAACCCAGAAAACACAGCATCAGGTTTCCATATTGAGCTAAACCCAGCCTGATACATCTAGAACTAGCATACTGTTTAAAAAACATATTTCAATTTGAGCCAACCCCAAGAACCTAAACCCTAAATTTTAACACTTACCACTAAAATCTACCTTCTTTCAATCAAATTTCCAAATCCATCCAAAACCAGCAAACCCAAACCCCTAAAACCCTCAAAACGATCGTTCCTTTTTCGAATTTACCATACCTGTAATGGCAAACAAGCTCAAGAGAAGCTCCAGCAACACCATCCATAACTCCACCACGCTTCAATTCACCCGAACTCCTCGCCCCCTCTTCCTGAACCCTAACAACATATAGTTCAAGAACATTACCGGAAGCAACAATTAGGTTCGGAGTAGGGCCAATTCCGCCACCACGGCGGCGGCGTGAAGGCCAGTCAGAGTCAAGATCGTCAGTGTGGAGTTGAGGAGCTTGGGCTGACTCGGAGCGAGAATGGGTTACGAAACCAGAGACGCACGTGTCTATGGTAGTTGGCCAGTGCATCATCTTGTAGGCAGCGTAGCTCATTGTGGTTAGGGTTTGGATTTGAGAAATTAGGGGTTAGGGTTTTTGAATTGGAGTGGAGATGAGAGCTTAAACCCTCTTTGTTTGGCGGGAGGGATATGGGTGAGAAAATAGTTGCTTACGGATGGTAAGAAGAGTAAATTGATATTTCAGTCCCTGAAGTATTAGCAAAGTCACAACTTAGTCTTTCATTTCTTAAAACCTATAAACATTATGCATTTATTACTGTTTTTTCTTAATAGTGATTTATTAAGTCACTATAATCATGAGTCAACCTGTCGGGTCAAGCATGTAGAGCAATCATATGATGTATTTTTACTTTGATTTTTTTTTTTTTAGAATTTGGTCCTCACTCACTTGATTTTTATTTTTCTCTGGGATTCTTTTGTGAATCTGTGGACTTAGAAATCTTCAATTTGGTCCTTCAGTTGATGGTATTTTAGGTTTTAATCATCAATGTTTTGATTTTACAATTTTTTTCTTGACACCAATATCAAATTTTAATTTCCCAACACCTAGATTTGTTGGTAATCTTTTTTTTTTTTACTTTATTCTGTGCAGCCATTTATTTATTTTAAATATACACTTGCCACGTTCAATCATTATTTTTATTTCTCTTAAGAAAATAGACAACTTAGACAGTCCACAGCTACAGACAAGCGATCTAATTATAAATTGAAAATTGTTTAGGATGAACTGAAGAACTGGATCTTTCTAGAAATAATCTAGGAGGGATGCTCCCAGCTTGTTTACAAAACTTGTCATCCCTGCAACAATTGTCTAGAGTAAAATTAGAGCAGTTGACGACATTAGAGTTTATCAAGCTGCCAAACAACAATTTGGGTGGACAAATACCTACCTCAACCTCAGTTTTATGTTCTGTTTTAGTATTGTGTTTTGAAAGTTTTTTTTTTTTTTAAATGAAATTTTTTATTTTTATTTTAAATTAAATATTAATGTTTTTAAATTTTTTTATGTGTTGATATCAAAAATATTTTTTAAAAAATAAAAAAAATATTATTTTAATATATTTATGAATGAAAAACACTTTTAAAAGCAACCGCAACTACACTCCCAAACAGTCACTCTCTTCTGCCTTGAGATATCCCTATGGAAGTGTTTAGGAATGCATTTGAAAAACGTTTTTTAAAAAAAATGAAAATTTTTGATTTTTACTTTAAATTAAATATTTTTTTATGTTTTTAGATCATTTTTATGTGCTGATGTTAAAATGATTTTTAAAAAAATAAAAAAAATCATCTTTTAATTTGAATATACTGTAATAATTTGTATTGGTGAATAATTTTTTCAAATTAGTTTTCATATCAATCGAGATCAAATCCTCTTTTAAATTGATTTTGAAGATGAATTAATAGATAACTCACTGGTGAATGAACTCAAAAGATGGAAGACCTAGACCCTAGAGGTTGGTGTTGTGCAGCAATCCACTTGTTTAACACGAGGTTAAAAGAAAAAGCATTGAATATACTAAGGATATGATAATTTGCTAGGGTGTCTTGGTGTATACTTCATCGATGGAGAAAAGTTGAAGCAAGGTTGGCCCTAATGAAAACACCATCATTTTTATACTGGTTATTCGCATGGTTCTGGCTTAAAATAAGATGGCAAATGGCAAACAACATGGCCAACTTATCTGAAATATTCAAGTGTCAAAGCTGCACAAAACGACCAAAACTAACAACTTGGACCTCTTTCTTTACATCTGCTGTCATTGGTTTCCCCATAAAGAGCATATGCCGCCCCACCGCTTCAACAAACATAAAGACATCAAACTCTCATAGGAAACAGTGAAGAAACATTATAAATTCTGAAGAATAACCATTACACAGACAGAGAATATAGCCCACAACTTCGGTGACAAAACCACTTTCCCTTGTGATGTTTAGTTTGGTCTATGAACATTAGTTACAATGTTTCTTCTTCGCCAATGTTTTGTTCTAATCTTTCTTACCCTTTTCCAAGCTTCTTCACCAGCCTCATCACCTTCATCAGCAACTGACCTTCTCAAGTTCCAAGATAGTCTTCCATTGCATTCTCAAAAGCTCTTGCCATGGAACCAATCAAGCTCATCTTCCTCTCATTGCCAATGGCCTGGAGTTTCTTGCTATCCCAACAAAAGTTTTCAAGTCAAGGCCTTAAACCTGTCAGGATATGGTCTTTCTGGTATCTTGAACAACTCCATTTCTTATCTTTGCCTCCATAAGCATTTGAGCTTACTTGATCTTAGTGGAAACCATTTCACCGGTGTTATTCCCCACCTGCTTGGAAACTGTGGTCAGCTCAATACCATTCTTCTCAATTACAATGCCTTGGAAGGTTCAATTCCAGCTGATGTTTTCAAATCAAAGAAGCTTGTACAATTAGACTTGGGCTACAACTCTCTTTCTGGTAATATTCCTCCTGAGGTAAGCTTTTGCACCAACCTTGAATACCTAGGGTTGTATAACAATTACTTGAGTGGAGAGGTTCCAAGTGAAATATTTTCTCTGCCAAAGTTGAATTCTCTGTATCTGAACACAAATAACCTAACAGGGTTGTTGCCAGATTTCTTGCCTTCCTGCGCAATATCTGATCTTTGGATTCATGAGAACGCATTTTCTGGATCTTTTCCTTTTACTCTCAGTAATTGCCAAAACCTTACTGTGTTTATAGCCTCTCAAAACAATTTTGAAGGAGTCATTGCACCAGAGATTTTCAAGGGTCTTTTGCAACTTCAAGTCCTTTATCTTGATGGAAATAAACTCGAAGGGGAAATTCCACAAACTTTGTGGGGTCTTGAAAATTTACAAGAGCTTGTTCTTTCAGGGAACAAGCTGAATGGCACAATATCTGAGAGGATTTCTCAATGCCCTCAGCTTGTGACCATTGCTCTTTCTGGCAATAACCTTGTTGGTCATATTCCTAGATTAGCTGGAACTCTCCAATATTTGACCAATCTAATTCTCTTTGACAACAAGCTTGATGGCTCATTGCCTTCTGAGCTTGGAAATTGCAGTTCACTTGTTGAAATTAGGCTTCAGAATAACCTTATAGGAGGGAACATCCCTCCTGAAATATGTAATCTTGAGAATCTTGAGGTTCTTTTCTTGTCCAATAATTTTATTGAAGGCCGTATTCCAAGGCAGATAGGGAGATTGAGCAACCTTAAAATATTAGCTCTGTACAGCAATAATTTGAGTGGTATAATCCCATCTGAAATCACCAATTTTACAAAACTCACCTATCTTTCATTTGCTCATAATGACCTTACTGGAGAGGTACCGTTTGATCTTGGGAAAAAAAATCACCAGATCTTGATAGACTCGACCTAACCTCGAACCACCTTCATGGACCAATTCCACCTAATGTATGCAATGGAAATAATCTGAGAGTTCTGACCCTTGGGGACAATAGGTTTAATGGGAGCTTTCCTGTTGAGATTGGCAAGTGTTGGTCTCTAAGGAGGGTGATTCTTAGTAACAATCTTCTACAGGGGAGTATACCAACCGATTTGGAGAGGAACTCTGGGGTTTCTTACTTGGAAGTCAGAGGAAACTTGCTTGAAGGAAAAATACCTGCAGTGTTTGGTTCTTGGAGCAATCTATCAATGATTGATTTTTCAGGGAACAAATTCTCTGGCTCTATACCTCCTGAGTTTGGAAAGCTTGCAAATCTTCAATCCTTGAGACTTTCTTCTAATAATTTAACGGGAAGCATTCCCTCTGGCCTGAGTCATTGCAGAAAGTTGATTAAAATAGACTTGAGTAAGAATCAGTTTTCAGGAAAAATACCTCCAGAGATCGCTTCATTGGAAAAATTAGAAAGCCTTCTCCTTCAAGAGAACAAACTTAGTGGAGCTATTCCTGACTCCTTCTCTCCTCTTCAAGGTCTCTTTGAATTGCAGCTTAGCAGTAATATGCTTGAAGGTCCTATTCCTTGCAGTTTGAGTAAGATAAACCATTTTAGTTCAGTTCTTAATCTGAGCTATAATAAGCTTTGCTGGTACAATCCCAGGTTGTCTTGGCAATCTAGACAAGTTACAGATTCTTGATCTTTCAAGCAACAGCTTCTTTGGTGAGATGCCGACAGAACTCAACAACATGATCTCCCTTTACTTTGTCAACATATCATTCAATCAACTCTCCGGCAAGCTTCCAACGTCTTGGATGAGAATAGTGGCTTCATATCCAGGGTCTTTTCTTGGAAATCCTGAACTTTGTTTGCTAGGTAATGATGCAAGATACTGCAGGAATATCAGAGAAGGCCATACAAGAAGGCTTGGCCGGCATGTGCTGGCTGCTGTCATTATATGTGTTGTTATCTCTATGGCATTGCTTTGTTCTGTGGTTTACATAATAGCGGTTCGAGTACTTCAGCATAAATATCACCGTGATCAATCACTTCTTCGAGAATGTCAATCGCATACTGAAGATTTGCCGGAAGATTTACAGTTTGAAGATATAATGCGTGCTACAGAAGGCATGAGTGATGAATATGTAATCGGGAGAGGCAAGCATGGCACAGTTTACAGGACAGAATCTGCAAACTCCAGAAAGAATTGGGCTGTCAAAAAGGTGAGCTTGTCTGGGGATAACTTCAGCCTTGAAATGAGAACTTTGAGCGTGGTCAGGCATCGAAATATCGTGAGAATGGGGGGTTACTGCATTAAAGATGGTTATGGGTTCATTGTAACTGAATTCATGCCTGGAGGAACGTTATTCGATGTCCTCCACAGACATGAACCACGCATGGCTTTGGATTGGGACACCCGATATCGCATTGCTCTTGGTGTTGCACAAGCCCTTTCTTACCTTCATCATGATTGCGTGCCACAAATCATTCACAGAGATGTCAAGTCAGATAACATTTTGATGGATTCTGAATTGGAACCGAAGGTCGGAGATTTTGGGATGTCAAAAATGCTTCTTGATTCTGATTCAAGCTCGACGAGGTCTAGAATTGTAGGAACTCTAGGCTACATGGCACCAGGTAAGTCGCTTTCTACCAAGCTAAAACATTCTTTCGGTTCATTAATCATGCTCAAATACTAATTCCTGTCTTGTGTTCCTCCTTTTTCCTTGTCAAAAATTTCAGAAAATGCATACTCGATCCGATTGACAGAGAAAGTCGACGTATACAGCTACGGGGTCATCCTGTTAGAGATTGTTTGCAGAAAAATTCCAGTTGACCCCAGCTTTGAAGGTGGTCTGGATATCGTTTCCTGGACGAGGAAGAAGCTGGAAGAGAATGATGAATGTGTTTGCTTCCTTGATAGAGAAATCAGTTTCTGGAATAGAGATGAGCAACAAAAGGTTTTGAAACTGTTAGAATTGGCACTTGAGTGTACTGAATCAGTGGCTGATAAGAGACCATCCATGAGAGATGTAGTAGGTTCTCTTATAAAATTGCATGAAAGAAGTGTAAATGACAGAAACATTCGAACCAAAAAAAAGGCCTCGAGTGATTCTTCTTCTTCTTCTTCTTCTATGCAGGAAAAGCACGATAACAATAGCCGTGTTGGTGCAATTAGCATGTCATGTACTCATGTCTAGGCAATTTTCAAAGCTCTGTTGATAATCTTATATCCTTGCATAACCTCTTTTTAAAAAAAAATGTTTTTTTTTGTTTCAGAATACTTTTTTTAGTATTTTTATATTGATGTTAAAAATTACCGAACATTTATTATCACAGTTACAACCACTACCATCAAAAAATCAGCTTTAATATCTTTCCAATCAAATAACAACCAGGTTTTTCATCAAGGCTCTCTTACGCAGACCCTGTATTATTGCCTGTTGGATGTGTGAAATATGAAGAGCTAACATTTAGCTTTGATGCTTTCCATGTGCCAAAAAAGATCTTGATTGATCATTAACACACAGCAAGCAGCATTTTTTTGCTGTGTTCCTTCCAAATGCCTCGAATAACCATCGTCAAGGTGAGGTGGAAGACTTGTCCTGCCAGAGCAAAGCAAATCAAACAATATAGAAGCACTAACTAGTTCCCAGATAAAATCATATTGATCCAGGACAATCCAGTGCTGGTGCAGCTACAATGAACCAAAATGGGAGCAACACTCATCTGTGTAAGCTTCCCATTTATCTCTTCCTATTGAGATAGAAAGTACAGGTGGTGATTTTATTGCAGCTTATCACCATCATCTCAAATGAAAACTTCTATAGTTGCATTTGCAAGAATGGTGTGCATTATTTACTGCAATCACAAGTGACAATATGTCCAGTTTCTAAGACGAATCCACACTCGTGGATTCGCGCTTTAAGATGATATGGTACGCAAAATAATATGACTATCATGAGAAACTAACCAGCCGTTGCTAAAAAAACCTGGCAACTTTTAAGACGTAATGTATAAATACTTTTCTAAACACCTTACATAATAATATCAACCACATTTAAAATTTGAAAACTCATGCATTGCCAATCATCCAATAGAAATTGCAATCTTCCATCTCCAGGAAGACTCTTTAAACTGATTGAGTATTACCATGCAGAGATTTAGGAGTCATGATTATTCTTTAACAAGGAGACAAGATCCATATGGAAACCAACAGCTTTATAAGAAAAACATGTCTGGAGCCACAACATCAAACTAAAGTAGAACATCTCTAGTCTCCTATTCTGTTGCTTGCAGAGGCTGTGGAGCTTCACTTTGTTTCAATTTTTCCAAAGAAGCAAATCCGTCTATCAAGTGATTCATGAACACTTTCCACCTGGAGAATGAAAGAGTGAGTAATAGCATATGAAGTAGCAAATTCTTAAGTTCTCCAAACACGCACACAAAAAGAAAACCAGTCACTTTTGACTTTCAAATGCATGTTTTCCACAAAAATTGCATTAGTTGTGACAAATTATGATTTGATTTCTGTCTGAACAGGCGACATGGAATTCTCATCAAAGAATGCAAGTACAGCATCATGCAAAAAGAGCCCATATTACCTTAAATTAACACAACCAACACCTAGTAACAAACACATAAAGACAGGGTAACACTGCAAAAGCGACCAACACCAAGAGCACAAAACACGTACAGTTACCATTAACAAATCAATCCTGTAAACCTACCTTCTCAATTCAAGGATATACTTCTTCTATGTATTTCTCCCAAATATAACCTCTCTCCAACTAGCTTCACTACTACTTCTATACCATTTTTATTGCCTCTTAGGATCCTTCAACTTCTTTTAGTACTACTAAATTCCACATAAAAGAGCAATCAATACATATGATCTGAATTCTAATATCGATCAACTAAAGTACCCAAATAAGCATATATTCTTCCACGACAAACAAAAAACCAAGAGCAAAAACCAAAACAATCAAAAAAGAGAAAACATATTCAAAACCCATAATTAAAATTTCACAATAAGGACTAATTGAACCTCAAGTTTGTACCTTTTTCTCAAATGCCAACAGACAAATACCATTCCACGACATGCATAACTCGAGCGAAGAAACACGGTGAAAAAGGGACAGTAAAAATGAAAACCCATGTTTAATATGTTGCATTAAGGACCAATTGAGCCTCAAGTCACCGCCTTTTTTCACGGATGCTAAATGGAGTGAATATAGACTGCGAAATTAAGGTTAAAAAGAACAGCTTTTCTTTTTGAGGTTTTGATGATTACCTGTTGAGAGATGGCATCATGGGCAACCTTGAAATCCTTGTAGAGGAAATAGATTCCTGCAAATGATGCTGTTGCTGCTCCTGCAAAAAATGAAGCCAATCTCACTCTCAGCACGTAACCCATTCTTTCTCGTATTTTCTCTCTTCGTTTCTAAAATGGTGTCAAGCCCTTTGTCTTTGCCCGTTGGTGTTCCTCCAAACTTGAAATCTCTTTTATTATATTCATATTCTATTGTAAATATTTGGAGTGAAAGAGATTTATATATTTATTCTTCATTTATTGATTTTTTAATATTATTTATCATATAAATATTATTTATGATTTTATATAAAATAAAAAATACATGTATTTAAGGTGTATACACGTATATTAAAGATTAAAATTATAAATGTTATAATGTATATTATATTAATATTGAGGTGATGTGTATATATATTATTAAATTTGAATATGATATAAATATATACATCTTATGTTGAGTTTAGATTAGGTTCCAGTTTGAATTTTGCAATGTTAATAATTTATCTATTATTTATTATTTATCGAGAAAATTAATTATTTTAAAAATTCCATTCACTTGAATTAGTCTGACTCTATATTAAATTCAAATGAAAATTACTACCTATATATCTATATTTAACTCGAGTATTTTTAGAATATTAATAAGTAGTTCAAACCTATTTTTTAAACATTAATAAATAAGTAAAATTTTGAGCTTAACTTGTGAGTTATATGTATGTAATTATTTTTATATGTATAATTTAACAAGCTGAAAAAATAAAAATTAAGTAATTCAAATAAATGTTTTTAAAAAATGCAAAGATTGCATTTTAACATTAGTTAAACAAAAAAAAATCCCTGTATTTTTTTGTACTTGTAAACTCGGATCGGGTTAAATTATAGATTAGCCGCTCCTGGATCAACCCGCCATACGTGTCTTCCCGGATTACAAAGAAAACTTTGACACGGCACCGTGTGGGGAATCGTTGTCGTGTTGCCAGATTTAGCAAAAAAAAAAGGATACATATTGTTATTTTTTCTCGAGGGTCATGGTGTCACCCTCAGAATTCTCTATACAAACCTTTTCCTTTCTTTGTTTCTCTCATTTTTATTTTTTATTTAATCTCGTATCTGCGGTTAGGGTTTTTGGGTTTTGTTTTTTAAATGCAGCAGTCACCGCAACAAATGTTGAGCATCACCACTGAGCAGATTCAAAAGGTAAACACACTTCACATTTTTTCCTCCAAAAAGTTAAAATGTAAGCATGCTATATATATGTATATTGTAATGGGTTTGGCCTCTTGCATGCATTTGTTCGTGGTAAGACTAGTAGGACTTGTTTGTCTAACTTGTGTCTATTAATTTTGGACAATGGTGTTAGTCTGATCAAGGTGTTATCTCTGAGGTTTAAAACTTGGTTTTATTGAATTTTTTTTTCTTGTTGTGTTTTTGGGCTGGCAAGGTTTTCTTGTTGTTGATGGGATTTGCTTTAAAGTTTAGTTCTTTGTTTGAGCATGTTCTACATGTATATATTGTTAGCCTGTTGGGAATTGTTCATATTGTCTGATTTGTGGTGTTCTTTTGGAAAGAAAAGGAGGGATTGTGTGTTAGAGTAGGGAATTTTGATTCCTTCCAAACAAAAAAGGATAGCAGTTTGGCTGTCGTTCTGTGATCAAATAATTGATGTTACAATTGTTAAGGTGATTCAGTGGATAGTACTATGGTGGTGGTTCTTCTGTTAAAAATGAAGGACAAGGCAGGTTCTGCCAATTAGTTGATGTTAATAAGGTTTCAACATGAGTGTTCTTTTGATCTGCCTCTGGTTCTAATCTTTGTAAAGAGGTTCAATGAAATCATGCTTTTGTTGCCTACATTGAAGCATTTGTGTCGAGTAGATTTTTCTTATGCAAAACATAGACACAGACTACTTACTCCTTACTAATTGATTTGATGGTTTTTGACGGAACAGTCATTGCCTAAGAATTGGTTAGAAAATAAAAATCATAGTTTGATTATAAGTTTAAGTTGGTGATTATTTGCGATTCATGCAGTACTTGGAAGAGAACAAGCAGCTGATTATGGCTATACTGGAGAATCAGAACAAGGGAAACGTTTCTGAATGTGCTTCGTAAGTTACAAACTAACTGCAATGTCATTTATCTTGCTTGTTTCCTTTATGGCACAAAAATGGTGTGATCTGCCTAATTTTGAACTCAAATATTTTTGCTGAGAGTTTGATGTTTCTAACTAATTCCAATATCCAGCATGTAAACCAGTTTTTTCCCCACATTTCTTACCCGTTCACGTGAATCTTTTTAATCTTCTCCATTGCTGATGAGATTGCAACTGTTCATGATATAACAGATCATTGATTAGCTTCACTGGTCTTTAACCTATCACTTTCTTGTTTTTTTTTCCTTCTATATCTGGCCCTTTATTGGGGACATTTTTCGAACGTGGCATTGGAAACAAAGACTGCATACATAACTGAATGTATTATACCAACTGAAAGCTAAGTTGGACATTTCACAAAACATTAAAAATCTCACCTCTGGCACTGCTTATTGGTGAATATAGCACATGTTGATCTGTTAAAAATGGTGGTTTATTAAAAGTTTTATAATTGACATTTATCCTTAGATCAAACAAAGTGTCGTAGAGTGAACAGGGAGCAACGACTATGATCTGGCTAATGTTTCTGAATTAACTGTGATAATAGCACATACCTCCTAAGTTTTTGCATCATGCTTAGTGAACTTGGAGCTATGAAAACTATCATGAGCTTCTCTTTCAGTCCTTGGCTCATCAGCTTCATACAACTCTTATATGACATTTTCAATTCATTTTCTTTTGCATTGCTATTGGAAATGGAACTAGCATCACTGATGAATCTTTTTCTTCCCTCACCAATATATGTCAGATTTGATTGTCTTTTCGGAATAAAAATTTGAAAGGCCATCTCCCCCCCAATGTTAGCTCTTATTTGCAACTTCGTGATTCTTCTAGACAGGTACATTTATATTCACACTTGTTCTTGTAAAAATTGCCAATGATTCAGGTATCAAGCCCAGTTACAGCAGAACCTGATGTACCTAGCAAGAATTGCTGATGCCCAGCCACAAGGAACCACAATGACTTCTCAGGTAAAATTGCTGAACAAGACCTGAATACTTTTTTTTTGGGGTGTCCCCTACAAAAATTAATTTTGGCTCAGTAGCTGTTGGATTTGAATCGTTTCTTCTGTTGAAAATAAAAATAAAAATTAGATGCCTCCCCAGCAGCCTGCAGTGAAGCAAGAGCAGTACATGCAGCCATCTCAAGTTGCTATGCCCCAGCAACCAATTTTCTTCAACCAAAAGCTCCCTTTCCAAACGAACTTCCACCACGAGCAGCAGCAGCAGCAGCAGCTTCCACCACACCTCCAACAGCAACACTTCACCCAAGGACAGATGAGAATGAGACCCTGGTGTCGCTGATCAAGATTCTGATGCATAAAACCAGCAAATTTTGATTGCCCAGAATGCCTGTGGTTTAGGGCTGCTTCAGAACTAGCAGTACAGGAACATCTGTTTAACTGCATTTTCTTTTGTAGGCTCTGGTTGATGCATCTTGTAAGCATTACTAAGTGGCTTTCTATTTTTCTTTCATGGGTGTCTGCTCAGTAATTTTCAGGTAAATCTGCCGCTATTTTTCAAGGGGTTGGTTAAAATTCAATTGTTTTTTTTTATATTTTCAAATTATTTTGATATGATGCTAAAGATTTTTTTTAGAAAATTAAAAAAAATTATTTAATATGTTTTTTCTTTTGAAAAACAACAATTATTACTACACCACAACATAAGATGACTGAAAACATAAAAAATATTATTTAATTTATTTTAAAAATAAACTATATAATAACTTTTGTGTTCCCTCTCTTTTTTGTAATGACCACTCAGAAAGCTTTGGTCACCCAACATGGAGTGGATGATTACACATCTTGATGATTTCACCTGACCGATCTTTATTTCTATTAAGATAATCTCTAAAGGAGAAAATATCTCTGATAAAAGTCACATGTATTAAGTCAATAATATATCCAATTTCCCGCATTTTAACAATGCTTGAACAATTTTCATCACAACATTCAACATCCAAGGACCATGGAACTATGAGAAACCCCATTTTTTAGATTTTTATGCATTCATTTGCCGCTGAAAAATGCTCTAGTTAAAAAATTTACCAGGGAAAGAACTTGAATGGGGAATAATAAAAAGGGGGAGGGGCGGCGGCAAAGATATAATCAAATTTAGAGAAAATTCCAAAGAGGGACTGACAGGAGGAGGTATGGACTATCAAATGCACAGAAGCAATTGTGTGCATGAATATCAATCAATGCAGAAAGTTGAATGAGTTTGTCTTAGGTCATTAACACACAAAAAGCAGGTTTTTCCAAAAGCATAAAAATAAACAGGATAACAAAAAATCAGCTAAGTCCAATGGTGGATTCTATAAGAAGCAAAAGATGGCTGGCAATTTCATCAAGAGCACAATTCTACCACGGATCGCTCCCATAAATGCCCTATCTGCACTCCTATTAACTCCATGAATTCAGTCATATGTTGGACATTGCCTCCTGCAAAACCAAACTTAGAATTGATTATAAATCCATGGAAAATCGCACAAAACAAAGAAAGGAATCCATGGTCAGCAAAGCCAGAGCTGCCATACAATGCAAATGCACACCTCGAGTAATTATTATTACCATACTATCTTCTAGAAGTTAAAGCAGCTCCAGTTGTCCCTGAAAACATTCAAACACATAAAACTCAATGAGCTCTTAAACCACTGGTACACGTCACTACATCCAACATAAAGCGCAAAATCTGCAATATTTAGAAGGCTTTAAACCATACCTGCTCTGCTGTTTTCCAGTATAAATTGAGTTAGACATCCCATGAATTGAGCCCTTGCTTTGAGTACTGCTTACGCTGGATCTATCAGAATCTGGCCCATTTAATTCTTGATAATCTTTCGATTTGCTCAAAACTTTTACATTTGAGATGCCTCCAGCAGCCCCGAGATTAACACCATTAGAAAACTTTGATTCAATTGACGGAACCTCCTTAAATCGATGAGATTGGGCCATGGGAGTAACAGCCACAGAAGGCAAAAATGACGAGTAAGGAGATGAAGCTGCTGCAGCAGCAGCAACTTTAGCAACAGCTGATGTAGCAGCTATCATTTCTTGAGCTCCTTCCCGAAGCTGGATAAAGTCGCCCTCAATCAAAAACAACTGAAATCACAACTTAGAGGCTCAGATACAGTTTTACAGTCCCCCATGTAAGCAAACATGTAAAATTGAGATCTCAAAAACTCACTTCTGGGTGACCACCTACAAAGTCATCCAGCTTTCCATATTTTTTCTTGTAATCATGCCAATGCAAAGGTGAAAGCATCTTGCCAAGTCTATTTGGTAGCTGTAATTGACACGAATGACAATTATCATTGCTTCATATAGGATTTTAAAATGAACTAAGATGGGAAAAATAAATTATTTTACCCTCAGTCACTAACCGTTGAATTGATCCGAATTCTGCCACCAGCTGGAATGGTGCGAACTATGCAAGTCAACAGAGATCTTTCATCAAGGAGAGGAGTCTCAGAAGTTTTTCCTCCAGTAACCATACTTGTCTGCTCAGATGAGATCAATGCTTTAGTTGGAACAGCAGCGGTGCCATTGTTGATTGTGGTTTCATTGACATTAACTGAATGCGTGGATGTTTCAGATAGTGATGCACTGGGAGCAGGAATTGCCTGCTCTTCCATCAAAGCTTGGCTATGGTTATTAAAGTTCAAAACATTTTGATCCTGCACCAGTCCAAATACAACCGATTTTAGTTTCTGCCCTAATTGTCAAATGCTACTAATGTAGTAAAAACAAGCCAACAAATTGAACCAGTAAGGCAAAGGAACTTTCACCAAAAATAAGCACAGACCTTTGTTTCAGTGTTCCGTTCAGGAGGATGCAATCTCAAGGCATCATTAAATTGGGAAGAAATCTCTTGCAAGCTCTGCTCAGGTTGGGGATTGACCAAGTAACCCCTGTCAATCGACTCAATAACCTGCAGAAGGTAGGATTTTTGCAGGCAGTCAATAATAGTCATGAAACATAAGTTGATTGCCAAGGGGCAGCACCACAGCTATGGCCCCCTGTTTTTTAGAAAGTTCATTTTGGCCCTTGTATTTATGCGAGGCCATCAAAAATTTGATACTTTTATTTATGACATTTCTTTTAGTTCTCATCGTCATTATTTCCATATCCCACTCCCCCCAAATTTATTTTACTATTGCTCTGCCACTAATAATTACAAAGGGAAACAACTTAATATGTATGACCTGTGATTCCCCTGTGGATGATGAGATTACAGAATCTGGCTCTGCTCCTTGACTGATATGAACATCTAGATAGTCTGGATGAAACTCCTGGCCATTAACAGACCTTTCATAGTCATACTTCCCATCAGAACTCATAAGGTTATGATCGGCTTGAGATGGTGCAAGTTGATTCTGTGTAGGTAATGGTGCATTCTCTGTTACAGCCTGATTTTTTTAAAAGAAAATGTATAGAAATTGTTATCATGGTCTAGGTTAGAAAACATGTTCACAAGTGATATCAAAGAGAAATGAGCACCTGTCATATTTACAATGATAAAATCTACAATGATGACAGAAGAAGTTTCCATTCAATAGTTACCTGCCCATTCTGCCAATGCGGGACAGATGACATTGCTGGTACTGAATGAAAATGTCCAACATGAGATTGGGGAATCCCCTGTTGATGCAGAATGAATGGGTGCAGTGCAGTCACCTGCCCAGGTGGAAGGTAGGTTGGCATCCCGAGTAGGGATGTTGGAGCCATTGGAGCACCAGCAACATGGTTGGTCTATTGATCAACAAAAGATATTGGAAGTCATGGATATAGGATTTGGACATTTAATATTATTTCCTACTAAAAAGTATGTTTCAATTACCTACTGGCAACTGCATAAGAGAAACAATTTTTTTTTCTTCGGAAAAAAAACTTGTAAACGCCTATAACATATTCTATATCTGTAAGGCCCATGGTTTTATTTCGTCCCATCAGTTCTTAATTAACAGTGTTATCAAATTAGGTGTTTTCTAGAGCATGAATCCTTTATGATTGCTCATGTCTCAATAAGCATGACTCAGATCTCAACTCCAGTGGTATAATATGGAAGCAGCTACCTAAAAAGGGATGGAAAAAATTCAAAAACTAGGCTAGAGTAATGGAGGTCATGGTGGGAGGGGAGCCAGGAGTATGAGGACACACGAGGTGGCATAACATATACTGAATGGCAGCAACAATGCTGTAAAATAAAAGATACCTGATGTGCATTTCCCGTTGACACAAAAGACTGAGCATTATCTGCATTCCCATTTGACAGTGTTCCATTGCTAGCAATGGATGCAGCAATTCCATTTACATCATGTTGGTTTCCATTGTTCTGAATAAAGTTTGATACAACCTTTGTGTTTCGATTGAGATAGGTGTGACTCGTCTGCATAGGAACCACTCCTTTCTCTGGCATCAGCTAGCTCAAACTGAAGCTGTTGTACAGTATGCAGATGAACTCTCTCCATCTCTGCAAACTGATATCAGTGACCACAAGAGAGCGAAAAAATAGTCAATCCAAAATGTTTAACCAAGTGGTGAACAGTAAATTGTTCTGTGATGAGTTGTGAACAAACAAAAACACACCAAGGAATGAGAACAACTATAGTAAAATTTCAATATCTTGATATAGAAATCGGTTTCTCAGTTGAATGCATACATGAAAATACCACAAACAGAGATATAAGTGAACAAATGGGTGCAAGCAGCAAACAAAAACATGCACTCACATGAACAACACAGCAAGCCCAAGTGATATAAACCAAGAACTGAATATAAGAGCACAGGGTGTATAAAGCAAGCAACCTGTCGTTGACAACCAAGCCAAAGCTGATTATAGTGTTCTGTGCGGTCTCTCAATTCAGCTTGCAAGGAGTGGTTGGCATTAGAATGCAAGGCATCCATCTCCTGAACACGTGCAATCCAAACTTTCAGTTGTTCATCCTTCAAATATATGGTCTCCTGATCAGCCCTATGCTGAGAGATAAGATCGATGTTAGACCTCCCACTCAAAACATGTTTTCAGCAGTGTTACTTTATGCTTAAGAATTCTTGCTTGGCAATCTGATAGTAAAAACTTCTGTTTTCTATGAACAACACCAGGTCAGAACCTGAAGTGTCAACTCCCACTTGACTAAAAAATGCAAGCAAATCAGAATTGAATTGATGAACAGACCTGTTCCTGCAACTCTAGAATCTGCCTTTCTTTGTCTTGAATATGTTCTTGAACGTCGTGCAATTGCTGTATATGTTGTGCCCTTTCAGCTTCAGAATGATCATGCTCTCTTCTGAAAGAAATAGACCATCTAAATTAGCCCATCAAGACTTAAATGACCAACCTCACCTTAAAGAAGAGGGGTAAAAAAGCTAATAAATTGATAAAGCTTGACATGTTTTTTTAAAAAATAATTAATGGGACGTAAACTTATGATAGTCTATGAATTTCTCATGTGCACCTTTAAAAAGCCTTGCATGAAATTATAAAGTTACTTCTATCATTGAACTAAGGCATAAAACAATGTCAGAACAATGAACACGTGACATACCTAAATGTTGCCAGTTCTTTATTTTGTTCCCTGAGAAGATCCTCTTTAGCCCAGGCCTGTAAAAATAGACAAGAGACAGCGCATAACATATGGCTTGCTGCAAAGACTTTTCCCAAAGGTACAGCTGAAGAGATGGACAAACCGCTTCATTATCTAATTTAATTGCATGCAGTTCTCTATCTTTGTCTTCCATTCTCCTTTCTAAGTCATGTATGGTCTGTCCCCTTTCACGCAGTTGTTCCTTCACAGCATAGTAAGCTTGCATTTATAAGGGAATTGTTGCAGAAATAAGAAACTGTAGAGCAGTCACTAAGTTTCTAAGATACAGCTTTGTGGAATAAAGCAAAGACATTCAACAAAATCAATGGACTGAACTTAAGGATTTCAGGTGAAGTCACTGTAATTGCAGCACAAACCTGATCTATAGCAGTTTTACAACTTCTATTAGACTTAAACCCCACACAATGACCAGAAAATGTTTAATGCAATTACAAATTATCGCAATTTTATATACAGGGAGATGAATTCAGAGATTGTATTGATAATAAAAAATCCAAACCTGAAGCTTTGCAGCAGCATCTTCAAGTTCTTTGATTTGTGCATGGAAGCTTTTCTGCATTTCCATGATCTCAGACCCTGCAATCGCTTGAGCTCTGAGCTCAGTCTCCATCCGTTGCAACTCTTCTCTTTGCCTAGTAATGCTGTGAATTTGCTGCCGCAAGATGTCATCATCTAAACCCCCATCCACTGTGATTGAACAATAGTCCATATCAACAGGCCCTCTTCCATGCTGCACGTTGATAAACACTAAACCAATTTAACTTTGCACAATCCTTTAACCAAACACCCAGCCCCAAAACCACAACATTTACCTCGTATATTGTTCTCTCATCTGATTGCCCCAACTTTGAATGTTCCAGATTCTATGATAAAAAAAAACTTCCACAGTCAATGACCCAAAAAACAAACATCTAATACCCACATTGATTGCCTAGAGGATACTGAAAACTCGAGGAAATATATTTTTTGGTTTGCATTCAAACGCCCATTAACAAACACCACAGAAAAACATCTAGACAGGAAAAGAAACCCAGTTACTAGCTATTCAATCTACACATCATCAGATAGCCAGAAAGGAGACAACTTTCCCATCAAAAAAGCTAATTACCCATGGCCTCTAAAACAATTCAGCTTAGTCACCTTGTTTTCAAAACAAACCCTTGCTTGCTTCGAAAAAACATACAAACCAAACATTCCACATCAAGGGTATCACCAATACATTTCTACATTCCACTATATAAGCACATTTTTACCCGGAGAGATAGACCTAATTCCATGTCCTGCATCTCAAAAACATGAAAATTTAAAACCCACACAATTCCCATAAAGCCCAAAAACAAAACACCACGGTTTTCTCCTTTTTTCCCATCACATTTCCCCATCAACCAAACAAACCCGATAAAGCAATAAATCACTCACCGCCTCATCCCCACCACCACTATTTCTATGCTGCTGCTCCGTAACCGCTCGCCACTCCTTCCTCGACAACGCGACTCGTGAGGCTGCCGTTACTCCGGCTGTCGCCTCCATCTACCTCACAAATCTCGACACCTCTTCAACTCGTAACTGCACAAAACACAGCGACAAAAAACCCTAATTTAATAATAAAAAATGAAGGTAAAAATAAAAACCCTGGAATTGCGAGAGAGAAACTGAAATGAGGGAGGAGAAAACGAGAGTGCCTTGAGTGTAAGAAAATTCAGGAGTGTCTTCAGTGAACAGATTAGGGATTTTGGAAATACCAGTGAGGGTTTTGAGAGGGGTTGGAGTGTCAATAGTGAAAAATGCTGTGGAGAGAGAGAGAGTTTCGAGGGAAATGAGGGTTCCCGCTATTTATAGGGAGATAAAAAAGAGGTGAAACATTATTGGTTTTTTCTTTTTAGTATCTTCGGTCAATGCGAGTCTTCTAAGCAAACACGCCGTAAAAAGGCAGAGTGAGATAATCTCTATTTCGGCTCAGAACTCAGAAGAGCATCGGCGTGCGAGCACACACCGCACCTGCTGATCTGAATGGGATTGGAGAGAGCCCAGGTGTTTACGAGCACTGAAGGCATATTTCTAAGTATGTATATTTGTGATTATTTTTAAAAATGTTTTTTTAAAAAATATATTAAAATGATTTTTTTTTTATTTTTTTAAATTATATTATCATCAAAATAATCTAAAAATACTAAAAAAATAAACTTAAAATAAATTTTCTTATTTTTTTTTCAAAAATAATTTAAAACACAATGTCAAACACCCGAGCCATTAGTTGCTACACTTGGGGGTATTTAAGCCTGTTTGGATGGCGTTTCAAACGCCGGTTTGCAGCTTTTCATTTTTTTTATTTTTTTATTTTAAATGAATATGGTTTGTGTTCTTAGATCATTTTGATGTGCTGATGTCAAAAATAATTTTAGAAAAATAAAAAAAAACATCATTTTGATGTATTTCAGCACGAAAATCACTTTGAAAAGCTACAGCAACAGCTCTCCCAAGTGTTTGGAAAGCGTTTTTGAGAAAAAATGAATTTTTTTATTTTAAATTAAAATATTAAATTTAATTTATTTTGATATGTTGATATTAAAAATGAATTTTTAAATATATTTATAAATAAATAATATTTTAAAAAATAAACTTAATCATTCTTCCGAATAGATATTTGCTCGCAAGCTAGACCATCGAACGCACTGATGAAGATGACCGAGTGTTAGCTCGTCAATGACTGCTGTAAGAAGCGGCCCAGCCCATCCCAGACCCAGCCCAGCGTGTAGAACCCAATTCTATTCTCATCAACAAGTTAGTTTGGGCCCCCGAAATTCACAGCTGCGTGGGAGAAATTGCAATCTTAAGATTTGATTTCTAAGTATCAATGAGTTTTCAATTTTTGATTTCAAGCTGAATACCAAGTGTGTGCTGCATTAATTAACAACCTTAGACCATCAACTGTAAGCAAAAAATAATTAATCCTTGATCTTTTGTTTTGTACAATTAAACCATCTCGAGTTTAAATTAGAACTCCATTACTTTATTATTATTATTTAAAAAAAAATGGATTGAGATACATGAGACCATGGTTGAAAAGGGAGTGGGAAATAGAGAGTGACTTTGGATTTTATTTGAAAAATCCATTTTAGTCCTTTTTCAGTTAATAGATGATCAATCATTTTAGTTGTTTGAAATTTAATCTCCATATTAATCTTTCTTGTTAAGATGTTGTTGTTGTATTGTATAGTTTCATTGCTGAAACCGTAATTTTTGAAGTTAGTGTGCTTTCATGATCTTAATTGCATATGTTTTTATATTGCAAGATTCTATTTGATATTGTATTTTAAAAAAAATAAAAAATAAAATATTTATATTTAAATATTTGGATATTTTCAGATTATTTTAATGCGTTTATATTAAAAATAAAATTTTAATTTTTTTTAATATATTTTTAAATAAATGTTTTTTCAAAATTAATATCACGCTACCAAACATGCCATTAGAAGCAAGCTTCATGGGTGCATTGATTTTGCCATCCACCAAGGCGTCCATCACCTTGCTCGCGTGTCCGACACCATCACAATTAATATCTGAAAATATTCTCAGATATTTCGACAATGAAAATTTAATTTAAAATGAAAATTAAAAATAAATATTTTTTCAAAAATATTTTCGGTGCATGATTCAAGTAGAATGTTTAATAGGTGAGTGGTTGTAACGATAAACAAACATGTAACAGACCAAAGTAAACTCGATGTTTGGATCTAGATTAAAGTCACACGTGTCTTGGTGAACTAACTTGCAAACTATCTTTAAATACTCATCAAACTGTGTGAACTGATTGAAATGTTCTTGCATCTCAGGAAACAGAACCGGCAAGTCGGCTAAGATATTGCAAACGAGAAGCAAAGTCAAAGATGAAAATGTTTCCTGTATGAAAACCTGGGTCATGATTGTCTGTTAACCTGTATCTTGATTATCTATATCTAATTTGGCATCTATATATATAAACGACAATGTTTTCAATAACAAATATTAAAATTGATCTAGTCAAATATTAATTAGGTCAACCAGGTCTTTAAATTTACCAAACTGATATAAACTGGTATTGATTAAAAAAAATATTTAAAATTACTTGAAAAATAGAATTTGATTTCTGTTCGTACACTATCCGGCACAGCAGTAAATTTAATTGTCAGAGAAGGCGGTGGAAAATAAAATGAATTTTTTAATTTTTTTTATAGGTATATTTTGAAATGAATGCGTTGATGTAAGAAATAAATTTTTTAAAATTAAAAATATATTTAAAAAAACAATTTAAAAATAACTTTAATCGCACACAGGCAAGCAATTAATTTATTACCCTTGCAGTTTATTTTCTTATGTTGTTCAAACAGTAACAGCATTTAATTGCAGATGGTGAAAGCATTGAACTCCCTAAATAGTATCGGTTTCTAAACATTATTCTTGTTTCTTTTTTTCTTTATATTCAATAATCAAGACATTTATGAATTTCTTCTTTAATCATATTTTAGACCATCCATCTATATCTAATTTGGTACATTTATATAATTAATTACACTACTATAGTCTTAGATCCAAAATTATACATAAGAAACAAATCCAATTAATATTACTAAAGACTAAAATAAGTGTTTGATACTGTATTTTTAAAAAAATTATTTTTTTATATTTTAAATTAAATATTTTTAGAGTTTTTAGATTATTTTTATGTGTTTATGTCAAAAATAGTTTTTTAAAAATAAAAAAAATATTATTTTGATATATCTCGTAAAATCAATAAAAAAACAATATAATTTTTTCCAGCATTTTAATTTAAACATCAGAAAACAAACAGTAACAAAATCCTTCAATGTCGATCAAAGAACTCAAGAAAACAATTAGCGATTCCTCCAAGGGAGGATCTATGGTTTGTCCCAGTCTTCTGCCACCTGTCCTTTTCTTTCTTGAAAAGTATCCACCTGTAGATTCACATGTTTTTTGGAACTATAAATTTTCTCAGGCTCCCTCTAATATTAGAACCAGCATTTTCCACGAGAAAACGCGTTTTCTCGCACACCATGATCCGTTATTTTTTTAATTATATTAATAAATACAATATCATAAATTATAAAATAAACAAGTCAAAGAATTTCCGTAATGAAAGTCAAAGAAGCAATGCTAGTTTTTTTTTCAAAAAACACAAAAAATATTTTGGATCCAAGACTTTTTTTATAAAAAAAATAATAAGAAAAAGAACATTGAAAATAAACAATAGTGTACTACTCTTTGCATTTACACCGTGAAATCTTTAAGTGTGTTTGTTTTTGAGTTTTTTAATTTTTTTTTTTTTTTATGTTTTCATTTAAATATTTTTTTTAGTATTTTTATATTATTTTGATGTGTTAATATCAAAAGATAATTTTTTTTAAAATAAAAATATTTTTTGATGTGTTTCTATATAAAAAAAATACTATAGAAAATAGGCATCTACAATATCCCTTAAATTAGGCATCTACAAAAATAAGCCTTTTAAGTTCCTAACATGTTTCAAACAAACCTCAAAAATAAAAATATTATTTTTCTTACTATGGTAATATTTTAATCATTTAAAACTGAAATTGAAATCACAAAAAATCATAACTATAAACTATACAATACTTAATTAAAACTAAAATAATGAAAATAAATATGAATAAAAAAATATAAGCTCCAAAAGTAAATATAATCAAGATCCAAAACTATAAAACAAACATAAATGTTTGTGATCTACTTAGTCAACTATATTTTAAACGATAATTAATCATAAAAAAAAATATAAAAAAACTATAAAACATGATTAGCCATGTGGAAAAAGAAATAATTTAAAATTACAGGGTTAAGAACAAAAACAAAAAACTCAAACCATATAAATCAACGATGAATTTCACCTATTAAAAAAATATGAAATGGTCCAAAATTACTTAGCACGACAACCATATTTCTTAACTCATAAATGACTATTATTTATCAAAGATAAATACAAGAGGGACCCGCGTGACACCTGATGTGATAACAATAATCAAACGGTCAGAAATTTGCCTTGACAGATGAAGGCATACAATTCAATGTAGCACTATCTTTCTCCCTGTCAACTTTCAAAAATATTTATAGCTAACCAGCCCCCTCCACCTCCTTCATTTTTCAGCTCCTTCCCTCTCTACCTTTCCTTCTTTGTGTTTCCCTCTCAATTTCCTTGCTACAGTTACATCCTCAGCACCTGACTTCATACACGGCCCATTCCTCCACCGGCTGATGACCTGACTTTCTCTGATCACCATCTTCACCTCCGTATCCACCCATGGGACACTGTTGCAGCAAGGACGTGTCAGCAGTTGACAATGAAGTGACCATCTCGATCAAGCATCCTACTCCGCCGCGCGCGGCGGCAGTTGAGGTGGCACCACCGCCGGTACCGCCAACCACCAATGAATACGCCAACTCATTCGCATCCAGCCCATTTCAGAGCCCACTCCCCGCGGGAGTCCGGCCATCTCCTTCCCCGGCGAGGACTCCGGGGAGGAAGTTCCGGTGGCCTTTGCCGCCTCCGTCTCCGGCTAGGCCGATCATGGCTATCATGAGGAGGCGGGGGGACAGGGGAAGCAGCAGCCGATAAACGTGGACGGTGGCGGAGAGGGAGGAGGAGGAGGAGAGAGGGTAGCGGCGGGGACTGGGACGGGGGGGTTGGATAAGAGTTTTGGGTATCCAAGGAACTTTTCGGCGAAGTATGAGTTGGGGAAGGAGGTGGGGAGAGGGCATTTTGGGCATACTTGTTGGGCTAAAGGAAAGAAAGGAGAGCGTAAAGGACAATCTGTTGCTGTCAAGATCATTTCTAAAGCCAAGGTGCATTGCTTTCAGTGTTAGTCTTGATCGATGAATTCTGACCGTTTGTTTGTTGTTACATACCTGTGTTATTCTGTCGGTTGTTGTCAGCATTTGTTTCCTTCATCTTTCAGACAGTAACTTCTGGGTTTTACTCATTTGTCTAAATGCCATAATTTTCAACCGTGATAATTACGTTGTCTTTGAAGCATGCCATATGATTGTGTCAGTTGTCTTGTTCAGTTCATGTTTCCATGTCTTGATATCCTTTAAACATGGAATACGATGAGTATGGGTGCCCTTAAGATCGTATATAGTTTTTGTTGATGCATTAGCAGGATCGAGAATATCACTTATCGTCGAACAAAAAACGAAATCTTGATGTTGTTTAGTGTCCAGTATTGCTGCCCTGAGCAAGCATTATGAGAGCTGCAATTGCCATTGGAGATGAAATTGATTGTTTTAGTCAGTTGATGTATTGTATGACTGAATTGATGTTGGGGTGTTTTAGTAACTAAATGGGTATTGATTGGCAGATGACAACAGCAATATCAATTGAAGATGTTCGACGGGAGGTCAAGATATTGAAAGCATTGTCGGGGCATACGAATATAATCAAATTCTATGATGCTTTTGAGGATGAAAGTAATGTCTACATAGTCATGGAGTATGTATATTGTGTATTTCTTCTTTAAAGATTATTTGTGTACAAAATTTTTAAACTGTTCTCATGTCTTTTAAAATCTCTTTGTTATTGTCAGGTTATGTGAAGGTGGAGAACTGCTGGACAGAATTTTATTAAGGTAGTAAAGGAGAAGGGAACACTTCTACTCCCTGTGATGCTTCAAGTTTTTTAGTTGCTTTGTAGTTTAGACTTCAGATTTTTTGTTTGACTCTATTTTCTTGTGGCTTCTGTTTTGCAGAGGGGGAAGGTACACCGAAGTAGATGCTAAAACTATTGTTGTGCAAATTTTAAATGTAGTTGCCTATTGTCATCTTCAAGGGGTTGCTCACCGTGATCTAAAGCCAGAGGTATTTCGATAAGCATGGACACTAAAGTATGGTGTTGTTTTATTTGGATTCTATGTTTTAAAGCAACAAACTCATGTCTTGTTGGATGCTATGCCACCAATTTCCTTTCCAGATCTTAACCATGTATTCTGTGACCACTTGGCAGAATTTTCTTTTCACCTCGAGAGATGAGGATGCTCCAATGAGGATGATCGATTTTGGTCTATCTGATTTTGTAAAGCCAGGTAACATTTGCCTACCGACAAACTTATCAAAGGGTTTTCTATTTTCTCTGTGAAATTGTCCCAGTTTTGATTTCATATTCTTTGGGAGGTTGATTTGATCCACTAAAATAATGTCACATATAAAACTTTTTTTGCTGGATTCAAA
The DNA here is from genome assembly GCA_029228465.1 of Salix viminalis. Classification (NCBI taxonomy): domain Eukaryota; kingdom Viridiplantae; phylum Streptophyta; class Magnoliopsida; order Malpighiales; family Salicaceae; genus Salix; species Salix viminalis. The sequence continues at coordinate 9,979,685 of CM055437.1, forward strand.
GGTTCAAAATCCCATGCCACGCCTCAGGAAATTCTATGTGAAATGCAGACTTCATTTGTGCTCATTTTCCTTTTCAGTTTCTGTCAGGGCATAATGTGATATTTATAAAAAAAAATATTTTTTATGCGCTCTTCTAAATTTCTAATTTCTGATTTTCATTTTTCTTTTAAGTTTGGGCTAACCGAAGAAAAATCAACAATTAGGAACTCTTTTCGTAAAAGAACAAATAGGAAATTGTGGATCAAAGGAAAATGAAATTGAACTATAGTTGCTGATGAATGTGCTTTTGATTGCATTTAACTTCTGAAGAAAAACAAGGATACTTTCCATGGATTTGAATCATACAAAATGATTAGATCTTCCAGCCATCAGTGCAAATTTGTGTTTTTTTCCTGGTTATTGCTGCAACCACTTCCCTTTAATACAGGCTAGATATTTCCAACTGTTGTTTGAGTGAAAAACTTTCAGTTCTTATACATCTGCAGATGATCGTCTCAACGATATTGTTGGCAGTGCATATTATGTTGCACCTGAAGTGCTCCACAGATCATACAATCTTGAAGCTGATATGTGGAGTATTGGTGTGATAACATACATACTATTATGCGGAAGTAGACCTTTCTGGGCAAGAACTGAATCGGGAATTTTCCGCTCTGTGCTAAGAGTTGATCCTAACTTTGATGATTCACCTTGGCCTGCTGTGTCACCAGAAGCTAAAGATTTTGTCAAAAGGCTTCTGAACAAGGACCACAGAAAAAGAATGACTGCTGCTCAGGCTCTAAGTAAGTCATTTGCAAATATTTCAGAACCTCCATTACTTCAATCAGTGAACACTGGAAATATAGATCATCTCTCTCCCTCTCTGTTCTGGATATGCATGGTTTTGTGCATCCTTTTTACAAACAGTTTATGTTGTACATTCATCTTTGTGGAAACTAATAAAACCACCTACATTTGCAGCCCACCCATGGTTACGAGATTTAAATCAAGCCGTGCCTTTGGATATTTTGATCTTCAAGTTGGTCAAGTCATATGTTCGTGCCACACCTTTCAAACGTGCAGCATTGAAGGTATTTATGCATAGAGACTTGTATTTTGATAGGTATCTTTTCCCTCAGAAAGAAAGAAAGAAAGAACAGGAAAATAATGGGACTTTATCACTGTCATTGAGTAATGTGTAGGTTGCTTTGCTTTCTTGAGTGATGCGACACTTGTTGTCCACCATTTGGAGCATAGTAGCTTTCCATTGAATACTCTTTAAGTGAGATTGAGACTGGTTTTTATTTGTTTACTCTGCACCAATGCTTTCAAACATGCAACAGTTACGATAATTATGCATGAACACTGGCATTCTGATTGGAATCATTTTCCCTCATAAAGAACGAAAAAAGAAGAAGGAAAATAATGGGGTCTTTATGATCATGTCATAGAGTAATGTGTAGGTTGGTTTTTTTCTTGAGTGATTTGAATCTAGTTGTCTACCAGCTGGGGCATAGTAGCTTTCTATATAATACTCATTATCATGTAGAATTGTGATCTGGGACTGGTTTTTTACTTGTTTGGCTTTTGCAGGCTCTTTCAAAAGCCATTCCTGAAGATGAGCTCGTCTATCTCAGGACTCAGTTTTGTCTCTTGGAACCGAAAAATGGATCCGTATCCCTTAATAATTTCAAAGTGGTTAGTCAGAGCTTTCTTTTCTTGCTCTATCTCTCTACGTGAATTTTTGACATTTTCAGAATTTTGACTTTTTCAAACAGAGGTTGTTAGTTTATTTTGAACCAGTGTAACAGCATTGATTAGTGGATCCAATTTTATATTGTATTAGTTATTTGTTTTCCAGTATATTCTTCTCACAACATATAAACTTGTGGTGAAGTGCAGGGTTTGACGAGACATGTTACTGATGCCATGAAAGAATCACGGGTTTTTGACATTTTAAATTTGGTAAGGTTTATGTACCCATCCTGCTGACTTCTTCCAAAACATTGTTTGTGGAGATTTTGCACAAAGAAAAGAAAAAAATAATGTTGACCACGAAGTTCTATTGGTTATATATTTAGTACACTTGACAGTTTCCTTGCCTTGATCTTTCTGTCTTTATCTCGTCTAGGTTAGTGTAACGTAAGTTGTTGAACATTTCGGAGCTTGAGGTGAACTATTTGACCAGCTTATTTCCTTGATAGGGATCATCGAAAAATCAACTCATCATCTGTTCCTGAGAGGGAACATCTCCAATTGTCCTCACATTTTCCAGTTTTGTCCACATGGCTGTGTTAATAACTTTGTGTTTGTGCTTGAAGTAGGATGTAGTGGAACATGAAAAAGAACACCCTGATAATAAATCATGAATCTCCTGCATTTTCCTTTCTCTCACAGCCATGTTCTTCCTGCTGTGAACCCTAATGGCTAAGACTAATATTCTAGCTTCTGATTTCAGATGGAACCCCTAGCTCACAAGAAAATGGCGTTCGACGAATTCTGTGCCGCTGCAATCAGCACGTATCAGCTTGAAGCCCTCGAAGAATGGGAGAACATTGCAGCTGAAGCCTTTGGTTTCTTTGAACAAGAAGGAAACCGGGTCATCTCGGTGGAGGAATTGGCACAGGTATCTGCACCCACTATTTTATCAGCTAGCCACCCATTGATGTTCAACCAAACACCTTCTGACAATCAAACAATTTCTGCAGGAAATGAATCTGGGCCCTGCGGCTTATTCTGCAGTCAAGGATTGGATTAGAAGTTCTGATGGGAAGTTGAATTTTCTTGGATACACCAAGTTTTTACATGGCGTGACAATGCGCGTTTCGAACGCAAGATTTCGATAACATAGCCAAAAACACATAATCGTAGAACTGTTACACCATTTTTTGTACCAATTGCGTTGACTTTCTTGATATCTCGTCTGATTAGAGGTGTAGAAAGAGTACCATTTTGAGATTCCATTTGTCGTGATTCAATCCCATATTGTATTTGACTACCATGTCGAAAATGTTTACGTGATTTTTCAGCAGATGTCGAGATTATTACCATGACCTTTTCTGTCTGATGGCACGCCCTGTAACTCATATCAGAGAGAGAATTTGTCCAAGGCAATGTTAACGTGTTTTTTAAAAATAGATTTTAACTATAAATTTAAAATCAGTTTTATATTGGACAATATTTTATTTAATATTGTGATGGAAACATTGAATCTAATAGGGTTAACCTTGGATTGCCACATGGAGTTTGCAATCTTAAAAAAGAAAACAAATTGAGAAGGCCAATTTTTAATTAACTAATTTTATGGTGAAAGATAAATTATTATTATTATTATTATTAATAAAAATTGACTTTTAGTTAACTAACTAAACTCAAGATGCAAGTCATTGAATTTAAAAATAATTATCCCAACGATTATTTTTAATTTAATAGATTTATAAATTAATAAAGTGCGTGGACAAAAAATTCTTTAAAATAAATAAATAAATATATAGTCTAGGTTTTGTGGTTTGATCCACCAAATTCGTGATCCAAGACATTTTGTTTTTTAGTTTTAAGTTAAAAAAAAATAAACTATCAATAACAAAGAGTAAAACCTTTTTTTAAATAGAGGGACAAAAAGTTATTTAAACAAAATAAATAAATTTATAGCCTATATTTTATATTTTAATCCACCAATCCTGTGATCCAAAACATGGGACTCAGCCAGGATCAATAATATTTTTCTCATAAATCTATATTTGATATAAATATAAAAATAAAAAAAAACCTAGGTGCTCAGGCCTGTGGCCCAACACCCTTGTGACTTTTTTTTTAACAAGGAGGCCGATGGAAGTCCTAGCTCGCTCGCCTGTATCTAGTTTTTTCTTCGTAAAAAGGTGTGTGACTTGTCATCCTCATTTTTTTTTTTAAAAAGCAAATGACATGTAGTTTACTACTCCAAATTTCAACCACCATTTTGATGCAGCAGGAAGCCACCGTGGCCAGTGCCGCATGGAAAACATTGTTCATTTTAATTCTATCTTATACTTCAATCAAAAATTTTAATTTTTTTTATTCAAGCACACAAAATTTTGAATAAACTCACCTGAATTTTGTCCAATTTTTTGAGTAAAAAGATTAATAAATGAAGCATGCCATGTGAGGTCTTAAAATTATTTATATTTTAATTTATCCAAAAAAGTAGACAAAATCTTGGAGGTTTATTTTTCTTTTCTTTTCTTTATCATACAGCTGTTTGGAAAAATTATTCAAGGATAAGCATTTAACGCTATTAGAAAACTTGTTTCTCCTCGAATGGACAGATAATCAAGGTGCTCAAATTCCAGTACAGTATTAAATATTTGGCTTCCCATAGAAAAAAATAAAAATAAAAACACATATATATACACAACAGTGGCTTGAAATTTCCAAAGTCATCACATTTTATCTCGCTGTTTATGATTTTTTTTTTACTAATAAAGCTAGATTTTAATCGAGTTAAAGCCTAATACGAAAAAGAGATGGATGAAGTGAAGAGTTTTTTCTTTTCTTTTTTATAACTGGAGTGTCCGGGTTAATTTACGCATACCATAACTAATTTTCAGATCCATTGAATATTTTACAAATCCAATAAACAAGTAAGACACTATGAAAATAACAAGCATACACATAAAAACTCGAACCCAGCTGCAAAGAAAAAGAACAAATTCCTACCACCGATAGCTCAAGAACTCAAGTGCAATTGAAGAGTTTAATAACATTGGTTGGTGGCTGAGATAGATGTAGGAAGAGTTCAAGAGGACCACAGCAAAATAGGTGGAAGAACCTTTCTGATCAGTCGCCACAAGCAACAATGACTATGAAGAAAGAGCATTCACATATAAATGGTGTACTGCTCATATATATATATATATATATAGAGAGAGAGAGAGAGAGAGAGGGCATAGCATCAAGGTAGCGTGTGTTAAGAAACCATCTCACCTAAAAACTTAAGCTTCTAAGTGAGGCCCTATAATATGATTTATATTATTCTCCAACACACCCCCTCAAGTGAAAGGCTTTTGGGCTTGAAACTTGCACAGACCCACATCACCTTGTGCTTGATTTTTATCAAATAGAATGGGGGTGGTGATATTCGAACTCGTGACCGCTGGGTCAACAAGACTCTGATACCATATTAATAAACCATCTCATCTAAAAGCTTAAGCTTCTAAGTAAGGTCTTAAAATATTATTTATATTATTCTCCAACAGCGTGGTCCCTTGAGGCCCGAGCAAGATGTTAAGTTATGGTTGCAAAATATAGGCAGAAAATAAAAAAGGAAGATGCAATTGCATTCATACAAGCAAACGTCCGGCCCTCTCCAAACCGGCCGTCGGTCTCCATGGGACCAAATTCTTTCAACTAAGCTGTTCCGTCGTCACATGCACACGATGATGACTTCAAGGAGCATGCACCTCTTGGCCAAACTGGTCAAGAAAACTACTCATTAATTGGGAACTTGTAAAAATCCATCATTTTAGTTTTCGAATGCAATATCTTGCTGTGAAGAACATATCCACGACTTCTTTAATAGATCGTGAGCATTAGGCAAATCAACCGTCTTTAATACATGCCCGATCAAGATGTTTTAAATGATAATTTCCATAAATTGCCAAATAATACAGAAAGAAATCAACAACAAGGATGGTGGACGGTTCATCAATTTTTAACAAGATCTTGGGACAGATGCTTAGAGTTTCCAAGGATTTGGTAAGAATGCCAGGTCCAAGTACTGATCTTGAATTTGAAGTGGAGAAGGAGCATGAGCTAGGAAGAGGGTGGAGCTCCATCAAACATGCACACCTATGCAACCCCCGGCTGAATGTTTCAAACGTGATGGTTAACCATGGTTTTGAATCTTGAAAAGACATTGAAGAGAAGACTTAAAAAAGTATTACCATCTATAAAGATTGCAACTGGGAATAAAAAAATATTAACCTGGCGAAGGGAATTCATGCTTGTCTCTTCGTGAATGGTTTATATACAAGGAATATATTCCTACTAATATCAATCACAAAATGGAGAAAAAAAAGGTGAAAGAAAACAAAAGGATTTATGAAATCATACAAAGAATCAAATCCAATGGCTCTAAGCAAACCCTCTTCCCCCTTCAAAGTTCTAATTAACCGTGTCGTATACGATTGCCCTTGACATGTCCTCTATCTCTCTCCATCTGCTAGCTAGTTCAGCAGTCAATTGTTTCTTGTGTTCACATTAATAAGAAAGTAGCAAAATAAGCAAGCCAACACCAAATAAGCCCAATATATATATATATATATATATAGAGAGAGAGAGAGAGAGAGAGAGAGAGAGAGAGAGAGAGAGAGAGATGGTTGTGATGAATTTTTCTTGAACCAAACACAATCTTCTTTCCATTAAATTTTTCGTGATCATCAAAATATACAATATTGAACCGGATAATAATCAAATCTGGCAGACAAAGGAAAATGAAAAAAAGGAAACAAATGATTTGTATACAGCTCCATAAATAAATGATCAAACCCTAAAGCACAAAATATGGTGTTGCTGCTGCTGATGATGATCGTGGGAGCACTTTTCCTCTTCAATCATGCCTTGAACATTGCGAAATTCCTCAACATGGCAAGGAATAGTGATGGGGCCTGCTTGATCAAATCCAAACTCTTCCTCAGCTTCTTTCAATAACTCCATGAAGAGCGGGTGATTTATATAAATCACGGGAATCACAAACCTCTGCTGCTCCTCCCCTTGACCTACCATCACCGCCAGACACCCTTTTGGGATATCTTTAAACTCCTTCTTGCCATGAAGATCATGGTGGTGGTGGTTTGGAAAGTGAATATGGAAATCCAGATGATGTTTATCTCCACTCCCCATTGTCCCTCAACCCTTGAACACCACAAAAAAACTCAAAGAAACAGCAAAGATCGATCACCTTGAAAGCGTAAACCTTCTTTTGTATGCGTGCAAATTCTGATGTTATAAGAAAACAGGAGAGAAAGGCCAAGGGTCTGCGGCAGATATGGCAAACTTGAAAAGGGTGAAAGAAGAGTCTGCAAGAGATCTTGGTATGTTGGTCATGATATATGAAAATCAAACACAATCAACATAAGAACAGGAAAGAAAGATCGAGGGTTAGTGTCTTTTTAGGTTGAAGAGTTGTTTACATATATATAGTGGGGGAGGGAGAAGGGATACAATGAGTTAGACATGGTTCTAGCTTAGGATATGCTTAGGTTATACTCGCGAAGGTGGTTCTAGAGACAGAAACAGCTAGAGATGCTAGAGAGTTCCCATCGTAGGTAGGTTTTTAATTAACTTTCCTTCTACGATAAGAGAATTTAATACAAAATTGATGATCTTATTTACAGCTGGAAATAAAACACGCTACTTACAGGATAAAGATCATATTGGTTACAACATTTGACTTTTCAATTAAGTGAAAGGTCAAATATTTAGTGAAAAATAAATATTATTCGCTGCTATGATTAGTGCGATGAAAAGGTGAGCAAAGAGAGCGTATGTTGCTATGATTTTGCAGACCAAATAAACAAATATAAAAATTCTTGGTATATATATATAATTACTATGTAATTGTGATTTATTATTTCTTTCTTTAATTTCAAGACCCTATATGTGCCTTACAAATTTAGGACCAAATTTGAATTGGAATCTTGATGGAATAAGAAAAAACAAGGTATTTTATTTTATTTTATTTAAGGGGGTATTTGACTTTATGACTAAAATAAGTTCTAAGCATTTGGATTTCATGTGAAATATGAATTCTAAAAACACTATATTTCAGTTGACAGAGATTACATATTTAGGATAAGATTTGAATTTCATTTTTTTCTTATTTTAGCTTAACCAAGAGGCAAGCTTGACCATGTACAAACAATCCTAAGTTATTTTTATTCCTTGTACTTTCTTGAAAAAAAACTAAAAGAGATTTTTTTTTGTTTAGAAATACCAATTCCAATCATATGTTTTTTTTCTCAAAAAAGAATTTTATGTTTCATCTTAGAGGTGTAATTACTAATATACTGTTTATGTCCTCCCCGTAATTGGTTTTATCAATATTTCCCGGATTTGTTTCTTAGTTTTTACAAATTAATTTCCAACGATTATTTGGATTTTCTAATTATTACTATTTTTAATAGAATATTGGTAATTTATTGTGAGATTTATGAGTGTCGATTGCCAAAATCAATTATGATGAGATATTTCGTTTACTAATTAAGTTAATAAATTAATATTCATATTTTTTATGCTTATATTTAGCTAATAAATCAAACCAAAACCAATCCATGGCTATAATATATATATATATATATATATATATATATATATATATAAAATAAAAATAAACCGCTCATGGCAACTACAGAACGAAAAGAGGATAATGATGAAAGGTGAAACGATGTGTCCGCGGAAGAGACGTGGGACCCGTGAACTATAAGGCTGAGAGAATGAAGTGGCCATGTCGACGTCAGCAAAAAGGGAACAGCCAATCGTGAATCGTCAAACTTGAGATCGCAAAATCTGACTAACTGACTAATTAACTAATTACTAATCACCTTGTTTTTCACGCGTGATTTTCGAACAGTTGCAAAATTGCAGACAAACACGCTTCAGGTAGCAGCATCACAGGATGTGGGTGTATTACCCATTGTACCCTCGTATTATTATTATTATTATTATTATTATTATTATTATTATTATTATTATTATTGTTATTATTTATTTATTTATTTATTTATCGTTAATGGATGACACCTACATGGGAAATCCCTAGTAAAGGTCTAGCCGGGATGTTATGGCTGATTTCATTGCAAATTTCTTTTGTGATCAATCATCATTGCCACATGTACTTTATAGATAAAGATTTTAAATATTCATATTTTACTCATTGAATTTTGAATATTCATGTGATTATCTATTATTCAATATTATTAGAACTGTGCTTTGTAAATCTTTTTTTTTGTACTTATATATTAGTCCCATAAATTTATTTATTTATTTTTCTTGATTAGAAAAACTGTAATCACAAGTTAATATAGTGTAACCTTGATAAACCAATACTCAATAAATCAATAGCCTTTATTAAATAATATTTTTACTTGTCCCACCTTAAATTTGAAGTTTAAGTAATATCTCGATTATATAATAATTTTTATTATTATAATACTATCAACTTACAAAGATTTAACTGTATTTAGAAAAAAAAATTTTTTATTGAAAATAAAGAGCTGATATAAAGGATGTGTTTTCAAAATTGTTTGGAAAGATAACTCAAAATTAATAAAAAAAAATCCCCATTATCGTTAAATAAACGATATGCCTTAGTAATTAAAGAAGCAACAATCTGGAAGGAGATTTTGGAACTCAAAATTGGTAAAAAACTTGAGAAATATATATATATATCATGACAGTGACAGTTCATCTTTTCAGCATGATAGTGAATTCGGGAGAATGGGAAAGAAAATAAGAGGTCGTGGCTGGCTTTTGCCGCACCCATAAGCTAGGAATGGCTAAAGAAATGTATGATCATGTCAATTACGTCCTTTTTCATTGTTTTTCTATAATTTTTCACCTTTATTCGTTGCCCTTGCTTCGAACATTTAAAATAAAAGATTTGCCCCAAATGGACGGGCAAGATAACCACCATTAGTGCTCAATCAAAATCCATTATAAAAAGGTAAGGGATAGAGATCATTCCATTGTAGGATGATAATTAGGTTTTAGGTCCTTATCAAATTGGAGGGATAGTATTAATTTCACCATAAATTCTATAAATACAAAAAATCATGATTTGTGTTGGTAATTGAAGATAGTATAGTGACAGAGATTTTCGAGCTTAAAATGGATGTAATTGGCATGAAATCTGATTTTCATTTTCCACTATATATATATATATATATAGGTAGTTGATTCGTCATTAAATAATCTTAAATAAATTGGTTGAACCATATACAATTAAGTTCTCGACCACCTAATTAAAACCTTGATGTTTGGCCTGCCCAAGTATTGTTTTCGTCACGCACATAGGAGGGGACGTGCCACTAGCAACATTTCCTTGTGGGTCATATCGTAATAAATTCCTAGCTTCGTGGTTCACATTACCAATTCACAAGAAGTAATGGGTCTAGAAATGTGATAAGAACAATTAGGGGATCTAGAAGTTCAAATTGGTAGAAAAATTTATAAAGCTAAAGCCGGTGAGTTCAGAAAATATGCAAGAATTCAAGGGCCATGCATACTTTTTTAGGTTGGAGTGGGGCAACAGCAACATGCCAAGTGCATAAAAGGGGGGCATCAAGAGAAGAATAAAAAAAAATGAAAAGACAAGGCACTCCAAAAGGTGTGGATGAAAGAGTGGACTTTTGCTTTGTGGCAAAGGAATTGTGAAACGGGGCTTGATTTAGGGTTTTTCTTATCCTTGTCTCCCAAGCAAGCAAGGTGCTTGTGTGTCTTTCTTTTTTATTGCCTATATTGTTCATAATTAGTGACAAACTGTCTTTCCTTCTCATCATATTTTTTCTTTTCTTAGAGTTTGACTAATCTTACACGATGAGATTTGTTTAGAGAAAAACTTAATATGAAAGCATGAAAGGTGACTTTAGTTCTCACCATTGTAATTACGAAATATTTTTTTTTTGGATTCTTAAACAATCTCAACTGTTTAATAAAAAAAACCCTTGAATTTTTTTGTTACTGTTAAAAAAATCAGTTTGGTTTGACAAGTCATCAAGTGATATTGCTACTCGTAAATATAATTTTATTTTTTTCACAACAACACCCATTTAACTTTTGTTTTTTTTTAAATCTTTAAATAATATTGTTTTGAATTAATTTAGATTAACCCGAGTTATGAGATTAAAGAGAAATACAAGTTTTGATTTGAATTGTACATGTTACCTTTCACATGTATAAAAAAAGGGACGGGGTCAAAGTAAGAGCGCTATGTTTACTGAGGACTCTGCCTACCAGGCCGGCTTGCATTTTTGGATTTTACTACAACTATCGAAAACATCTGCTCCACACATTTCCTTATTTTCATGTGTAAACAGCAAAGTCAACCCTACATTTTAAGGATTTTTAACCAGAAATTCCACTCAAAAAATCTAAAGAAGTGTCAATGTGCATACCAACCAATCCATTGACGTGATCATAGAGAAATTGATCTTAAACATTAAAATATTTATCAAACAATTAGCAGCTAAACTGCTGGCAGGCATGTAGAAGTTCAGGCGACCCTTGCCATTACCTATTCTATAATTTGTGGAAGGAGACAGGTGACCTTTTGTTTTTATTATATTTGTCAAGTAACCACTAAGAATTGACATAATCATTTTAAGAGCTTGACCACGAAATTTCATTCTTTGAACAGCATTTTTGCAGACCACCTTCCTTGCTCAAACTTTTTTAAAAAAGAAAATTACAGAGCCAACTCGATAAACTTATGAGCTTTAACCATCTGGGTTGGGCGTTTAAAGCCTTGTGATCTCCAGCATATCCACTAATAAAAAAAGGGCTAGCTTAGGCATCAAAGTCCAGAATCCACTAATAAAAAGGTGTACTTGTACGAATTGGATTCACTTCATTTTAATTTAAGCTGTCAATTCAAGACAAGACAGGAAACAAATCTTTAATGGAGGAACACGTACAATTTCCTCGTCCAATTGTAATAAGAAAACCATTGTATTTCAACGTCCATAGTTAAGAACAAGTTTTTTCGACTGTTCTTGAACTCATGAGACAATAATGATCTCAGATTTGTTAATGTCGCTTTCCATATTAACACAAATGATCATCAACGTAAATGCAATCTTGCAAGAGGTAAATTAGTTGCAAATGAAGTTGATTTTGAAACTGAATGTCACGATCGAATTGCAGCTGGATTTTTTGTTGTTGATTCATTTTTTTTTTCTTTCTCGGAGACATAGTCTCCCAGACCATCAAAATCGTATACCTTGGACATGGTATACGATTGTATATACAAAATCTGCTCTGTATTTACATGATAAAGGCGATAAAGATGTCAGAGTCAGCAACAAATTATCAAGAATAAAAAACTCATCACATTGAGGCAATATTGCACAGTTCTTGTGAACAAATGGCCTGCTTTGCAGATCTATTTAGGGGTCTGAGCAATATGCCAAACAACAGAAAGGACCTAATCTTGAACCTGGTTCGGTGCCATTGGCATTGCATATATATTCTGGTCGACCTGATCAAAGCCATTCAAACGCCGACAGAGTGGCCGCTTTGTCCCGATCAATATCAACTCTGTATTATTACCCTCACATGCCTGTGGCCCGCTTCCAGCTCCTGTGGAAACAGGCAAGTGGTTCCTCCGGCGGTCAACGAATCAATGATAGGTCTAATTATCAACATGCCCTCTCCGACGGCGGCGATAACTAATGTTGTGAAAAAAACAAGGAAAGAAAATGCGCCATAGATGGTTTCCTCAGGTCTCCAAAAAGCTGACAGTACAAGAAACAAGATCTCTAATGGTAACATTACCATCACCACAAAAGCTAGGCTATATATTCTAGCTCTTAACCCTTTGTTGATCGCGAGGGTTACCACCTTGAAACATGACAGGAAGAAGAACAAAGTGTACCAAACCCCAAAAGCACCAAATACAATGCAGCTTATTAAAGGGTACGTGCACATCACAATTTCCACCCCAAAATTATTCTTGAAAACAACTGAACTTCGATGAAAAATAGATGGCATTTTTACCATCGAAGTGAACACAAATACAAATTGTAGACTGAGGATGGGAATGCATGCAGACCAAAGAAAGGCATGAACCCAAGAGCCTCGCGGGGTTTTTCTCTTGATGGATATATTCATAAGAAAAAGGAGTATCACCAAAAACCCAGGTTCTAATAACCCTAACGAGAGAACAACATGGACTTTGCAAAGACTCTCTTGTTGTGATAGGGTTAAAGAAGGGAAAAAAGGGTAGAGATGTTGTTTTCGGAAAAAAGGTAAGCGAAAGAGCTCGTTAAGACCCCAAAGCGTGATGATAAAGAGGAGGAGGAATCGGACGGACCAGAGGGAGTTGAAGCTTTGTAAATGATGGGAATTTTGTGATTGGAGCAGGAGATGAAAGACAAAGCAAAGAGAGAAGAGGGAAAGGAGGAAGAGGGCAATGGTGGAGTAGAGAATCGCCAAGTCGAAGGTGGTGTTATAGAATGGATCGTAGATAGGAGAAATGTTCAACATGGCACAGCCTAACAATTAATGAATTGCAATAACATATGGTGTTGGTGATGATACTGATAATGGCAATGATAATGATTACATTGTTAGGTGAAGGTGGTGATGGTTTAAGAGAAATTGGGATCGGAAAATGCATAGAAATTAAAGATTTCTGGTGGCCGGAAGGGGAAAGGGGAGGTCAAAGAATTTATGGTAGTTTTCTCTCCCCTAATTCCCAACCTGCGCTGAAACCAGGCTGGTGAACAGCTACAAAAATTAAGAAGAGAAACAACAATGGGGAGAGGAAAACAAGAGGGCAGATGGGGTTGAGATGGCTCCTTCGATTTCGGGTTTGTATGGTTTTGGTGTATGAACGTATATGCTTAAAAATTTGTTAATTTTTAGGCATGGATGATGATTTTTTATGTGTTTTCTTGGAAAATTTCTATCAATAGAAGCTTACGATTCATATGTGACATAGATTATATATAGTATCTTGAATGAACTATATTTAGGTCATAATATAGTTCTACAGCTACAGATGTGTTAATCACCAGCTAATCGTCCAAAATCAAATATCCAGCTCTGATTTGCTACTTCCATGGATACCAACCGGCCCGACCTTCTTCTTCTTCTTAATAAAATTTATACAAATAAAGATGGGAGCTCATGAGGGGTAATTGAAATTGCAAGATTTATTCTACAAGCATAGATGAATATGCTACCAAGCAAAATCCATCTATAACTCTATTTATTTATTTTTATTTACATTTTAAAATTAACTTATATGTCAATCAAAATCAATTACTTCATCCGATTGATTGTAAAAGCAACACCCTTTTGACGATCTTATTATAAATCAAGGAAGGGTTGCTAGGTTGATGTGCTAACGTGCCAGGTTAATAAAAAACAAAAATTAATTTCTAATACTAGAATATCTTTCATTACTAAATAAAAAGAGGCTTTAGTTTATATTATATGATTCGTGAAACTTCTTTAAGGGGGAGAGAGGTCTAGGTATAGTTGAGTCATATATAAGATTCTTTGGCATTCAATTTCGACATTAGCGAGGGAGTTGCATGCATCTCATGTAAGAAAACTTCATGGTGGATTACTATTAGTTTTTGTTTTTGAATCTAATTATGATTTACTTAAAAAACCTATAACTTAATCAAGTTGATTAATGTATTTTTTTTTAAAAAATATTTTTTAGTGCTATTAAATTCAGCCCAATTAAACAGGTCATCGATTCAACAATCTTAAAATAACATGGTTTTAATTAAAAAAAATATTGAAACGAGATTAATTTAAATTATTCATAAATGAAGTTGACGAGGTTATACACCACAAGTTTGATAACTTCAATTTTCTCATAACAAGTTTAAAATGTTAAATCATAAATTAACGGCGACTGTTAGAGTTAAGGAAACAACTAGCAAATGTTTTAACAAGAGAAAGTAGGTTCATCCAAAGTTAACGGACTTGGGAATTTTCGAACATGAAATATAATTGTGGTGATGACCGAGCTGGGTTTTTGCCCAAAAAAAGGGTTGTTGCTACCCAATTTTTGACCCATTTATTTTTATGTTTCGGAAGAAAAAGAAAAAAATAGAAAAAAGACAAAAATCCAAAAATATCTTGTTGCAGGGGCAAAATTAAATAAATTGGGAATTTAACAGGCAATGCAGGGTCAAATTGCACAAATTGGATATGAAGGACCAGATTGAAGAGACGCGCAAGCTGATGGATAGTTTCAGATTTTTGTCTTTGAAAACCTCTATAAATAGAGAGGTATCAACTCCAATTAGCAGGACCAAAAAAAAATACACCCATTCAAAACCCTAAACCTCTAAAAAACCCTAGCATCTTTTTCTCCCAAGGGGCTGCAGCCGTCACACCCTTTAGGGCTGCTGCAGCCCCACCATCTCATTTTCAGTTCCGATCTCTTCCCTCCCTCTCCATCTCAGCCTTGCTCTGACCCCTCAACTACAGCCCCGTTTCCCCTCTCTCTTTGACCGACCCATTACCCCCACTCTCCTCTTAGCCTTCCTTTGTCAACACCCAGCAGACCCACACAGCCTTCATCTCTGCCAGCCCCGGCCACCCACGATCTCCTTTCCTCTTCCTCTCCAAGCCACCGCAGCAGCCTCACCATGAGCAGCCCCACCATCCCGTGAGGAAGGAGAAGAAACCGAGAAGAACATATCGCCGAGAAAGAGCCAAGATTTGAAGGACAAAACTAACTGATTTTTGTGCGTTTTGTGTCTGGATTTTGTTTCTGTTTTGCAGGTCTTCAGAACACTCTCGCCGGCGAGGAAGAGAAGAAGAAGAGGAGAGTCGAAGGACAGCCTGAGAAGAAGAAGACCAGATCTGTGATTTTGGGAAGAAACCTGAGAACAGACCTGGGATTTGAAGAAGAGGAGAACCGATTGATTGTGTTTTCGTTTGCTGTGTTTTGTCTTTGATGTGCAGGTCCTCTCTGCCTCCCTCCGGCCAGCCAACCTCCCACGCTCTCATTTCTCTCAGCCAGTCACCCGCAATGACCTCTCACATGGCAGACCATCAACAAACCCAACGGCCCCCACACAACAGAAACCCTGATTTTGAAGAGAGCAGAAGAAGAATGACAGACCCGAGAGAGAGCACACCGAGAATGACAGACCCGACTTTGTGTCTTTCGTATTTGTGTGTTTGTTGTGTGTATGCAGGTCGTGGTGAATCGCCCTTGCTGCAGAGAAGAAGAGACGAAGAAGAAGAAGAAGAAGAAGGGACCGAGAGGAGCAAAACGGACCAGCTGCCTTGTTTGTGTCATGCTTTGTTTGTTCGTTGTTGTTTTTTGCGGGGTCACGAAGACCACCTCCGTGAGAGATTGAAGAGAAGAAGCGGATCCAGCCCCTACCCCCTGTTTCATCGTTTCCATTGTCGGTAGCGTGGAACCACGCGTCACCAGATCCCTCCACTGCTACTGCCACTTTCGTTCGAAGCTGTTCCCGAAGTCCTTTTTGTATTTTTCTTTATGTTTATGTGTTTTATTTGAACTTATTGTATTTTAATTATTATTTGTGAAATGTAATGAAAAAAGAAATGAAAAAGATAATGTGTGTGTGAGTTGTATTTTATTTTTAAAATGTGATGAAAAAGGAATGAAAAAGAGATTGTGTGTGTGTGTTGTGTTTTATTTATTCAATTTTATATTTTCTTTGATAAAGAAAAGAATATAAAATGAAATAAAAAATGTGTTTTCTTTGTAAAAAATCAAAAGGGTATTGATCAAGATTTTAAAAATATAAAAATCTTACTTTTTGGGAATTTATTATTCACTGTCGGTATTCGGATAATTAAATCTTAAGGGGTTAGTATCCAAAACATTCGGGGGAATAGTATGCTATTATTCACTGTTCGGTGTTTGGATAAATAAATCTTATCCAAAATATTCGGCGGGAATAGTATGCTATTATTCACTTTTCGGTGTTTGGATAAATAAATTCTAAGAGGTTAATATCCAAAATATTCGGTAGGAATGATAATAATCAATAAAATTCACAGGATTAATCTAAGCGATGATCGATTTTTTTAATTGAAACATTTTTTGTGTGAATAAATAGGACTTATTGAAGCATTAAAAATCACATCGAAATAGACAATGCAGCTTACCTCAGGTAAGGCGTATTAGGGGTGCTAATACCTTCCCTTTACGCAACCAGTCCCTTACCTTTCGAATCTCTGAATAGACCAGTACAAATCGGGTGTTCCTAGCGACCCTCAACAGCCAGGTGGCGACTCCTTCTCAACTCCATCGCGAGAGCCAGGGTCCCTCCCGGGACGCCGCGCGAGGACGTGCGACAGAATGGCGACTCCACTGGGGAAGGTATTTTTTCTGAAAAATATTGGACTAAGCTTTGAATATTTCGATGTGATTTATTTGTTTCAATTTGTTTGAATTTTGTGTTTATTTTTAATTCGTGCATATGTATATATGTTCATACATTGTGAATTTATTTCTGTTATATTATTGTGGTTTGCAACTTTAAGTTAAGTGGGGGACTAGCAGCTTACCTATGACTTGAGTCAAGGTTGAAGTTTGTGTAAACCCCAACTCTTCGCTGAGAGCTTAGATGGTAGTGATTGGTATACGTACCATCTCATTATCTGCTAAGACCCCATATTGCCTTTACGAAGGTGATCACTGGGACAGCAAGAGACCTTGTTTAGAGCCAAAAGTAGCAAACTCACGCTGAGAGCTTAGATGGTAGTGATTGGTATACGTACCATCCCATTATCTGCTAAGACCTCATATTGCCTTTACGAAGGTGATCATTGGGACAGCAAGAGACCCTGTTTAGAGCCAAAAAGTAGCAAACTCATCATTTGTTGTGTAAACCCCAACTCTTCGCTGAGAGCTTAGACGGTAGTGATTGGTATACGTACCATCTTATTATCTGCTAAGACCCTATATTGCCTTTACGAAGGTGATCACTGGGCAGCAAGAGACCTTGTTTAGAGTCCAATGTAGCAAACTCACCATTTGTTGTGTAAAGATTAGAACCAATCATTAGGGTGTGTGCTACCTTCATTCTGTTTTGCATTAAGGCAAACTCTTCTCGAGGCAATTTAAATTCAATAAGTGACACGAGTAATCATCGCTTAGGAAATTTGCATTGTTGGGTTTAAGCGAAAATACAGCTTTTTGTGTATCATACAATTGTTAAAAGCATGTGTCACTTCTCAAAGGGACGAGTTTGTCAAAAATTGCATATGCATTTTTACATGCATTCCTAAGGTTTTTGTGTATCGTACAGTTGTCACAAGCATGTGTCACTCCCCAGAAGGGCGAAGTTCGATCAAAAAGAAAAAAAAGAATGTTGCATATGCATTTTAACATGCATTCACATAGTTTTTGTGTATCATGTAATTGTTACAATCAAGTTTCACTCCTAAACGGGTGAGCAAAAATTCATATGCTTTTCAAGATGCATTCTCACAAGTTTTTGTTTATCATGTAATTTTTATGATCACATGTCATTCCTCGAAGGAGTAAAAAAAAAAAAAAGTCAGCATGCATATACATTTCTGCACGCCTTCCCATTGTTTTTGTTTAACATGTAATTTTTATGATCACGTGTCATTCCTCGAAGGAGTAAAAAAAAAGTCAGCAGGCATGTACATTTCTGCACGCATTCCCATTGTTTTTGTTTATCATGCAATTATTACGATCGCGCGTCCTTCCTCGAGGGTCGAGCCCGTTAAAAAAAAAACATGCATATACATCTCAACATGCATTCTCATATTTTTGTTTAGCATGCAGTCATTACAACCACGTGTCGCTCTTTAAAGGGCAAGTTGGTCAAAAAAAAAAAAAAAAATTGCGTGTACATTTCAACATGTATTCTCACAGTTTTTGTTTAGCATGCAGTCATTACAACCACGTGTCGCTCTTTAAAGGGCAATTTGTCACAAAAAAAAAAAAGAAAAAAACATGCATATGCATTTCAACATGCATTTCTATAGTTTTGAAATAGGGGTCCCTCAATTTGTCATCCTCCGAAGAGTCATTGGACATTTGATATTGCTGAGAAGAACCGGTTCCGATACAGAGGCATCATTCATATTTCTTCTGCAAGCCAACAACAAAGTTCTCTGCTCTCTAGTGAAATCAGGTGGGACATATGCCCAGATATTATTTGGAGAGCGTTAATGCAATAATCAATGGGGATTGTGGAAATTCATGTTTTCTTTTGAAGGAGTGCGAGTAGTCCATTTTCAGAAAGCAAGCATCAGTGAAAGAAGTTGTCTGCCTGTTTAAAGTATCAAATTGATTTCTTTCCGGATCAGATGGAGTTATTGCGGCACTGTCAAATCAGAAAGTTTGATGCCGCCATGCACAGAAGACCATGTTATTTTGAGCACAATTTTGTCTGTTAAAGCGAAGATGAATATCTTGAGAGAGAAGATATAACATGATACTGTTGAATTTGATCCGGTGTCTGAGAAGTCAAAGTATGTGCACTGCAAGATTACATTGCTCGAAGAAGCGAAATTTCTGCCAAAAGAGTCTTTTCAGTGTATGATGAATTTTTTAATGATTTGCGCACTTTGGTGTTCTGACAAGAGTGCTTCCTAGCTCGATCTATTTTTTATGTCCAATGAGGAGTGCGGTGGAGAAAAAAAAACTGTCTTCTTTTTGCGACATAATTCAGAGGACAGATATGAACAGTCACAAGAATTTCAGTAATCAAGTGTAGAGATTAATCAGCAAGAGGCAAGTTAAGCTTTGTGGAGGATGTTATCGTCGACAGTGTCAGCAATAAATTATCGCGAGCATGAGCGAGATCAATGAGCAGTGGCAATGCAGAAATGTTTGTTTGGAGAGTCTGAGAAAAGGGTCGCATCGTCAGTAACTTTCTCATGGAATTTCATCGCTATCACTTTGTTTTGGGATAAATCATCATTCTCATTGAAGCATGTGTTTTCCTTGTCTTATTTGTTGTTTTGAAGTCAAGAGATGTTTGGCATTCCTATTTTGGACAAAATATTTTGATCAAACTCCAACATGCAAAATTTGAAGTTCTCATTTTTGAAAGTATTTTGATTGCAAAATTGACCCAACTTTTGTTAAAAGACATGATGACCAATACCAGGTGACCGAATAATTTTTGAGCCTATACACCGAGTTTTTGAACCTCATCATAGTACTAAGCTTTATTAGTATGCATATTGACATGTAATGGATTTGGTATTTATGGACCCGTGAATCATGACTCTTGCATGTCCAAATCATTACATTGGACGAGGTCAAAATTTATCAGTTAAAACCAATTTTGCTTGAAATGACAAAAGGCCATCTTTGTTTATTTCCTTCACTATTCTTGAAATATGTATCCCTTGTTAATCCCAATTTGAGCCTGATATTATATTTTTTGAAAAAACACCCGACATGGATCGCACCCTCACACTGGGGGCAAATACAGTAGGGGACAATAAGAGATTTGTAGTTTGAGGAGGCAGTGGCAACATGAGAATCAATAGAAGGGAGGATGTTTAACGATGAAAACCCAACATTGGGGACAATCAAATTGAGATAGGACATGACAAAAACCAAGAGTCAATGGCAAGGACAAGTTCAAAGAAAAAAGAGAAAAAAAAAGAGAAAAAAAGAAAAAAAGGAAAAAAAGAGAATATTGAACTATGCCATGTCCGTTAGTATTTGTGGTCAAACCTCATGTGGGAAGAAGTGTTAATAAGATTTTGAGTCTTCAAGATAAGTTGTCCATCAAATGAAGATTGTGCAGAATTGTTTTGTTATACTATATTGAGTACAACAAGAGATGAAATAACATTAGATGACAAATGATGGTTTGAGTTTTAGAATCCCCCTTTTAAGTTTAAAATTGTCAATGAAAGGAATGACATGGTTGTAGAGATTCTTAGAGCATTGTTTGATTGTTAAAGAATCATGTGGAGATAATTAATGTATTTCGATGTGTTTTCTTCTACTAAGACAATAAGAGAAAAGGAGTTAATGACTAGATGATAGTGATCCTAGGTCTTTGAAACCCTTAAACACTTTTTTGAGCCTATGAATATCCCTTTCTTTTATAGCCATGAACCATAGCCTCATTACATGCTTGTAAAAGTCCTTCTTGATCAAGCAAGAAATTTTAATTGATAAGTGGCGCTCTCAAAATTTGCTAGAGTTTCTCCATAAGGGTTATAATTTCATGAAAAATTGCATGTTGTTATGCATATTGATAAGGTAAGTACTGAAAGATGAAACAATTTTTTCAACTGAACTTCAAGTTTTTTACTCAGCTCTAAATGTTTGAAAACCACAAATCATCACTTCATCATGTACCATCAAAGGACATGCCCCAAAATCTGAGATTAGAATTGAAACCCAAAAACCATAAAAAGACAATTTCAATCTCACAATGAGTCAATTACTGTTTGCAAAATACGAAATATTTTCAGGTCTGCATTTATTGAATATCATGTGTTGGGTATTTGACCAAATGAATTTGATTTTCAACAAATGACATCTCTTTGATTTCATAGCAATGATTAGTCTTGGGAGGCAAATGATCTTTGAAATCGGTGACTTAATTCTAGAACAAGAAGGATATGGAGAAAATATTGACCGGATTTGAAGAATCCTTGACATTGACAATTCTCGGTTATGATCGGAATGCTCAACAGTTAGAGGCCAGAATGTGGATCTTGATAGGAATGCAAATAATTTCATATCAGCTTGGGGGCAAAGAAGCATAAGCAAAGGATTGATTTAGTGAAATTTATCAATGAGCACCAACGGATTCAACTCAGGGCAACATGGCTTAATAGAGAGTGATGGTGTGATAAGCTTCACCAGTGATTGAGAATAAGATTGCATTTGAAGGGCAACTTCAGATTTCAGAAATATCGTCTTACTCGCAGATTTGTTTGTCTCCAAAGATATTGTTGCATGGTTGCATTTTGATAAATGTTGAAGAGTATACATGCCATAAAGGTTGATCATGAGATAATTGTTGCGAAGCTAGTCGACTCAAGGTTCAGTTCACCGCATGAATATGGGAGACAGAAAAAAACTTCATTAATGACAATATCATAATTGTTTGCACTGACAATAAGGATTTGCTTAGAAGAAATTGAGTCTATGACGAGGAGTTTCAGATTGCATGGCCGAATAGCTGCATCAGTTCAAGGCGAGATTCATCACATGAATATGGGTGATGGTAGCATTACATCTCCTCTCACAAGCTAAGAGAAATTTATTGATGATAGCATGGAGCATGCACCGATGAGTTTTGGATGCATTTATGGATGACTTGAAAATTCCATGAAGGTTGATGATGACATACTACAAGAGAAACATGATTCAATTGATGAAGGAAATTGATTAACTGATCGACAACCGAAGATGAGGTCGGCATTAGCAAGCTTTGCAATGATTGTTAACAAACACACGCAAATCCAAGATCATCGGTGCAATATTGAGAGATTCCAAGAAAGTTGATGGCTTGTTACACTCCTTCACGAGAAATCAAGCAACACCACACTTGGGGGCAATGTTAAACTTGATAAGCACTAAGAGCAGAGATCATCGCAGATACGCTAGAAGAAGCAATGCGCTTGAGACTTGATGAATGAAGCTATGGAGACTCGGCAAAGACATCCTACGACAATGGAGCATCAAGGGAAGGGGACCTATATTTCTCAGGTAAGTATCCCTGCATCATCATGCATTGCATCCCCATCTTCATCAGCTTTCATCTGGGTAGGTCACCCATAATAATGAGACCCCATTTTTCATCATCATCCTTTCGGGTAGGTCACCCAGAAAAATGAGACCATGCTAGCCGGGTAGGTCACCCAGTAAAATGAGACCAAGCTAGCCGGGTAGGTCACCTAGAAAAATGAGACCAAGCTAGCCGGGTAGGTCACCCAGAAAAATGAGACCCTTCCATCTTCCAGTCGGGTAGGTCACCCGTAAAAAATGAGACCCAATCCTCCATCCGGGTAGGTCACCCGTAAAAATTAGACCCCTCCATCTTCCAGCCGGGCAGGTCACCCGTAAAAATGAGACCCGTCCATCTTCCATCCGGGTAGGTCACCCGTAAAAATGAGACCCTTCCATCTTCCATCCGGGTAGGTCACCCAGAAAAATGAGACCCTTCCATCCTCCATCCGGGTAGGTCACCCTTAAAAATGAGACCCAATCCTCCATCCGGGTAGGTCACCCGTAAAAATGAGACCCTTCCATCTTCCATCCGGGTAGGTCACCCAGAAAAATGAGACCCTTCCATCCTCCATCCGGGTAGGTCACCCTTAAAAATGAGACCCAATCCTCCATCCGGGTAGGTCACCCGTAAAAATGAGACCCCTCCATCTTCCATCCGGGTAGGTCACCCAGAAAAATGAGACCCTTCCATCTTCCATCCGGGTAGGTCACCCGTAAAAATGAGACCCCTCCATCTTCCAACCGAGTAGGTCACCCGTAAAAATGAGACCTTTCCATCTTCCATCCGGGTAGGTCACCCGTAAAAATGAGACCCTTCTAACTTTCTAACTCGGGTAGGTCACCCGTAAAAATGAGACCCTTCTAACTACTAACTTGGGTAGGTCACCCAGAAAAATGAGACCCTTCTAACTTGGGTAGGTCACCCAGAAAAATGAGACCCTTCTAACTGCTAACTTGGGTAGGTCACCCAGAAAAATGAGACCCTTCTAACTTGGGTAGGTCACCCGGAAAAATGAGACCCTTCTAACTGCTAACTTGGGTAGGTCACCCGGAAAAATGAGACCCTTCTAACTCCTAACTTGGGTAGGTCACCCAGAAAAATGAGACCCTTCTAACTACTAACGTGGGTAGGTCACCCAGAAAAATGAGACCCTTCTAACTTCTAACCAGGGTAGGTCACCCAGAAAAATGAGACCCTTCTAACTTCTAACCCGGGTAGGTCACCCGTCATAATGAGACCCGGGTAGGTCACCCGTCACCATTGAGACCCTCCTAGCTATTCTTTCATCTGATGAGACCATCTCCACCATTCAATTTTTCTTTACAACGCTTACTATTTAAAGTCTTTTGCGAGACTTTAGTCGTAAGCATTGTAAAGAGGGGGCATCTGTTGCTACCCAATTTTTGACCCATTTATTTTTATGTTTCGGAAGAAAAAGAAAAAAATAGAAAAAAGACAAAAATCCAAAAATATCTTGTTGCAGGGGCAAAATTGAATAAATTGGGAATTTAACAGGCAATGCAGGGTCAAATTGCACAAATTGGATATGAAGGACCAGATTGAAGAGACGCGCAAGCTGATGGATAGTTTCAGATTTTTGTCTTTGAAAACCTCTATAAATAGAGAGGTATCAACTCCAATTAGCAGGACCAAAAAAAATACACCCATTCAAAACCCTAAACCTCTAAAAAACCCTAGCATCTTTTTCTCCCAAAGGGGCTGCAGTACTGTCACACCCTTTAGAGTCGCTGCAGCCCCACCATCTCATTTTCAGTTCCCGATCTCTTCCCTCCCTCTCCATCTCAGCCTTGCTCCGACCCCTCAACTACTGACCCGTTTCCCCTCTCTTTGACCGACCCATTACCCCCCACTCTCCTCTTAGCCTTCCTTTGTCAACACCCGTGCAGACCCACACGACCTTCATCTCTGCCAGCCAGGCCACCCACGATCTCCTTTCCTCTTCCTCTCCAAGCCACCGCAGCAGACCTCACCATGAGCGACTCCCACCATCCCGTGAGGAAGGAGAAGAAACCGAGAAGAACATATCGCCCGAGAAAGAGCCAAGATTTGAAGGACAAAACTAACTCGATTTTTTGTGCGTTTTGTGTCCGGATTTTGTTTCGCTTTTGCGTGTCTTCGAACACTCTCGCCGCGAGGAAGAGAAGAAGAAGAGGAGAGTCGAAGGACGACTGAGAAGAAGAAGACCAGATCTCGTGATTTTGGGAAGAAACCCGAGAACGGACACTGGGATTTGAAGAAGAGGAGAACCCGATTGATTGTGTTTTCGCTTTGTCGTGTGTTTTGTCTTTGATGTGCAGGTCCTCTCGCCTCCCTCCGGCCAGCCAACCTCCCACGCTCTCATTTCTCTCGGCCATCCCACAGCTAGCCTCTCACATGGCAGCCATCAACAAACCCAACGGCCCCCCACACAATGTAAAACCCCGATTTTGAAGAGAGCGTAAGAAGAATGACGGACTCAGAGAGAGCACACCGAGAATGACAGACCCGACTTTGTGTCTTTCAGTATTTGTGTGTTTGTTGTGTGTATGCAGGTCGTGGTGAATCGCCCTTGCTGCAGAGAAGAAGAGACGAAGAAGAAGAAGAAGAAGAAGAAGAAGAAGAAGAAGAAGGGACCGAGAGGAGCAAAACGGACCAGCTGCCTTGTTTGTGTCTGTTTGTTTGTTCGTTGTTGTTTTTGCAGGTCACCGGAAGACCACCTCCGCGAGAGATTGAAGAGAAGAAGCGGGATCCAGCTCCCTACCCCCTGCTTTCACTGTTTCATCGTCGGTGGCGTGGAACCACGCGTCACCAGATCCCTCCCTCGCGACTGCCGCCCATCGTTCTGAACCGTTCTCGAAGTCCTTTTTGTATTTTTCTTTATGTTTATGTGTTTTATTTGAACTTATTGTATTTTAATTATTATTTGTGAAATGTAATGAAAAAAGAAATGAAAAAGATAATGTGTGTGTGAGTTGTATTTTATTTTTAAAATGTGATGAAAAAGGAATGAAAAAGAGATTGTGTGTGTGTGTTGTGTTTTATTTATTCAATTTTATATTTGCTTTGATAAAGAAAAGAATATAAAATGAAATAAAAAATGTGTTTTCTTTGTAAAAAATCAAAAGGGTATTGATCAAGATTTTAAAAATATAAAAATCTTACTTTTTGGGAATTTATTATTCACTGTCGGTATTCGGATAATTAAATCTTAAGGGGTTAGTATCCAAAACATTCGGGGGAATAGTATGCTATTATTCACTGTTCGGTGTTTGGATAAATAAATCTTATCCAAAATATTCAGCGGGAATAGTATGCTATTATTCACTTTTCGGTGTTTGGATAAATAAATTCTAAGAGGTTAATATCCAAAATATTCGGTAGGAATGATAATAATCAATAAAATTCACAGGATTAATCTAAGCGATGATCGATTTTTTTAATTGAAACATTTTTTGTGTGAATAAATAGGACTTATTGAAGCATTAAAAATCACATCGAAATAGACAATGCAGCTTACCTCAGGTAAGGCGTATTAGGGGTGCTAATACCTTCCCTTTACGCAACCAGTCCCTTACCTTTCGAATCTCTGAATAGACCAGTACAAATCGGGTGTTCCTAGCGACCCTCAACAGCCAGGTGGCGACTCCTCAACTCCATCGCGAGAGCCAGGATCCCTCCCGGGACGCCGCGCGGGGACGTGCGACAAGGGTTAATAATGAAAAAAAAATAGGTCCTCATCTACGGACCCAACCCAATCACTAGGCTGATCATGATCCAAGGGATTGACTCCACCCCGAGCGTACGTTAACATCTCAGCCCTTAACCGATGGAGGGCACGTTCCTCTACTTAGATTGAGTCGAAGCTAGATCCTATCTTCACTGTTAAAGGGACAAGATAGATGCTTGTGTGTTGAATGTGGACATGTCGTTTCGTTTCTGCACGTCCGTTTTGGTAGGTTTAATGATTTGATTTTGGAGCATTTTGACTACTTATTTCGAAATTATACTTATATATATATATATATATATATTAATTCAAATACAAAATATTTTTAGTTTAAATTTAAAAATAAAATTATTTATAATTGTGCAATTTATTCTAAAAAAAAATACATAATAAAATGATTTTTTAAATAAAATTATGAACAAGTATAATATTACGAGAATATTATCATCAATCTAGTAAGGTCATTACATTCTCTGATTGCTCTAAAATTTTAATATAATATATATAAATATGTCAAGAGACTTCTAGTAAAATTTCATTTCAATATAAAAGTCGGATGATATGATTGATATTATAAAATTATTTATTATTTAAAAATATATTATTTGGCTGAAAAGAAATGGGCGAAATGAAACTAGAACGTTTGAGTTGGTATTTGGCCGAAAAATACGGAATGAGACGCAATTTAAACAGAGATAAAAATAATATTATTTTATCTTATTTTTTTAATTAATACAAAATATTTTGGCCGAAATAAAACTAAATTGATAATATTTATTGTAATATTTAATGGATCGTTATGGGTTTAGAGTTTAATGTTTAATGTTTAATGTCCTGGTTGAAAAACTTTGAGAGCAAAGCCTTGAAGCAACCGACCGCATCGGCTGAGAATCAAAATCTTTCAAAAGAAGAGAATTCACACAAACCTTAACAAATGCAAATGGGTCAAAGGCAGAGAGGCACAGTTCCACCCTGTAAAAGAACCCTAGCTAATGTTGAAGTGGTATCAACTTACGAGTAATTAAATGAATCGAATAAGATAAAACCAAGCAGTAATTAAGCCGGGAGACATTGCTTTTGCTCGTACTAATCATCTTTTACAATTTACAAGACTGAAAAGCAGAAAAGTATGGCATTGATTTCATCAGCTAAGCTGGCAGTATACATAAAACCTACACTTCTAGTCATCACTTTCTGTTGGACCTATAAAAGTGAAAGTCTTTCTCTTTTCACCTTTGTCTTCTTGCACTGCGCACCTGCCCCCCACTCACTACTGATTTATAGTTCATCCAACTATTTTCGCAGTTGCTTTACACAGTTCTTGAAATGTTAAGCCATTCTACCCACCCCTTAATTTGTGGTCCAGACATATTCACACTGCATGTGATGCTAATCCAAGAGAGAAGAGAGTGCATATTATAGATTTTGAAACATTTCTCTTTGATATATATATATATGTATATATATATATACTCTACCACCACCAGTCCGCAAAGTAGCAGACAATTAAGGTGATTCTTTAAACATAGGAATCACTGATAGCTTAATGAGTTCTAGCAGATAAAAGACAAGGCTTTGAAGTTTGGAACCAGAATATTTTGTCATGGGGCTTTTACCAATTACAGGACCATGACAGTTGCCTTTAAAGTACCACAGTTTCTGGATCTTAGCCTGTGTTCATTACGTATGGTTTGTATTTAGGAGAGATTGTGCTGACAAAAGTGAGAAACCCAGCAGAGTAAGAGATTTTGATGCTTACAAAAGCCATTCAGCACCATCACAGTACTTATGAATGCATCTTCATTCTCATGATCGAGTAGTGAAATCATGCACTGCAATGAAAGAGATAAAGTATTGCATGGCATGCCATTATTTCAATGATTTTCTTTCCTTTCTCATGCAAATCGGAAACCCTGCAACAATTTTCTCTCAACTTTTACCCTAACGAAGCTGCATGGAAGAAATCAGTAGCTCCAGTTGTAACTTGTAATCAAAGATATCAAAATCTTCCACAATGATGTGATACATCCATATTCTAGAGTTAGATTGATCCCATGGCTGTTCCGGATTTGTCTTTTTCACAAGAAACAAAGCACGATTGAAGAAGAAGCAGCTTCAAAAGCTTCTTCAAACCTGTACATGTAGGGATCATTTAAAAGGTGCCCATTGCCATTTCTAGATCGAGTCCTGTGTTTG
Source organism: Salix viminalis (assembly GCA_029228465.1). Lineage (NCBI taxonomy): Eukaryota > Viridiplantae > Streptophyta > Magnoliopsida > Malpighiales > Salicaceae > Salix > Salix viminalis. Next base: position 10,008,038 of record CM055437.1, read on the forward strand.
TCCAAATGATAAAATCAGCTTCTGAATGTGCTGATTGAATTCTAGCATGAAGATTTGATAGACTGAAATCAGCTCGAACAAATTAAATCAATATTTTAGATATATCTATGATCTGGAAAGGGAATAAATTACATGGAAGATTGTCGAGTAAACTAGTTGCGTCAACGAGAAGAAAGGATTTGAAAAGATTTAAAGGTTTCAAGTTAAAAGATAGAAGGAGAAAGATACCTCTCTTTTAGTAAAGAAAGTGATCATGGGAATCAAATACTAGAGAATATAACCACCGCTCTATACTTGGCTTCAAATCTTTAGTGCAGCTGCTTGTCTTCCACTAAAATGTTAATGGATATGTTCTATAATGAGTTAAATTAATATACAATCAACTGGAATATAAAACCTTGGCAAAAGTAATTAGGAAAGCAGAGAAATATCAACCTAACCCTTCAGATCCAACCACCTCCATTAAGCAAAAACATATAGAAAAAGCCCAGGTCTTCAAAAGGGTTTTGTTCTTTGAAGTTCTGCAGGCTAAATTTCGTCAGAATTTATTCTTTTATCATTTCTTTTTCACCTCTCTGCAAGATTTAAGAAAGTTGATCATCACATGCCTACCATTACTAAAACTAATTAAAAAAAAGAAAGGGGAAGGCTGAAAAGATGACATGAAAAGAATAACATATTGGCCAACCCTAGCTACTGCTCGAGAAGAGAGTTGCAGACACATATCTCCAGTTCCTTTGAAACAGTGTTGAACATGTAAAAAATCCATCCATCCAATGATGAAAAACACAAAAAGGTTGTCAATCCGAAAGGAGAGAGGAGTACTGACAAAATCTCATAGCCCCATGATAACCTAAGTTGAAAACTTAAGTACTAATTCCATAGTACTTTAGATCATACAGACAGCAGGAAGCAATGATTAAGATTTAAGTGTCTACCCATCGGATCACAAGACAGTCAAAATGTCTCATCATTACTCCAATCTGCTAGTAACTAGTCAACAACCTTGATCTATGTGAAATCGAACTATAACATAGGATTCATCAACTAAAGAAAGAAATCTGAAAAACAAAGGGGAACAGAATAAAAAAGAAAACAAAATTGTCACCTCCATATCTCGAAGTTGATCCAAATTGAGCTGGTCATGCATCTTTGGAAGCAGTAATTGAGGGGAATGAAGCCTGGTCCGAGGACATCACAATTTAAATTTCAAAAAACGGGGTGACCAGGCCTTGAACCAAACAACATTCACCTCAAAAGACAAGCTTCCTTTTCTAACCAGCAATTAGCTAGCTACCATCTTGTAATATCTCGGCAAGCCTCTCTCTTTTCTTGCTCATGAAGAAGCGATCAATGCAGCTAGCTATGCGATGTTATAAGGGGATGCAACAGAAGGAAGCGAATAAGGGTTTTAAGCAAAATACCATGGACAAAACAACAAACATGATGATGATAAAGATAATCATTTAGTTTTATTGGAAAGAAAAAGGGCCCCAAATGAGAGAGAAGGTAGAGAATACGGGGTCTGGCCGTCCATGACTCGTGGCCATTTCTCTCTTTTGTCTGTGCCACGCAAATAATTACAACACAATAAGAATATATATTTGCCAAGAGTTTCCTTTCAGCTTCTACCCTTGGATTTGGCCATCATGACACAGATATTTTTTAAGGAAATAAAAAGGGTACATTAAAAATAAAAGTAAAAGAATGTTCAAGTCGATCTTCTTGTGAAGTCATGTTTTGTACCATGATTCAGATTCCATTCAGCGACAGGTTTTACAGCAGGAATTCTTTTACGCAGGGTTTAATTTGAATCCGAAAAGATGCCAGGGTAATTTTTTCTTCTTATTATTATGGCGTGCATGAATATTTTGGTCATAGATTATTTGTTCAAGCTTGACTTGAAAAATTAACAAGTTGGTGAAAGAGAGCATGATGAAGTCTGGCTGAAAGGTACGAGCACACCCCCACACTCTCAATTAGATTAACAACTCATGAATTATGTTTTCTCTTGTTTATGTCTTTTTAATAATATTTAGGTATTTTATAAGAAATATTATGCCTTGTTCAAATAGCTCGAGTTTTTTTGTTTTTAAAAAAGAAACATTTGTTTTTAACAAAACAAAAATAGTATTTTCCAGTTTAATAAAACTCAATTCAAATTAAATTTTATGTTAATAGATCATCAAATTAACCTATTAGGAAAGAATGATTTAGTTTTAAATTTTTATATTGTAATTTTACCTTGAAATAAATGAAATAACTGAAACACCAAATTTCTCTTTATATGCTATGATTTGGGGCTGGGGACATGCCTTGTTCAAGTTTAACGAAAGGCTAAGTGGAAACTCTCGAGGCTTGACCATATGAAACTAACCCTTTCCAATTTCTAAGCCCAATAGCATATTTGGGCCGCCTCCATAATAGCTCAGCTACAAGCCTGTATTTTATCTTTGTTCTTCAGCAAGACTTCGGCCCAGCCCATCTACCAGTTCCGAAATTTTTAGTATTCTTTTTTTTTTACCTTAATAAATATTTTTATTCTAACACTATGGAATATTATATAAATTATAATAAAAAAATCATTTATTTTTCTTGGAAGACTGCGCGAAGTCAGCGTAATGCTAATCCAATTTAATATAAAAAAGAATACGTGGTTTAAACCACATATCAATATTTGATTTTCTTTCAATCACTAGGGTTATGTAAATGAAAATTTCAAACCCCAACATTTATTGGCACCATATTTGAAATGGGGCCGGAAAAGAGTCAAAATAATAGGGTTATTCCTTTCATGCCAAGCGAAGTAAACCGTGGCTGATAAAAGGAGACGACCAATCTTGAGGCTGCCCATTGGAGCTGCTGCCATGGAGTTGCAGGCGCCATTGCAGATGAGCTTTGTTATTGACTGCTTCCCGGGCTGCGTTGGAGTGGTTGCGGTGGAAGAAAAGATGGCTGTGAGTCTCGGATCAGGCGGTGTTGCTGGTCTCAGATCAGACTCCGATGAGGTGCTCCCAAGCTGAGGATAGAAGCCTGAGGGGGAGGAGGGTATCGATAATTCTGTCCTTCTGGTACCCAATATTCTTGCTTCTTCTTTTTATATTAGTTAAAATATTAATTAATTCCTATTCATCATTGAAAGAATTCACGTTTTTAATTAACTTATTTTATTTTCTGCAAAAAAATAAACATAATTTAAATTATATTGTTAATAATATGTTCAGTCGCTTCAACCTACCTCTATCAAAAATAATTTTTTTTTTTGCTTATGCTCTATAGACAGGGATTTGATGAAAAATATTTATGAAAATTGTTTTTTGAAAACCCTTTTAAAAAAGACAGCAAGTGATACCTCATAAATTGGTAGGAGAAGCCCTGTTAATTTATTTATTTATTTTTATCGTTATGGTTTCAAAAATTATAGTTTTTTTTCGTAACCACTATTTTAAGAGATCATTTTTGGAAGAAATATTCATACAAAACTATATATTATAGTGATTAAATATATGTTTTTAAAGAATTAAATATATGTTTTTAAAGATAAAATTCAATTCCAATCACATCACACTACATCGCTAAACCTACCCTGAAGCCCTCTTCCATCCAAACTAGCATAAAGATTAAGTGCACGCATCTTCTCCTTGCAAATAAAGCACATTTAGTACTCAGCAAAATACGTGCTCACCCACACCACAAATGAAACCCTAGCCAAATTAATGCAAATATAAATTCTTCGACAGCAATAAAGGAGGAGGAGCTTTGCTTTTGATGAGTGGCCAAGCAAAGTACACTTTGTGTAAATGGAAACATAGGAGTAATCATGGCCGTTCAAAGACAAAAGACTGTCATTTTTCAGAGACAGTGTTTGATGTAGAACTAATGATTCTTCACTTCACACGTAGTCTTCGAAGATAAGGGAGCTTTATTCAAGTTTCCCAGACTTGGACAGTCAGGTTTTTGTCCTACCAACTAAAACAGTGACCATTGCTTCTGATATTGCAGCTCGCCAGCCTTTTTGTTCTTCGATGCCATCATAATTTTGAATGAAATGTTTCATTTTTTCATGTTCTAAATGATGCAATCAGCTAGAAATTAATAGTTAATCAAGGAGCTGCGATTGGGTACTGATAAAAATAGCTATATAACTCTTTTCCATCTGGTAAATTTTATCCATCACTGTTTCAATAGCTGTGTCTGTGAGAAGAAGTTTTTGTTGATTTCCATGGATTCCAAAGTGGAATCTTTAGATAAAATTTCAAGTTTAAGCACAAGACTTCATCTCCCGATCTGTTGTTCTCGACTAGAAAGAACTATTTCCATTTAAAAATCTAAATTATTGAGTGAGGTTAAAATTTTTAAATTTTACACTGATACAAATCATATTATGGGGCCTCACTTACAAGCATAAGTTTTTAGGTGAGATGGTTCTTTAACATGGTATCATAAGCCTTGTTGACCCAGCGGTCGCGAGTTCGAATTTCACCACCCTCATTCTATTTGATAAAAATCAAGCACAAGGTGATGTGGGCCTGTGCAAGTTTCAAGCCCAAAGAGCTTTTACTTGAGGGTGTGTGTTAGATAATAATACAAATCATATTATGAGGCCTCACTTACAAGCTTAAGCTTTTAGATGAGATGGTTCTTTAACAAAGATAACTATCTATTAGGTAACCCAATGATACAAGTTTGAGACTAGAGGTTTGCTTTTTCTGTGGTTTCAGGTTCGAGTCTTGTGGTTACTACTATGATGATTATCTAGAGGCTTACATGGTCGTTAATTTTAGAATCCCATGGAATTAGTCGGGGTATACGAAAACTGACCCGACATCCTCATTAATAAAAAAAATCCATATATTTAAACTATGAAATGAATCTTGAATTTAATATTACTGCATAAAAATAACAATAACAGGGATGTTGACATGATATTTTGTCGATCTCATCCATCCATGGATCGCTGTTATTCGTAGCTGTTGGGTGACGTTCAGAAACTCCTACAACAAAAGCCGTGGCGATTGCATCTTTGCCATATTTTCAGGGAAGCTAATGAATGTAAAGAGATATTGGCTGACTAATTAGGCATTTTGTTAATTATTAGAACTTGGAATTACTTATTTTCATTAAGCCTCTTCTAAAGCTTGAATTAATTTAATTAATCCTAGAAGACATTCATTGGATGTCAGCCTCTTGAACCTGTTTAGGGCTGCTGCCCTCATCCTGTTTATAAAAAACAACACTGTTTTGCTTTAAAGAAACTTGTCTGAACCAATAAGCTTGGTGAAAAAAATATGATCCAACGTTGTCGTGTACTCTAATCATAAGTCAAACTGCTCGGTAGAAGACATCATAATTATAATCGGACGCATAGAAGTCCATAAATCGGCAAGTGAAAATGAACCCATTGTGGAAAAGAAAATCCGAAAAAGTGTCAATCGCAAGGGTCCATCATGGCTTGCAAGAGTGGTCAAATCCGAAAGGCATCCTGAGAAAAATGACTCGAGCCTGTGCATGACACTTCACCAACTACAACACGGAGATGGCGTCATGTGGCTCATGGAGCAGATCACAGAGAGAGACATCTCATGAGCCAGTTGCGTGGATAAAATTAAGGCAGGACTTTCAAAATTCAATGAACAAAGACTAGAGTTATGCATATATACATCATCCTAAGGCAAAATGAGAAGCCTGTCTAAAAATAAATGGTATGATTGGCTATTTATGTGAAACTTGTTTTACTTCATGATTTAACTTGACATTTCCATATTTTCTTTTGTTCTTAACTGTGTAGACAAACTTCTGTCGAGAAATCATGCACTTGTTTAAAGGTTCTTTTTAATATATATATATATATATATATATATATATATCATTGTATCCAGTGATAACTATAAAAAACTGGGAGTGAATGTACCGTGATACCCTTAGCTTCAGGGCTTTTTTGTTTGTCTTTTTAGAGGGGAGTTTCATAGTTACACTGTGCACGAATTTGTGAAAAAACAAAAATATTCCACTGTTTCGTGTTCTTTTGTCAGCATCCAAAAGTAAAATTATAGTTTTATTGTGTAAAGAAATCAGAAATAACCACACATGTCCCCTTGAAAATGTCAAAAATGACACCGATACCCGAGGTTAAATTTTTCGATCCTAGAATAAAATAGTAATTTTATTGTCGCAATCTATAGTAATTTGTGTCTATATACATAGTAAAAAACTCTACAGTAAAACCGGCACGCAAAATTATATTTTAGTTAATATATTAACCACCTCGAGGAAACAATTTAGAAACTATCATTATTGAGAAAAAATATTAGAAATTTGATTGCAATCTTTACTCTCTCTCTCTTTTTGTCTCAATGAAATCCCCTTACCTTTTGTTTCTTAATAATTTGGTCCTTCTATCAATTTCCCTGAGCAACCATCGATGATAGTGCTAGAGAATTTTGTTTTAAGCCTTTTACTATGCACATATTAGCTTAATTTATAAGGATGATGGACTGCAATAAAAACCTAAATATGAAGGACCTTCACCCCAAAAGCAAGGAATATATCCTTTAATAAATCAATAGTAAATAAACTGTAATTAGTAGTATACGTTCCACAAAGAAACAATGTATCTATCTATTTATGTTCAAAGAATTGAATGTGGAAAACTTCCTCTCCCAATAAATTATCATGACTAATTTTTTTTCTTTTTTGGTATTTATTGCATGTTGATCCTAATTACTCATGTCTAAGTGATCAAAATTAAATATCCTAGGAGGATATTGCTACCACTTAATGAGCTCAATTGGTATCAAAAAACAAAAATTTTAAAAAAATATTGGAAAAAACAAGTACTTGGAATGGTTTGGATGCATAATCTTAATTCATAACTACTTAATATCATAGTTATAAAATAGCTTGGTATGGGGATTGACTCGAGGCAAGGTCTAAGTCCTAGTTCCAGATAATCAATCTAGGTTGACCTAGTTTCTTTTAAGACAATATTATTATTAATTTTGTACAAAAAAACAAGTTGTTTATCATATCTTACCTTGGGGTTGATTGGGTCGTAGGTCAACTCAATTTTTTACTTAGGTTAATTTCTTACCTTATTTTTTATTTAACCCAAATCAATTCAGCTCTAAGTTAGCTGAAATACAAGTTTTATACATAGAATCATTAATACTTTTTCATGGAGATTATGGATGAAAATTCATTAACTAGTTAGGAATGACTTTGCGTATTCTGCTAACAACTGGATATGTTTTATTAAAATAACAATATCTTGTAAATGATAAATTTAAAAAAAATGCATTAATTTATCTATGTTATGAAATCTTACCAGGAATTTGAACTGCTAGAAACATGATGATTTTCAGATTTTCAATAATAAATTCTTCTATATAAGTTCAGATGTCCAAAAGGCATTTTGTGTTGGAGTAATTGATATCTTAAACTAATATTTTTTTTTAATTTTTTTATCTTCCTATTGTTTCCTAAGGATTTATTTTGATTTCTCCTCCTTTGGAACTTTTATTTTTTCCATAAGGTCATTTGCTTAATAGCATGGGAACTAAAAAACAAATCAAGATATTTTTCTTAATAGTATAAAAAAAATTGACACAATATTTTCAAGAATCAAGATATTGTGCTATCCCTCATACTTTAAAGAGATATATGTAAAAGTGAAAACAAATTAAAGAAAGTGGCTAATTGAAGATGGAAGCATGCAATGAACTAGCAATTAGGGTAAAACTAGAAATAGTATGATTCCTCTTTTTGATTAACAAGTCATCAAGGAAACAACAAATGTCTGTCTGAACAAGTGGCAACCCTACAGCTCTTTCCATTTCTATTCTTGCTAAGTACCAATAATAATAAATAAAAAAGAAAAGGCAGGCACCCAAATCCTGCAATAGGAGGGGAAGAAACGGAAAACGATGTGCATGCATATCCTCATCAAGCCACAAGAGGGTGAAACTCATACGATATCTAACGTGATTGGTCAGATATCCTGCACCCGACAACACTATATACTTTCTTCCTACGCATACAAGCCATATAAATCTCTAACCCTATTACAACATGAGCCATCAAAAACTGATGGGGGGAGTTGTGGATTTTGACCAGGTAATTATAGCCGGAGATCAAACAGAAAGCAGCTGATCAACGTCTTGCCTGTTTTGATGATGGTGATGATCAGCAGCAGCTAGAAAAAGTTTCAAGGAGGAAGAAGAAGAAGAAGAAGGGAGGCAAGATGAATACTAGGAGGTTTAGCGATGAACAGGTTAGGTCACTGGAGTCGGTTTTTGAGTCAGAGACAAAGCTGGAGCCAAGAAAGAAGACGCAGCTAGCCAGAGAACTTGGGCTGGAACCTCGTCAGGTTGCTATATGGTTTCAGAACAGAAGAGCTAGATGGAAGACAAAGCAGATGGAGCAGAAGTACAAGACTTTGAAAGCTAGTTATGACGACTTAGCCTCGAGTTATGAATCCTTGAAGAACGAAAGAGAGTCCTTACTTTTACAGGTACATACAGATAGACCCTTTTTTTTACTGCAGATTTCATACTTTCGATCACCATTTGAGCTGTTTCTCTTCTCCTTCAACAGTTTCAGACGGTAAGTGATCAGCTCGGCAATAACCCTTGCGAGGGGTCGGAAAGATGTGACAGAGGCTCCATTGATGAAGTTCTTCATGATCATGGAATCACCAACCTCGAGGCTGAAGCGCAGCAAGGAGTACTAGACAACAACAGAACTATAATGGCCAGCGTGTGCGATGATTTGAGCATGGAAAATGGACAATCTAGTGATCAAGGACAAGGATTTCTCTACACGGGCTCGCCGGAATACAATGATGGGAAATGCTACAGTTCTGGTTCAGGGGCCCAGTTTGATCTTTCATGGAGCAGTTCTTATTGGTTTAATTTCAGGACTTGATCAGAAGATTTGAAATAAGTTTCAAGACTGCTGCCAAAATCACTGGACATCTGCTTGATGAATAGTTTCTTAGCCGTAGCCCAAGTTGCCATGTTGCACATTGATGTCTATCCATGTGTTTCATACCATTCAATTATAGTAGAATAGCTTCTTCCTACACTACTTCGAATATAGAGCATGCTGCTAAATAAATAGTTTAAATATTTTACTATTTGTTCAATGCATTTATAGCTAGTCAAATCTTTGTGGATGGTGGAATACGTTGTTTGGTTTTACTATAATTATTAAATTTGGTTTTATCTATTAAACTTAGTTTAGATTAAGATTTATTTAAATTAAAAAAACAACTTGAATAAATTTAGTTGATTCTACGAATTGACTCGTTGATAAGCCAAAGTCAATTTAAATATGATCAAATCAACCTCAATAAATTAAAAAAAATAACAATATGTTATCTTGATAAAAAAAAATAATTAATAAGTTTGAGTTAATAAACAAGTAAATCCAACACTTTTTAGCTGAGACCCAAGACAGCTATGATTTTAAAAAATGGTATGGGAATTCATGGGTGGCATATCCATAAAATATATATGATTAAATCAATATTTGCGACTTCTCTGGGTCAGTTGTGGATGATTTGGGAAATTAAACTATGATTGTATATTTAATTAGAACAAAAGGGACATACAAGACAGTTTGGCCGAGTGGTCTAAGGCGCCAGATTTAGGCTCTGGTCCGAAAGGGCGTGGGTTCAAATCCCACAGCTGTCAATTTTTAATATTTTTTTGCTCCCGCTATGTTTTATTTTTCAATATGGTCCCCATACTATACGTTTTTCCATTTGTGTCCACCCATGCATTGCACTACAGTAAAGAATATTCATGGATTACCTTACCCGTCAATCATCGAGATTAATTGTTTTTTTCTCGGATAATTAAGAGAACTCATATATTTTGTCCAAAAATTAATTTACCGTTGAATTTAAAAATAAAACATGCATACCATTTTATTATTTATTCATCTAAGGGATGTTGGCCATTTTGTTTTTTTTAATTATTTTAATATACTAATATTAAAAATAAATTTTACAAAGTAAAAAATAATCATAATATTTTCGTTCAATATCCCGCCTTAACAACCCAGCTAGCACAGCTATTCCAACCTTCCAACTTCCCTTCTTGCCGGCAGGCTACACAAGAAACACAGCTTAAAGAGAGCAACAACATAAAGGATGAGATTGAAAGAAGTGGGACTGAAAATGAAAAAAAGCATCAAACATTGATGGCATGACATGAGTTTAAAACTATATACAATTTAATCCTTTAACTTTAAAAATCACGCACATTATACAATTTTGATACCTTAATTTTTTTCAAATTCATAAATTTATTTATTTATTATTTTTTAGTAATAGTTTTAGAGAGGAGAGAATATTGTTGGAATCTGACTGTACAAAGAGAAACATATGGCTGTTACCGATTTATTAATATTCATATTAATTCTTCCTTTTATGTAGATAAACTATATTTTTGAAAACTATATTCCAAAATTGTTGGAATCTGACTGTACAAAGAGAAACTATATTTTTTTTTATGGATGTTGATACGGTATCAATCGTTTTGATACTGCTGATTCTTATGGAACTGGCTGGTTAAAAGGCCACAGTGAAAAGCTACTTGGCAAGTTCATACAAGAATTTCCTGGCTGGTATGTTTTCTTTGTTTCTAAATTATCCAGGATTCTATTCAATTGATATAATGTTCTATTCCAATTCCTGGAGTTAAGACAGTAAAGAAAGCAGATGAAAACTTGGGTGCCCTTTGTTGGAGCCTGAGTTCTGATGAGTTGCTTCAGTTAGAATACGCAGCAAGCAAGTCTCCTAAGAACATGATCCAAAACTTTTTCCAGGCAATGTATGCTTTGTGTTCGACCTCGCAATTGTTGTTTTTTATTTTTCATTATAAATTCCTTTATCAGATAATGTGTCAGCAACACTAAAAGAAAGAAGCTCATTCAAATGGACAGTTAGCTCAAACAACAGGACAGGTCTGTACATCTTGGGTTCAGGAAAAGATCCCATGCTCTAGGGTTCAGGCTGTAATCAACACAAAACATAATCCAACCTTATTATTTCAGAAATGTACATATATTATTGAACATTAAGATCTGTAGTCTCATTTCTCTTCTCTGAACTGGCTAGGTGAGTTTGCTTGCAGGCTTGCTGTCTTCATATCATTGAACTCTTCAAAAACAAATTTGCCTCTCAGTTTTCCCTGGGATTTGTTCAAATGAATTTGACAACTTTAATACTTAAAGCCTCTTCTCCAACCCTTTCTCCATCTGTTAATGGAGGCAGCATTATTATCTATATATAGGGGAACAAGAAGAGGCATTTCTTTGTATGTTTTCTTTCTTAATTTCTATTTCCTGCTAACTGATACTCCAGGGGAATACTAGAATGAGTTCTTGCTCTCAAAGTAGATTATTAGAGAATATTATAAATCATATTCTGGAACCTCACCTAGCATCTTAAGTTTTTAGGTGAGATAGTTTCTTGACATGGTATCAGAACCTTATTGACCTAGCGGTCACGAGTTCGAATCTCACCACCCCATTCTATTTGATAAAACTCAACCACAAGATTGTGTGATCCTGTGCAAGTTTCAAGCCCAAAAGGCTTTCATTTGAGAAGTGTGTTAAAAAATAATATAAATCATATTCTGGCAACTCACCCAACAACTTAATTTTTTAGGTGAGATGATTACTTAACATAGATAATTATGAATTCCTGATCCTTGTAAAAAACAAACAGGAACAGTTCCTGAAACATGAAAAAGATATATAGCAGCTTATTAAAATCAGGCACCGGAGAAATCAAATGCCGAGATTATGCAACCTTGCTTGCTTTAGATGACTGAGGACCGAATAAGAATGTAGCATTCATTTGTTTGTAAGAATTTAAACTTAAGCAGACACAACACATTCTATTGATGCATAAAGAACATATGTTCATGGTTCAGAATTCTGGAGTTCAAATGCATTTCATCTCCACTTCCCTAATCTTTTAAATAAAACCTGCAGAATCCGCAGAGCTGACTTTACCAGCTAACTAGCTGCCACCCACCCTAAACTATCTTTTATGCTTAACCAGTTTGAAATTCTCTTCATTCAAGCACATAGCTTATTGTAAGTAGAAAGAAATCCTTTCCATGGATAATGTTAGAGTTGAAGCAACTCAAAACGACAAGTGTATGAAAGGTCATTGTTGCTGTCATCCTATCTCATACTTGATCTCAAACTCTAGATTCATCGATTGGTGTTCCTCTTTATTGATCTTGTTACTACACGTACATGTAAACATACATGAATCAATATATTTTGTAAAAAAGTCAACTTATTGATCGATTATGAACTTCAAGTTATAGATTGAGGCAAGGATGAATCCGTTTACATTAAACAATTTATTGTCTACTCACATAAAAATTTCCAAAAGAATTTTTATTCATTTAGTTCCTAGATGTAACTGAAAATTTAACATAAATATAAATTTCGAATGTAATAAAAAAAATTAAAAGGTTGTTCCTAAACTAATAAGAGAGCATTGACAGGCTCATTCCTCTAACAAGCTTGCTGGGATTTCAAATTTTCCTCTCTTTGCTTCTTTTTCAATTTCTTCGTCGAAATAGTCATACCATTCAGGTTCAGGCTGCACTCGAGAAACTCTGCATGCAACAAGGTTTTCTATCTGAACATTAACAACGTAAAGCATCGTTAGACGAGATGTGCTTCCTGAAACAGATGCCTTGAAATAGATTGTAGATTCATGTGAATCGTGTTACCTTTTCCTGAGTGCTACGGTCGTCGTTGTTAACTGGAACAAACTCGGGATTAACTCTGAACTCTTCTACCATCCACTCAGTTTCTTTTCCATCAGGTGAGCTTCCTTTATAGAAATTCAGAGTCTTTACATAACCAACAGTTTTTCCCTCCCATGTGATCGGGCCAGCACCTTCAGGATCGATTGCATAGTAGCCACCATCTAGTACAATAACGTCATCATCCTTGCTTCTAGTTGAAAAGAAAAACCACTCGTTTGCCTCCCCGCCTTTAAAATCATCTAAAGATTGATTACAGGAGTTAGATTTTGAAGCCTGTAACCTAGTCATGTAATGTAAATTATGTTGACTCAGTTTGAAGCTGGAGTTGCAACCCATTAATGGTGGAAGAACATGATAGTGTAATGGGAAACATTAGAAGATCAACTAGAAGTATAACAGTCGAAGCACTAGCAGTTCAGTGTAATTTAAACTAATACTCCAGCATAATCTAGTCTACTGTCCAGCTATGTGGCATGTAATTGGTTGTTTGGTCAATTCATATACATTGATCATTGGAGATTCAAACTGCCAAACCATAAACATGTTTTAAGAAAGTGTATGGTTACTAAATTCGACAGAGCGGACATGTTCCCGTAATTCCTGTTTTGAAAGGAAGTAATTTCACTTCAAAATTGTCTTTTGATCTTGTCTCTATCTTAGTTCCTTTAACCAAACATATTTGACTTTTGTGATTTAAGATGTTCAAGCTTAATTAACTATAACCAAACATGCATAGTCAATCACGTGTCAAAAAAACAAATTAAAAAAAAGATAAAAACTTACCTAAGGGGAGTTTATCAGGGTTTGATGCATATACATCAATGGTGGGAAATAACATCACAGGGAAGTTGTTGGCCCATGATTTTTCTCTTCAAATAATAAACAATAAGTTCATCATTAGTAGGGATAAATCTGTAGCCAGGAATGAGAACTGGCACGTTCAAAGCTTGTCCACCGCTAGCCATTGAGATATTTCGACAAACTATATGTAGACAGAAGAGCTGTAATTGTAATTAGAAAAACCTAAAATACCAGTCGATAAAGTAATGATTTGTGCATGGCAGGGTAGTGTATATATATAGAGACTGGAAATTGAGTTGGCTCCAATTTGTATGACTAATAAATCCTGATGCTATAATTCAGTACTTTTTCCTGTTTTGTTGGATTAGTTCACCCACTGTTAATTAGGATTCTAACAAGAAAAGAGAAAAGGGGCTCAGGATGTTCAGATTTTGAAGGAATTAAATTCCTAATCCAAAATAGGAAAAAATAAAAAAAAGGGTTAGTTTGTGATTTTCTAATTCTAGATGATGATAAACCCTCACTCCTTTCTTCAGAGCATGCTCAAGTAAGTTGATGCTCGTGATATGCAATTTACAGATATAAAAGGCTTGTTCCATGCGGCAGAAACAGAGTTTTGAAGTCAGCAACTCAGCCGGGCAGAACTAGGACTCTGAGTTGAGGGAATTCTGAGTTATAATTAGAGTCAATTATGTTAGTTCATATCATAGATTAGATTAAGCTTATCTTTACTAGTTATATCATAGATTAGATTAAGCTTATCTTTACTAGTTATAATCAAGTAAATTCCTTTTTAGGCTAAGTTAAACTATATAAATAGCCAAGGTGTTTTGAACATTCATTCAAGTGAAAACACATGAAATAAAATATCAAACACCTTCAAAAAAATTTTCTGGGCTGCTTATACCCTTTAAAACCCTTTAAAACAGAGACAAAGTATGTGTAAATAACCTAGCAGATGCTTTTAATCGTATTAAACTGAGTCAACAACTTAAAATAGAGATGATATGAGATATGATTGTTAGGTTGGACTACGTTTTTTTTTAGTATTTTTTTAATTTATTATTTAATTCGGATTTTTATTTTAATTCCTTGATGCTTTCTGATTTCTGTTGCTTTCTAATAGAGTAAAGGTTTTCCGGTCTATCTAAAGGCCTCGTAAAACCTGCTCAAGCTCAGGTCATCCCAAGATCTTTGATTATTTTTATTATAATACTTGTTTAATTTAGTTGTTAAGACTTATAAGGACTTGTTTAGTATAGTAATCCTGATGTTGATTGGATTCTATTAGCCACATAGCTTTCAATAAGAAATCCAATCCTTTTTCCTGTACAGTTCGGAGAATTAATATAAATAAAGATTAATTCTTGAGTTTCAGACTTTTCTGAAAAGTGTCATATTCACGCTACAAGTATTAAGTAAGGCTACAAGATGTAATTTCTGAAAAACTAAAACACCAGTCGACAAAGTAATGATCTGTGCATGGCAGGGTAGTTTATATATAGAGACAGGAAATTGAATTCTCTCGAATCTGTTTTGGCAAGGAAATTGTTTTCGTAAGGAAATCCTGATGCTATAATTCAGTGTTGTTGCTGCTCTGTTTTAATATAATGCATCCACTGATAAGCAGGACTCTACGGGGAAAAGGAAAAAAAATAAAAGGCTTAAACGGTTAAGATTTTCAAGGAACGAAATGGTACTCCAAAACGGGGAAAAAGATGGGAGGTTAGTTTGTGATTTTCTTATTCTAGACTAGAGATTTCACCCGTCAATCCTCACTGCCGACGGTCCAAGCTAGGTTTCAAGAAAAAAACAAATAGAATTATTCCAGTCTGACCCGGTCATCTAGGTTTACACGTGACTTGAAAAAACACTTTTTTTTTTTTTTGAATACGAGGAGAAACCACTCTACCCGGAAAGTGCATTTTGTAGATCTAGAGAGCGAGGAAAATCCCGGCTGTTCCAGGTTTTTACAGGACAGGAGTGGCTCGCGTCACTAGGGCGCGTCTCGACTCGAACCTTGCTCTTGCAAATATAAGAGCAAGGTTGTTGCCGCCACGCTACCCCCGATTAATTAAAGTCTTTTAACTCTAAAAAAAACAAAAAAACAGTAGTTTTGATATTCTTAAAAAACATATTTTTATTTTTATTAATTTAGATTAATTCACTCGACTCGTAATTCAAGCCGGGCTTACTAGCTTTACTTCAGTGTATAAGCTCATGTAAAGTTGAGATTCAAAACATGCAATGTGCCTTGAGTTGTGGAAAGCCTTCTTATCTTGCTTTCATTTTACTTGCTTCTTGTAGAAAACCTTATCTATCCAAATCAAATTGAACCCAATCCCTTCCTGATTTAGATGACAGTAGATAGGTGGCATTTGCTATTCAATGGGTCAAATTATTAATATTTCTTTAATATTAAAAATATTAAAATATTAAAATATGACAGTAGATAAGTGGCCATGCATGTAATTTTGATGATTCGTGAAATGAAAGGGATGAGCTGCAAGACAGCAATTCGTTAGGGAAACTTCCTGTCAATATCAGATGATGGTCAGCTATTTCCTCCGAGGGCAGGTAAAGCTAATGCGTTGTGATTGTCTTAAAATCACATCGTTTGGGAAACTTCCAATAAATGGCTTGGCTCTTGAGATCTGATGCTACTCTACTATTTTTCTAACTATTTAAAGCAGAGTAACACTACATTTTTTTAAAAGAACAAACAAAAAAAAAGAAAGCAACAGACGGATATAATATAAAGTTATCAATACCGTTTCGATTGATGCTTCAGTTTTTTCAATTGGAATAGAATATTTCAGTTTCAAAATTTTTTTCAATTGGAATAGAATATTTCAGTTTCAAAATGTTTTGGCATGCAGTTTCAAGATTCTTGAAAATATTTCAGCTGAAAAAAAAATCGACAACTATAATATGATAAGAGTTCAACGAAGCTGCTGCAGGTTGAAAAACAGGAAAGAGTAAAAGAGAAGGTGGTTTATTGCATTGAATAACATGACTAGTAATTATTTTAGAAACGTTTTGGCCATTGAACTTGAATGTCTTCAAACAATATTTCAATTGATTCATTTTACCATCTACTCAATTGAACATTCGTAAGCAACTGCAACTGTTCTTCACTAAAATTAATGCGAACATATTGAATTCCCTGGAGTTCAAACATGGGTACGACATTAAGATTTCTCCATGGTATCCTGATAACAGGGACTGGAATCCTAGGTAGAAATACTCTGTTACAACCAGCAACAAACTGATGTGATGCGAGTTGCGGAAAACTTAGGATCCCGGCATGGAAGTCACTTGTCCATATCATTACAAAGGTCCCCCTTGTAACACCATTCTCAAGGACGTGAAAACATTGCATTGAGCTTGAAGCAAGCATTCAAAAAATAAAGATGGCGATGTTAAGGTATAGCAAAATAAGCAGATATTCATAAAACATTTCAATTTCAAACTACAGCCATGGAAGTCTTAAAACCCTCTATCCAGCAAAATGTTCGGCATAACCGGATACTAAACATCCAATAACCCAATAGGAAGTACTGGACACTCCGCCTCCTGATAAACAGTCTACTTAATCTTCTTCTTTGGCCTCAGCTGCAGCACAAGAAATGGGATGTTTAAATTAATTTTCAAAATAAAATGAGTTTAGCTGTATATAATAGTAAAATATAAGCATGATGACAATTGAAAAATGTGGTGAGATGAGATGATCAACCTGATTGCTGTGGCCACACTTCTTCTTCCTACAGTTGACAGCACGAGGATGCAGGCGTGCATAGCATCTGAAACCAAATCATTTACCATTTTAGAAGTGTCATATGCATTTGCATAGTTAATCACAAAGCAAATAGATTTCATCAGATTCTAAAAACAAAATATTGAACACCTGCTCGAATATAAAGTTGCTAAACAAAATCCCTATCCATTTATGTGAATCAACAAAAGGAAAATACAGAACCCTTGTCAAATGCTACAATATCTTCATCTTCTTAAAAAACAGCACTTTCATTTGAACTTCAAAATATAAAAATTGAGCAACATAATTTTAAAGAGGCAACTTCTAATTCACAGTCAAGCGGCATCTGATTACAGTAATCCTGAACACAAAAAAGCGATCAAAGAAATTAAGATGGACTTACTTGCGGCAGATCATCTTTTCCTGGTTATATTTCCTGGCCAAAGCCATCAAAGATGGCTCAATAATTCCACCACGAAGCCTCAGAACCAGATGAAGTGTCGACTCTGCACAAATACACAGGGAAGTCAAATAAGATAACCATTACACGATTCAAGACTACATATCCAAACTATGATTGATAGGTCTCCAAACGAAGGGAAATAATCAGAGAAAAACAGATTAAAAGCTTTCTAAAACAATACTTCACATCCAAATTAAACAAGGAGTCAAAGTTTTGTTTCTTTGCAAGTATAATTCAAAATAGAACAGAAATAAGCATACAATTCAATGTTATTTATCAAAGATATGATTTTTTTTTTAATTTTAATCATTAACACTCTAAATAAAACAATAATAATTCTAATTACTCAACAAAACATCACTCTTTAGAGCACAAAAACTGAAACAAAATCCAGCCGACCACTGCATCTTTTATCATGAGAATTATCCATAATATCATCACGACAATCATAGCTCGACAACAAAATCACCCTTTGAATCACAAAACTTTCATTCTACCATAATTGAGCTATCAGAAACTCAATTAGACCAAAGTTTCAAAGTTTCAAACCAGACCAAAAAACAATTCAGAGTCTTGACAAGAAACTAACCCTTCTGGATATTGTAATCAGCAAGGGTACGCCCATCTTCCAGCTGCTTGCCAGCAAATATCAGCCTCTGCTGATCAGGAGGAATTCCTGATAAACACCCACAAAAAAAATCTCAACCATCAGATCTTCATCTCCAAAAATCAAACAAAAACCCCACCAATTCTTAGGAAAAAAAATGAGAGGTAATGTTTTGACAGATAAATGAACCAATACCTTCCTTGTCCTGGATTTTGGCTTTAACATTGTCAATAGTATCACTAGATTCAACCTCAAGAGTGATGGTCTTGCCAGTTAGGGTTTTCACAAAGATCTGCATTTTGCCAATAGTGAGGCCTGTATATGAGCTTGCTTCTTTAATATAACGAGACAACTAGGGTTTCTCTTATCATTTGAGGTGGTGTTTGTTTTTGAGGATTGTGAGAATACTAAACAAGAATATGATTATAATAATTATTGTTCTCCCTTTTTTCTAAAATGTCATTAAAGTTTAATTAATTATTGTATTTCTCAAAGTCAATTTTGTACTGTAATATATTTATGAAGACATTTAATATTTAATTCTTACAAAATTAACATTACTCTTTGCTAATAATGCTACTTATATAAAATAAAATATTTTCTAGTTTTGTTTTTCAAAAATCATGTTATATTTTGTGCAATATGGTAAAATATAAGATTTTCTCTAAACATAAAAGATTTTTTAATAATTGATTTTGTAAATAATTTAAAAAAAAATCATTGATTTACTAAAAATGATAATAAATTTTAATATTTGTGGTTCTCAATATATATCTTTTAGTTCATTTTTAGGGTATTTAAATTCTATCAATTAATACTATTTTTATAGCTACTAAAATCTTTATCATTAATTTGATATTTTTTGAGCTAAGAAAAAAAAACTATATACTTGAACATCTGAATTAACTATTATCTAAATAACTAATAATATGTTACTTTTAACCTCTTAGATTTTAAAAAATCATCCATAAATAATAACAATAGATTAAAAAAATCTAATAGGTGATCTAGTGATATGAACTTGAAATTAAAGAGTTTACTCTTCTTGTGATTTCGAGTTCGAGTTATGTAGTTATTAATATAATGATTACCAGAGGTTGATCCGGACATCTGCATTAATAGAATAAAAACTAGAAAAATAATTGAAGTATGGATCTAGGCTCCGATCATCAGCTTATTATCAAAACGACTACCAAGAAGTGATGATAAAACCATTTGCCTGTATATATTTCATCTTGCCTCTAGATTTCATCATAGGGAATGGACTGGCTAAATTTCTTTTGAAATTAAAGTAAATACATTAAAAATTAATTTATGCTCTTTATGTGCAAAAGTAGAAAAAAAATTATATTTTTTTCCATATTAATGAATTCGACAATTCTAATCAAACTAAACTTGATAGTTTAATATGGATGGAGAGTCAAAATTGTAAATTGCAAAGGTTATGTTATAAAAATAAAATTATTATCCTAGTAAGCTAAAATTAAAATTAGTGTTATTAAACTTGATTAAGTGAGTTAATCTAATTTCTCATTAATATAAAATATAGTTCAAACTAGTTTTTTTTTTTTTTTAAATTATCAAAGAGATCAACTCGATAAAATTCATGTTTTTTTACAAGTTAACTCATAATTTGAATAAAACATATTATTTTTTTGAATAAAACACCATTGTTTTTTCAATTGAAAATTTTTAACATTCAACATTTAATTGACTTGCATCAAGTCTTATAAATATACTAAAACCATATTCAAAGGCTCGTATTTTTTTATGAAAAAAATCTCTTAATAATTACCATTTTTATACAATAAAAAAAATCATCGAACAAATTAAACTACAACTTAAAAATTCAAACCATTAAGTATTAAATGTATTTGGTATTGTAGTTTAAAGTATTTTTCACTTAAAAATATATCAAAATAATTTTTATAATTTTTTTATATTGATAAATTAAAATAATTGAAAATACAAAAATATATATTTTATATATCAAATATGCTCATAAAATGTCCTAGAAACAAAATGTAAAACATACTCCAAATAATAATTTATCCAAACCAAGTTAGAGTTTCTCATCTTACCAAACATTCCTAATTATTTCTTAAGAAAAACGTAAAGTCGTGGTCTTTTGGAGAGCTTGGAAGGGTTTTTAACTCTAAGGTTCGTGTCTGCGTGTACTCGTAAGAGAAACAACCAATCACAGCTTCTAAATCTGTCTTAGTGGGATCCATTACATGCTCCAGTACACGTGTACCTCTATCAACATAGTTTGTAACGCCATCTCATGAAAGAAACCCAAAACCCACAATCTCTCCTTCAACTACCATTAATCCCTGATCAACAGAACAATCACCAGTGCTTCAAAGGATCAAACGGCTATAAATAAATCTCTCCCCTTTCTATGGCCAAGGCTGCTTCATCTCTCACTTTCTCCACTTCCCTGCCTAAACTGTGCAGACCCTTTTCCATTTCTATAGCCCAGCCACCTCAGGTATCGTTGAATTCCAAGAAACTCAGTTGCTCAATCAGTTCTGCTTTTAAGATATCACGAAGAACAGTAACAACAACAAAGGCATCATCCATGGCTTCTTCTGGGATAACCACCGTTGATCAGAACAACCGAAAGGTAGTGGAGGTGTTTGTTACAGAGGAGGAATTGGCTGTGTCTCTTGCAAAATACACAGCTGATTTATCTGATAAATTTGCCAAAGAAAGAGGGTCTTTCACTGTTGTTGTGTCTGGTGGTTCTCTCATCAAGTCCCTCAGGTATTTGTCACCGCAGTCTAACGTGATCAAATCAGTCAAGTTCATGTTTTTTGTTCATTATTGGGTTGTTGATGATGGGTTTTGATGGTTTATCATATTTTGTTGTGGAGTTCAGGAAATTAGTGGAGGGACCTTATGTGGATTCAATAGATTGGTCAAAATGGCATGTATTTTGGGTTGATGAGAGAGTAGTTCCTAAAGATCATCCAGACAGTAACTACAAACTTGCTTTTGATGGTTTTCTTTCAAAGGTACGCAACTCTTTCTTCTTAGTAATGTTGTAGCCTGTTTGCTTAAATATGACATTTATACTCATCCATTCATGTTATGTGATCGTTTCTCCAAGTTATACCGTTCTTAAGATTCTGAACTTTCAATTGGAAATTGTTTAGCTGTATTCTTGGATGTTTATCGGGCTATGACTTAGGCCCACATTGTTTTGCATATAAGAGTAGGAAAATGATATTCTTGATGAGTATTTGTTCAAGGAATCTAAGTAAAATAAATAAAAGAAACTGTGGATTTTTTTTTGTTTTGCCCATGAAAGTGAAAAAAAATGAAGTACTATCACTTCACTAGGCAAGTTTTTTAACAGAAGCAATGGAAGCTCTAAGCAAACAATGTACGGCGAGGCCATTGAAGAATTCAATCTGCATTTACAAGTAATGTGTGGGTTCAATAGCTTTGCAAATTATGACGAGTGTTGCTTGTGATTTAATACATGAAGCCTACATTTTTCTCTTCATGATATTTCATTTTCTATTCTAGTTTATAATCTTATAATATTCTTTATCAAGATAAAAACTTTTTCTTTCTTTTTGCTCCTTCAATTTTTGGCAGGTACCAATTCCCTCTGGTAATGTCTATGCCATCAACGATGCACTGTCAGCTGAGGGTGCTGCCGATGATTATGAAACTCGTCTCAAACATTTGGTTCATACTGGGGTAATAAACAAATCTTCAGTGAGTGGGTTCCCAAAGTTTGATCTCATGCTTGTGGGCATGGGCCCAGATGGACATGTAGCCTCCCTGTTCCCTGGCCACCCACTCCTGAAGGAAAATCAGAAATGGGTTACTCACATCACAGATTCCCCAAAACCACCTCCAGGAAGAATCACCTTTACCTTCCCAGTCATCAATTCATCTTCATATATCGCTCTTGTGGTATGCGGTGCTGGTAAAGCTAGCGTAGTGCAGACAGCATTGGGAAAGAGTCAAAACTCTGATGTGTTTCCTGTTCAAATGGTTTCACCTGAAGGAGAGTTGAAGTGGTTTTTGGACAAAGATGCAGCTTCAAAGTTGTAGGAGCGCAAATGTAGCCTTGCAAGTTCATCCAAATAAGAATTCCTAGTAGCATTTTGTTTTCTGCTGTGTTGTTGATCAATAGATGTGCTACTAGATGCTGTAATCTCAGTGATAGTTGAGGATTGAGTTTTCTTCTTGTATTTGATCAGTGGAAAACTGGAATTATATGGAATGCCATTCAGTGGCGTTTTTAAGGAGAATCATTTTCGCAGATACAACCTCACTTGTAGCTTCACAGATTTTTAATATTTAACTTCTTGATCCTGTAGTTCTGTTGAGTTCATATTATTCTTTAATTAAGTGGAAGTTACTTGCTGTGCATCATAAAATTTCTCTTTAGCCAAACCATCAGCGACTAGATTCCCGAAGTTTGATCTCGTGCTTCCAGGAAAATGAGAAATGGCTACTCACATTGTGGACTCGACAAAACCACCTCCACAAAGAATTACCTTTACCTTCCCCTGTCATCAACTCATCCGCATATATTGTTACGGTGGCGTGCAGTCCTGAGGCATTGGGAAAGACTCAAAATCATGCGTTGCTGCCTGTTCAAATGGTTACACCAGAAGCTGAATTGAAGTGGTTTTTGGACAAAGCTTCAGGAGTGAAATGTTCCACAAACTTTGATGAACAATTTATGCCAGATAATTTGTTGACTTTCCTTATTTACTTAGGATCTGTATCTGTATAGAGATATGGTGGCACAATTATAGAGATTGTTTTCTATAATTGATGACAGAATTGTTTCCTAGTTTACACAATTATTTCCCGTATAAATTTAGAGTGTAATACGAGATGAAGGATAACAGCAAACCTTCAAGCTTTTGCAATATCACTGCTTGTTCATATTTCATATTCTGATTTAATTCAATGCCATCGCTACTGTGCATCACTCTTGTGACTGCCGATGGAAGCTTAAGACACAAGCAAGGCGCTTTGATAAATGAACAATACTGCTTTGAAATTAATTAATGTTATGCAATGGTTCTTCCACACTAGTCCTAGAAAACTTCCAAGGGATAGGGCTACTGGTTATAATTAAGGTTTGTATCTTCTCTTCGTTACCCTATTCGATTCCTATCCGTTTTATTTTCAGGATAGGAATCAAATACGCAAATATTATCTTATTTATTTGAATGCATTAATATGAAAGGTAAATATTTAATTTTGATTGACGTATAAACTAGAGGGATATATCTAACCATAGTTTTAAGATCCAGCCAAAAAGCTAATCCATCTTACAAAATCCGAAATTACGGGTTGATTCGCGTATCAAATAATAAATAATAAAAGATGGTGGGGTAGAGTTTATGTGATACCATTATAATCCTCTGTAATTGTCTCATGGAAAATGGAGCTCCCATTGGATCTCTCGCATCACTTTCATGATTGTAACAGATGATTGACAAAAAGAGGAAAGTGTAGGGCACAATGCTAGATCTGTGCGAGGCCCAACATTTTCTGGGACAACGTTAAAGATGATCGAGAATGTGCATGCGGAGAACAGCTTATCTCCATGCAGCAGTGTGTTTCTTTCATGTTCATGTTCATGTCTTGTCTGCAACTGCTCACTGCCTCTGCCAACACATGCTTGGACGATCATTTCCTGTCTCCGAATTCCACTTCTTTTTCGAGCCCCAAAATGTAAGAAAGTAAAAGTTAAGAGAGGAGAGAGGGGAAAGAACAGAAAGGAAAAGTGAAAGTAAGGTAAGCTATAGCCCCTTTGTCCCTCCCAATACTCGATCTCAATTAGATTTCTAATTTCGTGCAAAAATTATTCATGATATTGGTATATTAAAATGATTCAAAATTAAATTATATAAAAATATTTTTTTATTAAAATAATATATAATAATCTGGCAAACTGCTATTTGGACCGCTAAGAGTATTAAACATGCACCAATCGACCTACCCAAATATCCAGAGACAAATCTTCTATTATTTGATACAAATAAACATGCCATTTTGACAGTTTGTTTTTGTCAAACAACTGTGATAGGTTAAAATGAAAGGATCCAATTGAAAAACATATAAAATATCGGTCATGAAATTGATAAAATGAACTTCCAAGGGATGAGATTGGGAAAAATGGAGTGATATGTCAAGTTAGAAGATCACAAACCAACTACCAACGAAAAGATTATTGTCATCTACACTTCAGTTGCTGTCTAACTTTTTTTTTTTATTATACTTTTCTTTGTCCAAAATCATTGCGCCTGATTTTGTTGACTGATCATATCCTCTTAATTTCCTCTCCCGCGAGCTTTGTCTTGTGGATTTTTTTTTCTTCCTTTTAGGTTACCTAAGGAAGGCTTGTCTATATGCCCAGAATGATTTAGAAATTAACTGAATTGAATAGGTTTTTTAATTATTTTTTTTTGGATAAAACTGAGAAATAAAAAAACAAACTGAACATTTAAGATCTCATTTGTTAATCACTATCAAGTTATATTTTTTTTAATTATTTTGATGTGTTAATCTAAAAAAATGAACAAAATATGATTTTGATTTATTTTTAAATAAAAAAAAGTATTTCTAAAACACTCTACCGAATCATATTCACTCCTACTTTCCGACCACCACTCAAAAGCTAAGCCAAGGCTTAAGCATCTGTGTTAAAAAGGGTCAAACTTTAGCTACAGCTATAAACACCTCCTCGCAATTTTCAGCACAAAAATGGGGTTCGAACTTTTGACCGAAGATGGTAGCCGAAGAAAAAGCAAACAATTCTCTTCTCTTCTCTTTTTTCGATCTTCGAGGGGGCTGCAGAGCAAGCACTTTCCTCGGCGGATTCCTACAAACCAAGGGGAAAATCCACTACCGAGACATGATCGTTGTCTAATCAAATCCATTTTGACTGGATTTGACCTCTCTTCCTTTTCAATTGAAAAGGGTTTCCGAGCACTAATTACCACTAATCAGTTGACCGAACGGAGATTGGGCGAGTCTTTATTTTTTTATCGAATAGAATAAGAGTGATGAGATTTGAGCTCGTGATTGTTAGATCAACAAAGTTTTGATACTATATTAAAGAACCATCTCATCTAAAAACTTAAATTTTTAGATGAAATCCCAGAATAAAATTTATATTACTCTCTAACATTAATCACATCTTAAAAACCTCACTCATCCTCATCATTGACTTGTTCACTTTTTTTTTAAAAATTAACTACTTGAATTTCAAGCTTAAACAACACTATTGAAGAAGAAAGTTGGAGAGTGGAGCACAAAACAAGCGAAATGTTGCATTTTTTAGCTTGTTTGGGAGAGCTGTTGCTGTAGCTTTTCAAAATACTTTTAGTGCTGAAATACATTAAAATGATATTTTTTTTATTTTTTAAAAATTATTTTTGACATAAACACATCAAAATAATCTAAAAACACCAAAACATATTCATTTAAAATGAAAAAAATAATTTTTTAGAAAACAACATTTGAAACACCGTCCAAACGGGCACTAACTTTACCGATGCAATCATGGCCAGGGAACATCCTAGTGAAATTGCCGGCACTTAAGGTTTTACTGCTCTTATACCCGACCCGATCCAGCTGAATCCATCCAAATCAAGTTTAACAACCATGCTTTATGCTTTATAGACAATAATGATGGCATAGGGAAATCTTCTGCATGCTTTGATGAGACCAGCCGTATTATTCAATTGCCTAAACATGGCCTGCTTGTTAATTGAAATCATCTTAATCATTATTATTTTTTATGAATCAATGGCATCTTGCATGGCTAGAGAAATCTAATCCAAGTTCTAGATGATCTCATTAATGCCATTAGAATATGGGATATACCCCTTCTTCTCCACTCCTTGAACTCCCTCTCGAAGCCTGATGAGGACCCGGCTGGACTGGAAATCAGCAGCGACGGAAACAGCGGCGGCGAAAATCCCAGGTGGGAGGTCGGCGTGGAAGTCGTCGTGGTGGGAGGAGGGGTTTGTGAACCTATACGTCGGCAACAGAGATAATCTCCGGGTAGCAACTGGAAGGGATGAAAGAGGAAGCATCCTACGAGGGAATTGAGAAGGAAGAGTCAGGGCTTTGAATTTTTGACTTGTTTTAATTAATTACAACTATCTTATATTAATTTAAAATTGTTTTTTATATCACCACATCAAAACAATACAAAATTATAAAATAAATTCAAAAGCATTTTTTTAATATAATATAAGTTTATGAAAATTAAGTCAACCTTTATTTGGTCAATAATGATGGGTTATGTATACCTCTTACCACTTGATTTGATTTGAGCTATATGGATAATGCAATCAAAGATTATTATCGGACTGATAAATTATATGTATATTTTGTTATATAAAAAGTAAAAATAAATAAAAAATAATGAAGTAATTATTCTATAAATTAAATTACAGAAGGCAAAGATAATAAGTTCAAGTTTCGAAGGCTTATCAATTATTAAATTTAACCATCTAAACTTCAATAATCTTTCAAAAACAAAATAATATTTTTTTCATCTCATATACTTTTACTTTCTATTTTTTTAAAAAAAAAACTAAATGACATAAATTAATAAAAAAAAATATGATCAAGCTGCAGTATAATTTTTTTTTGATATACTAAAATTAATAAAAAAAATTGAAAAATACTTGAAAAATGCATCACAATATTAAACATAATTTCTTATTAAAACCCCCAACAAGGACTAATTGATAGGTCTTGTAAGACTATAGTGACTAAGCTGTCCAAGTCATTCTTCCTTTTATGCCCCATCTCTTCTCCTTCTCTTTCTCCACGGAGACGGACAGAGACAAAACAAAGCCATTCTCTTCCTCTCTAACAAGCAGCGGTAAAAGTTAAAATCCCAAAAATACCCATAAAACCAACTAAATTTCCACTGTCAAGCCACTCTGCTTTCAAAAACTCACAAACACAGAACAAAGCAGCAGCAGCAAGGTCATTTCGGTAACTTCATAGACCCCCTTGCTGTTTTCTTCTCGATGTTAATAACCAGTAATAACAGTCCAGGCGGCGGAACCCAGCTCTCCGACGGCGGCGGCGGATTCTGGTCGGAACTTGTGGTCGCAACGCCGCCGTCGATCACGACCGTCGCTTTCACTGCACTAGCGGGGATCGCGCTGCTCGCCGCTCTACTCTACACCACCAGTAGGTAATAACACTTGAAGAACCAAAAAAAAATCCTAATTTGTGTTCAAAATATTTAAGAGAAAGTAAAATTATTAAGTAGATGAAAACTCTAAAACCAAGTCCAACGTCGCCGTCCTCGACAAATTCATCTTCTCCTCCGACTTCGTCGTCTTCAAGTTTGTCGTCTTCTTCGTGGATTCATTTGCGTTCGGTTCTCTTTGTTATTAATTCCTCCTCACCGGCTTATTGTTCCTCCTCTTCCTCTTCTGATCGGTGAGTTCTCTCTCTGAAAATTGCTCTTTTTCACTCTTCCTTGATGATTCTAGTGATTTTGCTTTCTATCTCTGACTTTTCCAGATCCGATCTTGAAGAAATAGTAGCTGTAGATCGTGTTTTCAGTCTCCACTACTACTTCTCACTCCACCTGTTCTTATCTCAATTTTTCTAAGTTTTTGCTTTTCTAGATGGAATTTGGTGGGTTTGGCTTGGACAATTTAGGTTTTTTTTTTAATCTCTTTTGATATGGATTGTTGTTAATATAACGCGTAACTTGGTGTTTATATTAACAATGGTGCGGATCTTCGAGTTGGAAATTGAAGGTTTGTATGCTTTTGCATTATATATTTGGGAATTAGGTTTAGGGTGTCGGTATAATAATATATTTTTGCAAGCTACTACATCTGTTGCAAAAATCTAATATATTTGGATTAGAGATGAGTGCTATAACAAAATCTTTTCTATCTTTTTCTTGGGTGATGGGAATTTAAAGAAACTACCAAAAAAGTGAGCTGCTTGATAGTGCCCTTTCGCTTTCAATGAGTATTTTTTATCCAGCTATTTAACTTTCCTTGTTCGAATTGTTTGTAGTCGTGTTGATTTTATTTAACTTTCCTTGTTGGACTGTTTGTAGTCGTGCTGAATTTGTTTGTGTTGGAATTTGATCTTTGTTGTTCTTTTATTGCAGGGGTCGACTGAAGTCACCATGGTCTCGAAGGAAAAGAAAACATGCCCTTACGCCTAGGCAATGGAAAAGTTTGTTTACATCAGATGGGAAACCCAGAGATGGCGGAGTTAAGTTTTTGAAAAAAGTTCGAAGCGGAGTGAGTAATCAATGTGATTGCAATTTGTGTTTTGCTATGTTTGTTTGATGGGAATATTTATCTCTCATGTTTCTTTTGTAGGGTATTGATCCATGTATTAGAGCAGAGGTCTGGCCATTCCTCCTTGGAGTGTAAGTATATCAAATGTTCATACTGAACCTTGTTATATCTCTTAGGATAGACCCTGTATGTGTTCATCTGAACTTCATGGTCTGAATTTAGGAGCTTTATGGTCTTTGGCTTACCTGGGAAAGGACTTCAATCATCTCTCCCTCCCATAAATTCAGAGACTGTGAATCAGTATTCAAATTTGTTGAATGACATGTTTGTGCATTTTACATTAGAATCCATGTATGCTGATCCCTCCTTATCCACTGAATTCTGATCAATGATAAATGCATCGTCCAATGTTAATACGGCCCTCTAGTCCAACAATGTATGGTGTCGTATATCATATCGATGAAGCTAGTGAGAATGCCACAGAATTACCACAATTGAAACAAGGAGAAATACAAGTACCACAGTAGAGGATTTGGCAGTTGAGAGACCTTTTTCCTGAATTTGGAAGTAGTTGAGTGAACAGCTACTGCATTTTAACTGTAAAATTGTAAAGTTTCTGCTTTCTCACAATGTCCTTGTTTTTATTTATTCTTGTGTCTCTGTGTTAAATCATTGAGCTGGACATGCAATTCATTAGTTTGTCGATGTTGTTAAGCCCTCTTTCTCAATGCATTTATTCTTGTTTTTCTTTCTAGAACCTTGACCTTGATTCTCCTTTGAAAAGTTCTGCACTAGGCAATGTTTTTTACTGTCACATTGTTCCTACATTGCCAGCATGATGAGTGGTCTTGTTTTCTGTTTACAGATATGACTTGAATAGTTCCACAGAAGAAAGAGAGATTATCAGAACCCAGAAAAGGTACCTTCTCCATACTCAACTTATAGATTCAGACTACTTTTGAGTTTTTAATTACAGATAATTTGATTGTTGGTATTTGATTCCTTAAATGTAAAGCCTTTCTGTCCACCTTGACTTCTATTCTCATGGTTTTGTTCTTAACAATCTTTGGCTGCAGAAAGGAATATGAGAAACTCCGCAGACAATGCAGGCGACTTCTCAAACGCATCAATGAAAGCTCCAAAGGAACTAGTGAAACAAGTTGTATTGAGGACAGTGGAAGTCCTGCTCAAGATTCTGACTCTTCAAGTTATGAAGATGTGGTTAGTGCTAGGGAATCTCTGTCAAGCGAAGAAAGGAGTCCAGATGTTGAGGACTCTGATGACCCCTCAAGTGCAGTGTTGGAAGGTGATGATGGTTCAGGAAAAGCCACAAACACTGATGCCTCTGCACTTAACACAGAGTCTTCTGACTCAGACTCTTCTGAAGACCCTGAAGTCATTCAGGCTTCCTCCTCTTCTGAGGGCAGGGAAGAGAATGATCCTGATGTGCCTTTGAAAGAGAATATCTCTCCTTCTAGGACTGAGCTCCATACAAATCAATGCACTGGTGAAAATTTTGCCACATGGCAGCGGATCATTCGTGTTGATGCAGTGCGAGCCAATTCTGAATGGATTCCTTATTCCCCATCGCAGGCAACAATTTCAGATTTAAGAGCACGCCGTGCTGCAGAGGCTGTTGGAATGAAGGACTATGATCACCTGGAACCCTGCAGAGTTTTCCATGCTGCAAGACTAGTTGCTATTCTCGAAGCCTATGCAATCTATGACCCTGAAATTGGGTATTGCCAGGGCATGAGTGATCTACTTTCCCCAATAATTGCAGTGGTCACAGAGGATCATGAAGCTTTCTGGTGTTTTGTGGGTTTCATGAGGAAGGCCAGGCATAATTTTAGGCTTGATGAAGTGGGGATCCGAAGGCAACTCAATACTGTTTCCAAGATTATAAAATGCAAAGACTCCCACCTCTACAGGCACTTGGAGAAGCTCCAGGCGGAGGATTGCTTTTTTGTTTATAGGATGGTGGTTGTGCTGTTCAGGAGAGAATTGACATTTGAACAGACAATTTGCCTCTGGGAGGTGATGTGGGCAGATCAGGCTGCAATAAGGGCTGGTATTGGAAAGTCTGCGTGGAGCAGGATAAGGCAGCGTGCTCCACCAACAGAGGATTTATTGCTGTATGCTATTGCAGCTTCTGTGTTACAGAAAAGGAAATTGATCATAGAGAAATATAGCAGCATGGATGAGATCTTAAGGGAATGCAATAGCATGTCTGGGCAACTTGATGTATGGAAACTTCTCGACGACGCACATAATCTGGTGGTGAACCTTCATGACAAGATAGAGACACCCTTCTGATCATTCTGTCGCCGATTTATATGCTTCAGATTATTTTTTCAAGTTCATTGTTCTGTGGAGATGTTTCCAGCCTTCTTGTGCTCTGGCTCCAAACATACCCTAAGGAAGGTTATCCATCTTCAGCAATGCTGTTAGCTGCTCACTTTCAAGTCTTTAGTTGAAGTGGCAAGTGGCATGCTTGAAAAGATTTCTTTAGCTTTATATGCGATTCACTTTAACCATTTTTAGAAATACAGAAACACGATCTTCACAATCGTTGTCATGTTATCAAGCAGGTGGGACCTGAATTTTTGATCAATGTATACCATATCGAAAATGTTGATCATTCCCAAATTGCTGTTTTCCTCAACGAGGCTTAAACAGTGAATTCAACCCAAACCAGATGGTGCCATTGTCCCTAATCGTTCTTAATAGGTTGCAGATTTTCTGCAGAAACTTCAGATATTGCAGAGATCCAGCTGAAACTCTTACACAATTTTTGAAAAGATTTTACATACCCATTGCATTGCCTTTGGTTTAGAAGGTACTTCTGCAAAACCAAAACTTGCTTGTAGGCTGATGGTGATAGCTGGTCAATTAAGTTGGGTTGAGAAAGTATTGCACTGCTTTCATGGCTGATCCTGCTGCTGCTTCACTATTTTTTGAAATACAGATTTTCATACCCAGTGCTGTCTTTTGTTATATATTGGCCTTTCTAATTCTATTAAAATGAATTAACAATAATTAATTAATTTGTTAATAAATGATAATCATGTTTAATTTAATTATTACTTGTTTTAAGTCATTAATCTTTCCATCTTATCCGTTTCCCCCCTTTTCTATTTCTTGAAATAGAAAATAAAATAAATTGAAAAGAGGTTAAAGAACACAAGGATTAATTAATTATTTTTAAGACTGTAAATACAATTTAATTTATTTTGCAAAACTAATAGATTAGTTTATAGTTGGCTCTTTGTTATGTAGATTTAAATCTAAATTTATAAAACGGTGAGTGGGAGATCCTTATTCTTACAAAATGAAAATTCTTCTCTCTGATAAGGCGGCCATTAAATATCTAAGCTCGTGATAATGCTTTGACTAAGGGCCTGTTTGGTATTGCGGTTGCTGTTGCTGTTGCGGTTGAGGTTGAAAAAATGGAGTTTAAAAAAAAAAACACTTTTTACTGTGGTTCAAAAAAAGCAGTTAAGTGTTTGGTTAAAACTGTGGTTGGGTTGAAGGTTGAAGAAAAAGCAGTTTTGGTGTTTGGTTTCCAAACTTTACAAACTGCTTTTAACTTGTAAAATTACTTTAAAGGGTATATATATATATATATAATTTTTTAGGGTTACCAAAATTACTTGTGATTTTTTTTTAAATTATTTTTTTATGCTAACTATTATTATTATTAATTAAATTAATTAATAATAATTATTATTATTATATTATTATAAATTAATAATAATAATAATAATAATAATTATTATTATTATTATAAAACCCATCCCGTGAAGAGGCTTTTGGCAGAGAGAGATTCGTCTTTTTGAGGGTGAATTGCAGAGAAGATGCCCCTGAATCAGTTGGCTTTTGGCAGAGATTCCTTGGTGAATTAAACCCGTGAGCTGTGATGGGTGTTTTGACTGAGTGATGTGCAGAAAAAAGGAGAAGATGACGAGGAGAAGACTGTGCAGTGAAGAGAGTGCAGAGAGTTTTCAAAGGAAGAAGAAGAAAAGGAAAGGCCAGAGAGTTTTCAGAACGGGAAGAGGGGTGCAGGCGTTTTCAGAACGGGAAGATCGGTTTTGAGAAGATGGTGCTTTGAGAAGATCGGTTTTCGGCAAGGGTGTTTTGAGAAGATGTTAGATGGGTCAGGGAAGTGTGACAGACGCCGTTCATATCGGCGTTTGAAAAGCACCTCCAAGGTGCTTTTCAAAAAACACCGTTTGGGGGTTAATTTCGGTGGGTCCCATTAAAAAAAAATGGTGTTTGGTTTTTACCAAACACCACAACACCATCCCGTTTGGCAAACATGGAACGCACCACGTTGCCAAACGGGTGCTAACTAATTGAATTGCATTTTGGTCCTCTTGATATAATGAAAACCAATATTTGACCCGCTAGGGCTTGGCCAGAGCAGTGTAGTTTAATATTACAGTGCTAATTACTTTTTAGATGTTTTTATTTAAATTTCATCAAAATAATATTTTTAAAATTATCTTTAGTATTTCAAATAAAAGAATACCAAAAATAGTAATTTAAAATAAATAAATTTTTAAAACACAAAAAAAAAAAAAAAAAAACTAACAATCCAACTGCAGAACGAGCAATGGAATGAAAGTTTCAAAAGTGGAAAGCTCCTGTTTTATCAACCAACAAAATCAGAAATGTCCAGTTACCACTTACAAGTGACTAACTGTTCCAAATACATATCACCAGAGGGTTCGATTATGGACCACTAGCTAACTTTGGCACAAACAAACACAATGCAATGGATGAACACTAAACTAATAAGTGTTTTCAGAATTGAACTGATTGAATCCCCAGCTAACCCCTCAAAGGGGTAGAGATCCTGATAAATCATACGTAGCCTCTACTCTTTCTTGGTGTAGGTTCGCACGGCAAGAGCTACGCCCAGGATCAGGAGTGGCACGATTATCTGCAAGATCTTAATCAGAAATCCAGGCTTCTCATCTTTAAGGTTTGTTCCTCCCAAACCAGGTGCTACGTAGAGGCGTTTCGTTGGGACCGTTGTCGCATCTGCCTCACCAATGACATACTTTTCCATCAGCTCCCTAGCATCATCGCTGTGACCCACATCTTCAAAATCGTTCGTTGCATCTTTCCCTGTCGAATAAATGAGAAAGTTCAATCAACTCAGATTAGGTGGTTGAAGTTGGGTTTTTGTGCTGTTAACTGTTTAGGAACACACCGGATGAGTTCAAGAAGGCAGGCAAGGTTCCTCTAAAACTCTTCAAGCTAAAATTTAAGAGGTTTTACAGAACAGATATCAGAACCAACCTGTCGATGACAGCAAAACTTCATCGCCGCCGGGATGATCATCCATGAACGAGGTGACATCATACACCTGAGTATAATGCTCAAAACTTCAATAAACAATTAAATAAAAATAACCAAAGAATTAAGTACAGATTCCATTACAAACACACATTGGCGATGTTTTTCATATCAATGAGAAAAAGTGGAACGGGCAGTTCAGAGAGTAATTAACATAACTCCAGTTTTCCATGCAAGAGATAGATTACCGTCTAAGCAATCAGATATTGCACTGACAGTTACTAAAAACAAGGTGAATGACCATGGGTATTATGTACGGGCGTTATTCTTCCAAAATCATCATAGAAGACCTATCAAAGTGATTTTGCCAAATATAATGTATTGTTAGCTTCTCAAGGCCTTCCTCTTTACCCCTTCCATAAGGGAATTATTCTGTTAGCCACTTCACAGATTAATACGG
Source organism: Salix viminalis (assembly GCA_029228465.1). Classification (NCBI taxonomy): domain Eukaryota; kingdom Viridiplantae; phylum Streptophyta; class Magnoliopsida; order Malpighiales; family Salicaceae; genus Salix; species Salix viminalis. The sequence goes on from CM055437.1 coordinate 10,042,513, forward strand.
GATCCAAAGTTGATACAAACTATGCGACGAGGGAGTACTGAAGCAATGCTTTGGTACGTTTAAGTAATTTTTCCTTCCACAGAAGAGGTGGCTCTAGGTTCATAAAGCATCATAAAGGAACAGTTTTTGCAATTACAAGCATAAAAATAAACTTTCAACTCTTTAATCATGCAATAGAAATGATAGCACTGGAAAATATTTAATTTTCAATTAAGAAAAAAATCCTGAGGGGGTAAACCAAAGCAATCACAAAAAGTAAAATTTCCCATCTTGCAATCACACAATTTTCTCAGCAACCAAACAGAATTTCCCTTCTTAATCTCAAAAGGTAAAAAAAATGAAACTTTGAGAAAGGGATCTGACCTTGCCAGAGATAATAAGCCAACAATCCTTACTTTTGTTGTGTTTGGCAATCTCATCAAATAAGTAAACCTTCGAAGAAGCCATATCTGTCACAAATACTGAACACAACCACAAAAAAATTCAAAACCCACAAATATCTACAACCAAAGACCCTTCAGATTTCCACACACACACACACACAAAAGAAAGATCTACAATAAAAAGTAAAAAAGACCCTTTATTACTCACAAAAAAACCCATAAAACAACAACAAAAGATCATCAAAACAGGCAGGTAAGATCATAGCTAAAAAAACGGACAACAACAAGAATCTATGCTGCTTACATGAGAGATGTCTTGCAAGATGAAAGAGGTTGACTCTCTCTCTCTCTCTCTCTCTCGGCTTTTGACAAAAGTTTCTGGAGCTGGACTTACCTTGGATTATGCTTTATCGTATTTTTATAAAACTCAAGAGAAGTGGAAACTGGCAACACGACGAGTCATGGTTTGGTAGTAATTTTACTGTTGCGATGGTTGAAATATTTTTTAAAATGTCGTTTGTGGAAAATATATTAAAATAATTAAAAAAAAGTAAATTGTAATGAAAGAAATTCATTTTTAATAAAATAATTCTGCACACGGTACCTCAATCTCCTCCCCTATTTTAGCTGTTGTTTTTAGAGATCTGACACTATATTAGAAAAACATAGTTAGGATAGGATTACTTAAAGTATTTTTTTTCCCTTTTGGGAATGCAAGGCAGCGGTAAGCTCCACCTAAACATACAGTAAATTTGGTGCAACCCTCAAAATGAGCATGCCAAATTCATAAATATAGTGGATCATGCAAGTCGAGCAAACATGGCAGTAAATCCCCTCCCCTTACCAAGAAATTACTTTAATATAATCCGATCATAAAACATGCATGGAAAATAAATTCATACGATATGAAATAATTGAGAACTGTCTTTACCAATAGTGTTATTATATTTCTAGATCACGTGTAGAGAAAAAGAAGAAGAAGAAGCAGCAACAGCAGCAGCAGCAGCTTGTGTGGAGGATGGTGACGGAAGATGGCAATGTGCTGTTTGGTATATTATTTGGTGTATGAAAACACTAAATTATTTCAACATAAGGATTTCTTGCACTGCTAAATTATTGCAATCAACAAACATTATGATTGTAATTTTAAGACTAAAAAACAAAACCCTATTCACTTACCTTTCTTTTTGGTTTAATTATTTTTATCAACAATAAAAACTACATTTTTTCTTACAACTTATCATCCGTTGAAGAAATAAACATGAACCAACCAACAAGGTTTTTTTTTTTTTTGGTAAAGAACCAACCAACAAGGTTGTCAGAACTTAGAAAAGAAGTCGTGGGGCTCACAGTGAGAAAAGCATATCAACAAGTTAGACTATTCAACCTGTGGCTGCCATGAAACGATTGATGATCTCCAAGAAACACTCTCACCTCACACAGACACAGACACAGACACAGACACAGACTGGTTGTTCGCAGCAGCAGTCCTCATTCCCATGGAAGCATAACAAAACGAAGCCAGCTGTGGCTATCAAACTGTCCATTGTCAGCCAGTGCCGTGGATATTGAGCCACACAACCGGATCTCATAGAATGATATGCGCAATCACTTACCCTGCCCCAATATTTTTGTATTTCTCCAACGTTTAATCAATTATTTTCAATGATTTTGAATGAAGACTGAAGACATTGTTTAAGTTAAAATGATTGCCACTTGCCAGCATAGTCATACACTCCATCTCATTTGAAGTAAGACAATTTTGATTTTTTTTTTTAATCTGGTTAAGATTTTACTCTATCAAATCTAGAGGATTCTATTGAAACGAGACTTGTTCATGCTAATTTTGATTGGTTTTTTTTTTTTTTTTTGTGTTTGAAATGAAATCATTTTGGGTTTTATATTTTCATAACAAATTTATTTTAATTAAAAAGTTTAAAATGATATTGTTTTGAAAACTATTTGGATTAACATGATACCCCCATCAACATTTCATTATTTAAATCACGAGTTTTGTAAATTAGCCGAGTTGATTTGGATTATTTTTGTATTGATATTTCTCTCTACTTTATCTTTCAATTATTAGTTAATAGGAAATTGAACTGTATTATTATTTTTTAATTTGTTTTATATGAGGTTATGGTCTCGTAACTTGAGTTGCGAGTTTTGTGAGTTAATATGGTTGACTTAAGTTTTTTTCTTGGTTTTTTTTAATTGAATATATATTTTTTCAATTTCATCCTTTAATATTAGATTAATTATAAATAATTTTTATATTTTTTTCTTTGATTTTCTTTCCATTGGGTTATCATAGTCTCATGAAAGATATGATAAGTTAACTCGAGTTGACTTAGTTTTTTTTTTAATTTAATACTTCAATATTGGATTGATTAGAAATTGAGATTCATACTTTTTTTATATGATTTATATAAGGTTTTTATGATCTTATGATTTAAATTACGAGTTTTGCTAGTTTACTCAAGTTTTTTTTGTTTTTTTTTTTTAATTTTATCATTTAATATTGAATTCATTGTGAATTAACTTTCAAATATATTTTGACTTACATTATATCAGGTTTTCTTGATCTTGTCATAAGTTTAGTCAGTTGACTTAGGTGATTTTTTTGTTATTTTTAATTTTTAATTTCATCATTTAACATTGGATTGATTGAGAATTAAGTTTTATAATTTGTTTTACTTTTCTTTCTACATAGTTTTATTGGTCTTATGACATTTGTCTGACAGGTTAACTTGACTCATTTTTTTAGTTGAATTTTGTTTTTAATTTTATGATTCAATATTTAGTTAATTAAAAATTAATATTTAGTATTTTTTCAATAGGGTTATCAGGGTCTTAAGACCTGAGTAACAAATATGACAGGTTAATCCAAGTTGATCTTAATCAAAATAATATATTTTTATTTTAATATTTTTTAAAAGGTATTATTTTGATGTTTTTTGTCAAATTATTCATATTGATTTTAGGCCCGTCAAATTGACTAAATCTCATTAAGTTAATCCTCATATAGCTAAAAAACGAGCCATATACCCATGCTCCGCCCCGAGGATTAAATTTTGTTTTGTCTAATTTTGTATTTCAGTTTTTATTTTTTTATTTTTTGGTTTAATTTTAATCCCTTGATTTTTTTCATTCCTTTTGAGATGGTTTTTAATTTTTTGTTTGTATCTATACACCAATGCTCTTAGTTTATATTTTTAATTGTTATTGTTATTTTTATTTATATTAAATGCAGCTTGCGTTAAAAAATATAGTAAGTTTAGCTTTGGTGGTGTAAAATGAGAGTGAAACTCTCTCTTATGCATATATAGTTAAATGTGAAATGTTTGAAACACCCCGCAAGTAACTCTTCCGTTTTGTCTTATTTGAGGCTACCAAAGTTTTTTACTGCACTAAAAATGTGAAATCACCAGGAAACCCCCCCTGACAATTCTTGATTTTTGTCTTATTTGAGGGTATTATGGTTATTGTACTATACACAAAAATGATAAAAATGAAAATACCCCTGTTACCATGACATTATTTTAAATGCATTTTACACAATAAAATGAATATATAAAAAACTAATATACATTTTTAGACGTCCTAAGATGCCGCACGCGCCGTCCGAAATGTGCATGAGCTCGGAAATTGACTGCGCGTCCACAATACCGCGGCAGAAAATATAATTAAAAATTGGTAAATTACCAATACACCTCTATAACCAACTCTTGGATTTTGTCTTATAAGGGGTATATACGTATTTATACAACTCATGTTGTACGTCAGCTGACCTGGACACCCCAGTTATAAAAAAAAAAGTTCTGAAGATTAGTCTTGGTGCGCGTAAGCTGACTTGGACACCCTGGTTATAAAAAAATATTTGGTCCGGGGATTAGTTGTGGTGCGCCTAAACTGACCCAGAGACCCCGGTTATAAAAAAAAAAGTATAAGTGAGAAAAAAATACCAATACACCCCTATAGCCAACTCTTGGATTTTGTCTTATAGGGAGTATATACGTACTTATACAGCTTGTGGTGCACGTTAGCTGACTTTGACACCTCGGTAAAAAAAAAAAACTCAATCCGGGGATTAGTCGTGATGCAATTAAGCTGGCCTGGAGACCCCGATCATAAAAAAAATATATAAGTGAAAAAAAAACAAAAAAAAGCTTAAGCTGGCCTGAAAACCTCCATTATAAAAAAAATATATAAGTGAAAAAAATAAAAAAAAAGTATAAGTGGGAAAACAATGTTGCAATCCATATTGTTTTAAATTTTTTTTGTTAGGGAATTAGTCGTGGTGCGCTTAAGCTGGCCCGGAGACCTAGGCTATAAAGAAAAAAAATATATAAATGAAAAAAAAGTATAAGGAAAAAAATTAATAAAATAAAATAAATGGGTCCGGGGATTAGTCATGGTGTGCTTAAACTGACTCAGACACCCAAGTTATATAAAAAAAATATATAGAGGGGGATAAAAACACAAAAAAATATATAAATGAGAAAGCATTATAGCAACCAACAATGTTTTGTGAGGAGATGAAAGCTGACCCGGATACCCCCGTTATAAAAAAACAAAACAAAAAAAATATATAAGTGGAAAAAGAAAAAAATAGAAAAAAAGTATAATCGGGAAAAAAATGTCAGGGAAAAAACCCGTAAAAAAAGCATAATCAGGAAAAAAAATAAAAAAAAAATTGTAGCGGGAAAGCATTATAGCAAGTTATGTGTGGGGAGCTACAATGCTTTCCCTAGAAAAAAAAAAATATATAAGTGAGAAAGCATTGTAGCAATCTATATTGTTTTTTTTATTTTTTAAAAAAATCAGCCCGAGAATTAGTCGTGGTGCGCTTAAGCTGGCCCGGAGACCTCGATTATAAAAAAATATATAAGTGAACAAAAACAAATATAAGAAAAAAAAACAGGAAAAAAAGAATGTACCAGGGAGAAAGCACTATAGCGAAAAAAAAGGATCCGAGGATTAGTCGTGGTGTGCGTAAGCTGGCCTGGACACTGCGATTATAAAAAAAATTGGGTCCGAGGATTAGTCGTGGTACGCTTAAGCTGACCCAGAAACCCAAGTTATAAAAAAAATATAAAAGTGGAAAAACACTGTAGCAATCAACAATGTTTTGTGAGGAGATGAAAGTTGGTCTGGACACCATTGTTATCAAAAAAACAAAAAAAAATTCGAGAGTTAGTCGTGGTGCGCTTAAGTTGACCCGGATACTCTGGTTATATAAAAAAAAAAGATAAAAACAAAAAATATATATAAGTAGAAAAAGAAAAAAAAAGTATAACCAGAGAAAAAATATTAGAAAAAAAAGCATAATTAAAAAAAAAACTATAACGGGAAAACACTTAGCCACAATGAAATGTGTGAGGAGATAAAGTGGTTTCGCCCAACATTTGTTTGGATAATATTTCTACTAAAAAAATATAGTAACAACACCGAAATACTTATTTGACATAAAGAATTAATCTAAAAAAAATTTATATCAAATTCAATAATAGACTAAATCAATTTATATCAAATTTGTCTCGGAGATTTGAAGACCAAATTGTGCCCTTTTTAATATATATAAATTAAAAAGTCATTGTCGTTCACCCAAAGGTCAAATTTGACTGTTGCATCAAAGACTTTTTAATTTCCCCTTTATATTATTAACATTCTAGTATTTCTTGGTGTGATAAATTCTGAAATGGTAAAATTTAATTTGAATTGATATCACACTAATAAGTATGATAAAAGTCACCATCTATATTCAGCCTCATGTCAAAGTCTCCGCATAGATTTGTCAAGCAATGAAATTGAACTCTACTATCTCTGTATCACATCACAAACCGAAAGTGTAACCCTTTCTTCTTCTTTTTTATTTTTTCATGAAAATTCCGGCAATAAATGTATTCTCGAATCAATTTTTCCGTATCAAAATTAAAAACAAAACTGTTTGTTTTTGTGGTTCACCACTCACCGACGAGATCTTTATGCAGATATATTTTTGGTTCATTCGTGAGAAAAATTCTATCCTCACAGCCTTCCTAGGAATTTGCATGCATATGTTCCTTGGTCTCACCTCTTGTAGATGTTTCCATTTCTATCAGGCGCCACCAACCCTGGAACAGTTGTGGATCTGAGTGGTAAATGATAAAACCCTAGCAAAAACTGGAGCTGAAAAATATGCAGTGCTTCAAATGGGACACTGTTTGGAGAGAGCTGAACAATGGTGTCAGCTCAAGTTACTCTATTACAGCTTAACTGTTTACATTATGCTATTTGACTACAGGATTATTTAACTCTACAAAGCAGCTTAGCTATAAAATTTGCTCCTTTTCTGTTATTAAAACTGGAAACTTCTCTAGCATAGCTATACTTGTTTGATTCTGCAACCAATACTGCTTGCTTGGTTAGTTTTAGTTGGTTGCTTGGAAGCTCATGCAGATCGGTGGATGGATTTTGGATAAAGCAAGGATTGATGAAGGAAGAATCCACAACCCATCTCCACATATCAATCCAGAAGCCACAGCAGGAACCATCAAGCTTGCCTTTCTGCTGTTTAGCTTGTGCCAAGCAAACACAACCAAACTCCCCAAACACATGTCAATTGCGAAGTAGGCTCCGACGAGGAAAGGCACTGCCATAGCCATTGGAAGAGGAACATATTTTCCAATATTCTTAGGAGAAAGATCTCTCGACAAGTTGGCCGATATGGCGAAAGCGAAAAACCCGTAACAAAGCTGCAAGCAGTGCTGGGGAAGGGCAGAGAAGCCTTCAACACCAAGAATTGCCATGTTTCTATAGATAATGGCATAGGGAGCTTTGTATTCACCATCGGGGTTTCCGACATCAAAAGCCTTGTAGAAGAGGAAGAACATGAATGGAGCCACAACACAGCCTATGACAGTCCCAATGGCCTGGCTGAGAAGCATTGATCTAGGAGAAGTGAGAGTGAGATGACTAGTCTTGAAATCATGCATCAGATCAGAAGAGATGGAAACAATGGATTTAATCAGACCACAGCCCACCAGTCCTGCAACTACACCATTGTTTTTACCTGCCAAGGCTGCGAGTATAAAGAGGGCCACCTTACCATAATTGTAAGCCATGTTCATGTCAGCTAGACCAGCCCCATAAGCATTGCAGAAGCTAAGAGAGGGAGCTAGAATGTAGGCCACAACTACATAGTACCACTTTAGCTCCGGAAACATGAGAGGGATGGCAATGATGGAAATGATGGAGAAGGTGATGTACCCTAAACATGCTACCCAAAGAGGGATGCCCTCTCTTAAGAAGACTTCATTTCTTTTCTGATCATCAAGAACTTGTTATTTGTCTTCTGCAATTGCAAGTGGAAAACAAAATTAATGAAGTTTCTATGATGAAATCAACATCATCAACACTAGGACGTCACTGGTTGCAGCAAATCAAATCACAGAATATAATAGCAGTCCGAAAACCACCAAGAAATTAGAAATGAAAATTCCTGAAGTCTCTGATCAGGTTATGGGGGAACTGTAACCGGAAAGGGAAGGCTTAGCTATGCAATGTCCTGTTCATAAGCAACATGTTGAACAAAATAACATCAACTCCTGGCATGAATGACCGACCGGTTTGAATTCTGTGTTAGCAGGACAAAGCGTAATTTCTTATACTTTTCACAACTGGAATAGAGATTATATCTTGATGCAGCGAAAGCAACATGGAAAACTGAGCAGCCATTAATAGCCTGACTTGAGTCCATGCATGTTACAGAGACTGGTTCGGAATATCCAAAACCAAGCGCATCTGGCAATCAGTCATGGATGTATTGTCAAGTTCTTGATCATGTAATAGCTAGCGAATCGGGCAGCAAGCTAGGTTCATCACTAATTACGATGCTCCAACGAGGATGAATTGCAGGCACTGGAAAGGCTGATAATGGAAAAGTGGGCGTGAGAGATTGAGGTAGAAAGTGATGACAAAAGAAATTAAAATGTGAAAGAGATACGTGTGTTGCAGAGAGCAGACAGGGAGGGATGAGAGGAATTGGCATCTATATGGTGTACGAATTTGAAACAGCAGAGCAATGCATGCAACAGCTGTTTCATTGTAAATGGTAGGGAAGCTATCTGACTCCAGCAGCCCTTGCCCCCAGAAAATTATAATCCATCAGCTAGCATTAGATCATTCCCGCACCAATGTAAGTCATGCTGAAATCGAAGTAAAACCTGCCAAATCCAATTTCTCTAATCAGTTATGATGGAAGAATCAATCACAAGCATGCCCACAAGATGTGGGGAAAAAAAGAAGCCCAAGCACTAACGAATTTCTCCAAGCTTTCAGCCCCAATGCAGGGAACTGAGAAAATCCACATTTTTCTCCACCAGAATAGAACCACTGAAAGAAAGCCCACAGGAAACTTAGTGAAAAGAACTTCATGAACCCATGCACCTGTTTCCTGCAAGGTAATAGTTTTCATATTTGATTTGTTTCGTACTCAACTTCTGTCCAGTGCTCAATCATCAAGAATTGGGAACACGACTCCTGCTTACCTAGCCATCTTGTCTCCTGTAGGAGTGTGGAACCTATTGATGAGAACTGCAGTTGCAGTTCCACTTGGATAACTCAATTTGTAGTCTATTATCATGATCTGGGGCAACACAAAATGCTTGGTCAGGGATCAATTCAGACATACATTACAAGTAACATCCAGAAGAAGCCGAGATCATTGCCGATTAGGACTCGAATGATGGTGAAAACTTTCAACCATCAATTCATGAAGAGCTAATTCTAGAACACCAACACTCATAAAACAGAAACAATGAATCCATCAAGAAAATTGAAGAAAAAACATTACCTTTCGCAGAGGAACTAGAGCAAGTAGCCCAACAAAACTGCTTACAAAGAGGAAACCAGTCATCCAACCAATCCCAGGTTCCTTAGTGCTCCCAGGAGTATTCCCCGCTGTATCAACACCAGCTTGCTCATATGTCTTTCTATTCAAACCCAGTAGATAAGATCCAAAACCACCTGCAATTCAAAAATCAAATCACAATTTGGCACACAAATTAAAAAGATTAGGAAAAAATGTTCTAAGATTAAAGAGCACATAAGATCAAAGTCTCAAACCTCCAACATCAATGCTATAACAAGCAACAACACAAGTTTGAACTATGGTATTCTCTTGTCGGGTAAAGGGACTGGTGACAATTCCAGCCTTTGAGAGGAGCTTAGTCCATGTTCTTAGGAACACAAATGCAAGAAGAGCAGCAGAGACATTGAGATTTGGGACTAGACCGGTGGTGAGATTCAGCTTCATGACTATAACACTGTATATGATCCCAGGAAATTTGGCGGGGATGGTTCAATGGTGTATGATGAATGCTGATCTTATCATAACTTTAGGTGGGACCACTTTTTTTTCTTACTGTTAATTTTCAGTTTGTTGCGTGTAAACCATGCCTTCCTGAAAGCATATTTTGGAGAGACATGAATATGATTCTTTTCATGCCACTTGGAAGTTATGCCATCCATGTTATATCCCCGATCCAGCGTCTTTTTATTTTTATTTGTTAAAAAAACTATCAGTTTTTTATTTCAAATTATTTTTATTATTCCTTCTAAAAAAACAAAAGTATTCTATCATTTTTTATTTAATTGGATGCAAACATTTATTATTCCTGCGAAAATAACAAAAAATATTCTATTAATTTAGAAAAAAATAAAAAGTTATTTGAAATTGTAGAGTTTCTAATTAATTCCATTAAATAATTTATATATATATATATATATATATATATATATATATATATATATATATATATATATATGAAAGAATATTAATTAAATAGGTCAAGAGAATCACTTAGCGAAAGGGAATAAGCAAGTACAGTCCAAACATCATTTGATTGTGTTTGACCTTTCTCTTTTGCACCAAAAAAGTTCAGAATAAGGGAATGGTCATATAAAAATATAAATGATTTGAAGCTGGATGTATTGTTAACACAAACTATTACATATATGGTTTCTTCTTCATTGAAGTAACCTTGAATTATGCAAACTACAAAAAAAAAAAAACTAAGAATCTGCAACTCCAATGTTGTTTCAATGTCAAATCCACTTCATATCTTGTTTGTACTGCAAAATTGGAAAGATAAGACTCATCAAATAAAAAACTTACTGAACATAAAATCTTAAAACTCAAATGCTTGAAAAACTTACTTCAAAATAACAATTGCATTATTTAGTTTCTTCTGCCGACTTTCTTCCTTGTTTTTTTCTTGTTGAGATTCCAAGTATCTTCAACCATCCTATGAAACCATGCAGGTTTTTTTGTTCTGAACACGATGTATCCCGTTGCAACTCCAAGCACGAACCCGCATCCATACCCTATTGCCACAGCTTTCCATCCAAATCCATCTCCAAACAATTTCGAATCATCTCCTTCATTATAGCTTGATGGCGGTAGTGACTGTTCCTCACCATCATGGGAGCAATTTTTTAGCACTGGAACTCCACATAGACCCAAGTTTCCTTCAAATAAGCTTGCATCAAAGGTGTTGAACTGCTCTCCAGTGGGTATGGGCCCCTCGAGCTGGTTATGTGAAAGGTTTAGGATTGCAAGAAATTTTAGACCCCCCAGCTGCGTTGGAATCCTTCCGGTAAGCGAGTTTGAAGATAGATCTAGTGATTCCAAATTGGTCAAAATCCCTAACGATGACTGGATGTGACCGGTAAGGGAATTATGAGAGAGGTTGAGTTGTTGGAGTGCTTTAAGCTTTCCGATCACCTTTGGAATCTCTCCGATGAAACTGTTATCTGACAAATCGAGTACTCTGATGTTACTTCGGATCTTTTCAAAATCAATATCTACACCTTTCCATGTCATTTGTACGGAGTAGACATAGTCCCTGTAATCACTTCCCATGTAAATCATGTTATGATCCGTGGCCATCATTGCTTCAAGACTATTGAAATACTTTGTTGGCAATGGCCCACTAAAATTATTGTCAGAGATGTCAAAAATCCGTAATTTAGAGAAGGCAGAATCATTTGCAGCCGGACCATTCACAAAACCTTGGAGTTTATTGGATTTTAGAACGAGAATTTTCAGCTCTGAAAGCGCTTCTAGAAAATAGGGAAATGTATCCTTAATCTTATTGTTGCCAAGATCAAGAACTTCCAACACTGTGCAGTTGATGATAGACGGTGATATTTTCCCTTCCAATTCATTTCCACCGAGGTTGAGATATTGCAAGCTATTATCCTCTGAAAATGTTGAAGGCATAGTGCCTTGAAGATTGTTCATGCCTAGATGCAATACTGAGAGCGAGTTGCTGAAGTTCCCCAGACATAGTGGCATGGAACCACTCAAGCTGTTGTTGGACAAGTCCAGGACTCGAAGGGATCGCGACTTGCAAATAGAAGAAGAAATTTCACCTGTCAATTTACTGTTGGATGCAAGAATAAGGCCTTCCAAGTGCTCTTGTTTGAAAATTGAACTTGGGATTGTACCCTCCAAGTTGTTATTGCTCAAATCAAGGTATCTCAATGAATCGGGTTTGAATTCACTTATATTACCTCTGAAATTATTGTTATGAAGGTCAAGATATTCTAAAGAAGGAAGAGCAAACAAAAAGGATGGTATCTGGCCACTAAAATTATTATTTGAGAAGTATAACGTGTTGAGCTGTATGAGGTTTCCAAGTGATGATGGGATCTCACTAAAATTGTTATTTGAGAGATCTAAAATGTAGAGTTGTACAAGGTTTCCAAGTGATGATGGGATTTGACCACTAAAATTGTTGTTTGAGAGGTCTAACCACGTGAGATTTGTGAGGTTACCAAGCAGGGCTAAATCTGACCTTATAATGCTACTATTACCAAGAAACATAAGACGTAACGACTTTAGATTACTGATCAAGTCATTTTCTAAATAAAGTGAAATTCTCGTATTAGAAAGACCCAACACGGAGAGGACATTGCTCAAATTGGACGAAGGAAAAGAGCCAGTGAGGCCTTCGTTGTCTGACAGAAAGAGTGTTTCAAGGTTTGGGAGGAGAAAGATGTTACCTGGGAATTTCCCTTGCAATCCACAACTCCCAAGGGAAAGAAATGACAAGGAAGAGGACAGATTCGTCAAGGAATTAGGTGCTACCAAAGACATATCTACAGAATCCAAAGCGAGTTCTCTTAGCTTGGTTAGGTTTTGAACAATCTTGTAAAGAGAAACTGGTTCTGCACTTAGATAGTAGTTTCCAAAGAGATAAAGGGAAACCAACTCAGTGAGTTGCTCAAAATCATATGGAATCGAACCAGTAAAAGAGTTAAATCCAAGACCCAAGTATCGGAGGTGCTTAAATTTCCCCATTGAGGATGGGAGTTTTCCTTGCAATAGACAGTCATCGAGTGTGAGCGATGACAGAGAAGAAGACAGATTCATCAAGGAATCGGGGGCAACCAATGACATGTCTGCCAGTCTCAAATTGAGTTCTCTAAGCTTGGTTAGGTTCCGAAACGGAACAATCTTGTCGAAAGAAATTCGTTCTAGACTTGGATTGAGGTTATAAGAGAGATCAAGCGAAACCAATTTGGAGAGGTGAGAGATTTCCGACGGAACTTGGCCTTCAAAACTGGACCAAGATAGGTTAAGATGTGTGAGATTGGAGAACTGGCCAAATCGAGAAGAAATATGGGAGGTGGTGAAATTATTGAAAGAGAGGTCGAGCTTGCGAAGATGATGAAGAGAGAAGAGAGAATTATTGGAATGGAGGGTGCCGTGAAGCATGCTGGAAGAGAGGTCCAGTCCAGTGACTAGCCCGGTTTGCAAGTCACAAGTGACCCCATCCCAGAGGCTGCAATCCGTACCCTCTTTCCATGACTCTGTTTTGGGATATTGTCTAGGAACATGTTCAAAAATCAAAATATGTCTAAGATCATCCCGAGTGATTGTTTGAATGGAAAAGGATTGTTTGAATTGAAGGAGAGAAAGAGATTGGTGATGAGCACACAAAGGAGGAGGAGAAGAAGATGAAAGGGTGGAGTGGAAATGGAAGAGGAACAGAAAGAAAGAGAGAGAAGGAGAGAGGGAGAGCGGTGAAAACCCCATGGAAGTCGGCTTAGATGAGAAACAAACAGAAGGCATTAGGAGGAGTATTTATAGACAAACCATTATCAGATTGTGCTCTTCACTCAATTGCTGCACTCATAAATTTTACGTTTTTAATTAAATAATTTATGGAAAACATGGCAATAGAGCACGAATGACTTTGCACGATCCAAAAGTTTTTCTGAATTAATATTTTATTTACTGTTTTTATTATTATTTTAATATAATTGGGAAACCAGCCATCATTTGGCCTGTGGTGCTGAATGAAGGTTGAATTATTCAATTGCAAGTATTTCCACGCAATTGATAAATCAGAGTACTGTTTGAAATATCAACATGGTGGAATCGTCTCTATCGTGTGTTTTATGTTTTTTTTGAGAGCACTGCTACGGGATGTATAATGAAGAAAGGGAGATTCCTTTTGTGTGGTCCCATTTTCACGAGAACAAGGAACTAGATTTACATATCTTTTGAATTATGCGAACTTTGAATTTTATTTGATGTTTTTAGATAGTTTTGATATATTGATATTAAAAATAAATTTTAAAAAATAAAATATATATTATTTTAATATATTTTCAAACAAAAACTATTTTAAAAAACAATTAGTAAACAACATTTCATAGGCTAATCCACCAAATACCAAAATGGTATCCGCGAAATATGTCAAACAATCTTATCATATAATACACATGAATGATATTTTAATGCATGATAGATACTACAAATTTGGATCAATAGATATTGATTTAGTGTATAATTATTTTATCTAATAAATAAGATATAAAAGCTATCATATTTATTATTTTGGTGTGATGATGTAAAAAATAAAATATAAAAAGTATTATTTGAAAATATTTTCAAGTAAAAAACAACTTGTATCACACAAAAAGACTCTAAAATAGGAACATCAATGGAATGACAACACCTCCACGTCCAGTAAAGTAGACAAGACATAACTAACGCTTAGTCACACAATTTTGCAAGCACACTGGGTATATTGTCTTTTCCGACTAGAGAAGCTAAGCTTCTCAGCAAGAAAAATGAAAGTTGATAATGCCGGCCATCACTTAAACTATGTGAAGAGGTAAGTATATAAATAAATCAGCATGTCGGCCATCACTTAAACTACGCTCTTCAACTCTATTTCTGCTCTCATAAATTTTACGTTTTTAATTAAATAATTTATAATAGAGCAGGAATGACTATGCATGATCCAAAAGTCTTTTTGAATTAATATTTTATTTACTGTTTTTATTATTATTTTGGCCTGTCCTTTTCCTCCTTGACCTCCAAGTCAATGAATTATTGAAATGCAAGTATTTCCACGCAATTGATAAATGAGTAGTGTTGGAAACACGGCTTTGTAAATGCCCGAAATCAAAAAACGTTATGATTATAATTTTAAGACTAAAAATCAAAATCCTATTCACTCACCTTTCCTTTTCTTTTTGGTTTAATTATTTTTATCAACAATAAAAACTACATATTTTCTTACAACTTATCAACCGTTGAAGAAATAAACATGAACCAACCAACAAGGTTGTCAAAACTTAGAAAAGAAGTCATGGGGTTCACAGTGATAAAAACATATCAACTAGTATTCAACCTAGTTTTTGGAGTCATGGGGATCATGGGGCTTGGTCGTTGGAATTCGGAATAGCTCTATGGTATATTTGGAAAGAAAGGTGCAACAGAGTTTTTGGAGTAGATCAGGGTAATTGGTTTGGGACTATTCTTGCTATAAAAAGAATGGTCCGGGATACTGAGTTTACTCAAAGGCATGGTAATGATGAGGGAAGAAGCAGTAAGGAAGATACTCAGATTGGGTGGAAATACCCACAAGAAGAGCGGATCAAGCTAAACGTGGATGGATGCAGCAAAGGTAATCCAGGAGTGGCAGGTGCTGGAGGAGTGATTAGAGACCATTTGGGAGCGTGGATAGGGGTATTTGCAAGGAATATTGGTATTTGTTCGTCAGTTAATGCAGAGTTATGGGCGGTTTATGTTGGGCTTCAACTTGCATGGGATAGAGGGTTTAGGAAGGTGGATTTGGAATCCGATTCCAAAGTTGTAGTGGGTCTCATTAATGGGGATAGTGTGAGAGTGGACAGGAATTATAATATAATTATGCAGATTAAAGGTATGTTAGGGAGGGATTGGGAAGTAACAACTTATCATGTGTATAGGGAGGCCAATTGTGTGGCCGATTGGTTGGCAAATTATGGGTTAACTAGGGATTTATTAGACAGGGGCTCAGATGTGTTAGAAGAACCACCGACGGGGCTTTATCCCTTATTGTATTATGACCTGATTGGGTCTACTGTTACTCGTTCAATTTAGAAGGGCTTATTAGCCCCGATTATTACCAAAAAAAAAAAAAACTAGTATTCAACCTGTGGCTACCATGAAACGATTAATAATCTCATTGACTGTTCGCAGCAGCACTTGTTCTAATGGAAGCAAAACAAAACGAAGCCAGTTGTGGGTCTCAAACAGAATGTTTGTTTAGGATTATAGTTCAGGTTGTTTTTAAAAAATATTTTTGATTTAAAAATATATTAAAATGATCTAAAAATATATATAAAAAATAATTTAAAATAAAAATATTTTCAAATTTTATTTTATTTTCAAAAACGCTTTGTTCGTTTTTGAAATGAAATGAAATGAAATCATTAGAAACTAGAATTGTTCATGTTTGAAATGAAATCATTTGGGGTTTTATTGTTTTTTATAAGAAAGTTATTTTATTTAAAAAAAATTAAAAAAATATTGTTTTAAAATCTATTTGGATTAACATGAACAAGTTTTGTGAGTTAGCCGAGTTGACTTGAATTATTTTTGTATTTATTTTTTTCTCAACTTCACCTTTCAAAATTGAGTTGATAGGAAATTCAAATATATTATTATTTTTTAATTTGTTTTATATGAGATTATTATGGTCTCATAACTTGAGTTGCGAGTTTTGTGGGTTAATGAGGTTGACTTGAGTTTTTTTTTTGTTATTTTTTATTGAACATATTCTTTTTTCAATTTCATCCTATAATATTTGGTTGATTAATAATTTAATTTTATTTCTTTTTCTTTGATTCTCTTTCCAAAGAGTTATCGTAGTCTCATTAAAGGTGTGAGAAGTTAACTCAGATTGACTCATTATTTTTTTGTTCTCCTTTTTCAATTCAATACTAGATTGATTAGAAATTAAGGTTCATACTTTTTTTATATGATTTATGTTGGAGAATAATATAAATCATATTGTAGATCCTCATCTAATAGTTTAAGCTTTTAGCTGAGATGATTTCTTGATATGGTATTAGAGCCTTGTTGACTGACAAGTGCAAAATATAAATCTATTTGTATTCCTTTTACATTATGCTTTTTAACATCTATCAAGCTTATTTCAACATATTGAAAGTTATTTTATGGGTTTGACATGTTAAAGAGACTTTGTGGTTTACTTGCTATAAAATAGAAATTCTACACTTTATATTTTTGACCTTTGTTGCATGTTTCAGGTTCTAATTCCTAAAGAGGAGTTTCAAAATTGGAATTATAGCTATCAAGCTTGCTGGAAAAGTATTGTGGCAGAAAATTCAATGCAGATTTGGGCATCCAATTGGAACAACAGCGTCAGCCTTGACTCTGTTCGCGCACCAGCACGGAAATGGGCATAACTGGAGCATACGATGTCAACATCAAGTGATTCAAAAGCCCAAATTCATATACACATTTAGGGATACAACTTTCATGAAGGGACCAAAGTCAGTAAAAATCATCTGCAGCACAAAAATCTTAGTGCAAGCTGGATGATGGGATATGCTTCCTAATCTATCAAAGATTAGAGAGATTTTCTCTACAACACTTATCTCCTATTTTTTAGCTTGAGTAACAACATTAGGGTTAGGACTCTTCTAGAATAAAAAGGAAAATACACGCAAGCAAGGGACTCTTCACTCTTTCTCCATTAATTTTTCAGATTCGGCAGCAAACAAAAAGGCATGAGCAGCTGATTCACTTTCTTGGTTCAAAAGGGATAGCATCCATCTTCATTATTGGTTGTGAGAAGTAGCATTTCCATTGTAATCCTTACACTTTCAAGTATTTATTTATCTTTGTTCAGAATTTAAGCTATTGATTTCGGATTCATGCTTATGGAATTGGTTTGATATGGTTTATGTGCTTTCAATGTTTCTTTCAATCCGTAATTGTTGTGGGGAACAAGAATAAGAAGCAAGTAAATTAATTTGATTTTCTTATCTATCATATTAATTTATTTAGGATGAATAGGACGAGTAGATGTTCAAGCTTTTGAATGTTAGCTAGGAATAAATTGCGTAGATCTTGATCTTAAAGCTATCGTTGAGTGAAGAAAGATTGCTTCTCAATACTTAATTTGCTTGATGATAAGGAACTAATTAGAAATTTATTCGGATTAGTTCAATATGCCTCTAGATTTCCCTTAGATTTAATGGAAACCTAATTTATTTGCTTGATGTGAAAGGATATTAATTTAACTTCTATGATCAACCGATTTGTAAGAATGCAGGAATCACCCCTTTTGAATCGAGTTGTCAACATCTTGATTAACCTTCGTTAAAATTTTAGCACTTTTATTTATTTAATTCTTGTTGATTCAAACCACCACCCTTCTTTTGAATTTGGTAATCATAGGAAAATAAATCAATTTCCCTTGGGTTCGACCTGGTCTCTACCACCATACTACTAAAATTATCGTATCGGTAATAGTAAAATCAGAATTAATATGTGAAGGTTTCGACAACCATCATTGACCCAGCGGTCACGAGTTTGAATCTCACCATCCTCATCTTATTTGATAAAAAAAATCAAATACAAGGTAATGTGGACCTATGCAACTTTCAATTTCAAAGAGCTTTCACTTGAGGGGGGGTGTTAGAGAATAATATAAATTATATTATGAAGCTTCACCTAATAGCTTAATATTTTAGGTAAGATGATTCCTTGACTAAGGTTATTATGATTCTATTATTCAAATCACGAGTTATGCTACTTGATTCAAGTTTTTTTAATCATTTTTTTATTTTGTGTTTTTAAATTTCATCATTTAATACTAAATTCATTGGGAATTAACTTTTATAATTTATTTTGGCTTACATTCTATAAGTTTTTCTTGATTCTGTCATAAGTTTGGTCATTTGACTTATGTGAATTTTTGTGCTATATCTTACTTCTGATTTTTAATTTCATCATTTAACATTGGATTGATTGAGAATTAAGTTTTATAATTTGTTTCACTTTTCTTTCTACAAGGTTATACTAGTCTTATGAACTAGGTTTGATAGGTTAACTTGATTCATTTTTTAGTTAAATTTTATTTTTAATTTCATAATTTAATATTGAGTTAATTAAAATATATTTTTAATTTTTTTTCCAATAAGGTTATCAGGGTTTTAAGACACGAGTAACTAATTTGAAAGGTTAATCCAAGTTAATCATAATCAATATAATATATTGTGAGTTTAATAATTTGAGAAAGATATTATTTTGATTTTTTTCATTAGTTTATTCATATTATTTTTAAACCTGTCAAATTGACTAAATCTCATTAGGTTAATCTTCATATAGTTAAAAAAACTTTTACTGAGAAAACATATTAACAACACCTAAATATTTTTTTACATAAAAAATTAATCTAAAAACAATTTATATCAAATTAAGTAATAGACTAAATCAATTTATATCAATTTATAAATTAAAAAGTCATTTTTGTTTACCCAAAGGTAAGATTTGACGGTTGCATCAAAGACTTTTTAATTTCCTCTTTTTATTATTAATATTCTAGTATTTCTTGGTGTGATAAATTTTGAAATGGTGAAATTTAAATTGAATTGATATCACACTATGAAGTATGATAAAAGTCACCATCTATATTCAGCCTCATGTCAAAGTCTCGGCATGAGTTTATTAATTTTTCTCTTCCATTGTTATCAATTCTGCTATTTTCCTATTCTCCTACGCCCTTTTCCCTCCTCTTTGAGTAGATTTTTCAAGCAATGAAAGTGAACTCTACCATCTTTGTATCACATCACAAACCAAAATATATGTTTTACTTTTATTAACATTTGGTCATTGCAGAGCTTCACAGGATAACAAGACATTAACTATCGAGATATAAGGAAGCCAGAAGGACATTTATCTAGTTGGTTGTCCCACTGAAACAGCAACCAGGTGTAAATGAAAATCTAACGAGTCATCACCTACTCTAATTGGTTTCTGTGTTCCGTGTCTATCCCACTGGGCCTAATTTTAAATATAATTTGCTCATTGATATTAAATAAAAAAATCTAGGTGATTTTCATTTATTGGATCATTTCATATAATTAAAAATACTTAAAATGACTCTCAGGAAATGTCATTGTAGATTGTTAATCAATAGAAAAAATAAAATGACAATCGAAATGATATTGTCAACCTTGCTTATTCTTATTTTCAGTAAAAGAAAAAAACATTTTTAAAAAACAACCGAATTATACTGCAAACAAGCATTTTAAAGCTATATAATTAGGTTATTTCTTCTCATTTATTTGGATTTCTTAGGCAGATGTGGAATTAAGAGAATAAAGGCTAATTCTTTATATGTTTTGGAAAATATATATTTTGGATCTTAAACTTTAAAAAAAATATAAATTATATGATTTTAATGATTTATATTTTAAAATTCAATTTTGGTATAAAAATTTATTTTTATTTGTATATTCCCTAGTATTATTTTTTTAGAGAGGAGGGGTTGAAGAGTCATTTCATCCTTGTAATATTTTTAGTTGTATTTTAATCAAAATATTTTTATACTTTAGGTGATTAATAGTTATGCAAGAATATAATTTTATACTTCTTAAATGATGCATACATATTTTTGAAATATAGATTGATGAAAATGTGAATAGAATTCCCAGAGATGATGAAGACTTCATCAATGGAATGACGACACCTCCACGTCCAGTAAAGTAGATAAGACATAACAAACGCTTAGTCACACAATTTTGCAAGCACTCATCAATGGTATATTGTCTTTTCCGACTAGAGAAGCTAAGCTTCTCAGCAAGAAAAATGAAAGTTGATAATGTCGGCCATCACTTAAACTATGTAAAGAGGTAAGTATATAAATAAATAAACCATTCTTATAAATTATGTGATCAGTTCTGTTCGGATGTAGCTCGTCTAATTAGGTAGGATTTGGTCAGCATACGTTTTTTTTATTAACATAGAAGTTCATGTTAGTTTGCAATTTGCATGTAACTTGCTTAGATTGCTTAGATTTTATGAGTTTTAGAATTAATAATTATTATATTAGTAATTATATGACTTGAATTTAAAATTACATATCAAATAAATTTTTTAATCTACTTATTCAAAATTATTGTTTGGAAATGTTTTTTTCAAATCAACTAAACGACAAATCTACAATGACAAGTTCGAGCTTTAGGTGGAACATTATTCAGCAAGTTTTTTAATAATTTTTTATCTCTTCAATGACGAGATCTTTAAGCAGATATATTTTTGGTTCAGTCGTGAGAAAATTCTATTCTAACAGCCTTCCTAAGAAGTTGCATGCATATGTTCTCCATTCAGCAAAAAGATGAGCACGACCTATCTTGCTGTCCATTTGTAGATGATTTCATTTCTATCAGGTGTCACCAACCCTGGAACGTGTGGATCTGAGTGAAAGAAGAGGGCATAAATGATAAAACCCTACCCTAGCAAAAACTAGAGCTGAAAAATAAGTGCTATTTTAAATGGGACACTGTTTGGAGAGAGCTGAACATAGGTGTCAGCTCAAGTAACTCTATTACAGCTAAACTGTTTACATTATGCTATTTGACTACTGAGGATTATTGCTACTCTCAGAGCGGCTTAGCTATAAAATTTGCTCCTTTTCTAGCTGTTAAAATTGGAAACTTCTCTAACATAGCTATTCTTGTCTGATTCTGCAACCAATACTGCTTGCTTGGTTAGTTTTAGTTGGTTGCTTGGAAGCTCATGCAGATCGGTGGATGGATTTTGGCTAAAGCAAGGATTGATGAAGGAAGAATCCACAACCCATCTCCACATATCAAGCCGAAGCCATAGGCTGGAACCATCAAGCTTGCCCTTTCTGCTGTTTAGCTTGTGCCAAGCAAACACAACCAAACTCCCCAAACACATGTCAATTCGCGAAGTAGGCTCCGACGAGGAAAGGCACCGCCATAGCCATTGGAAGAGGAACATATTTTCCAATATTCTTAGGAGAAAGATCTCTCGACAAGTTGGTCGATATGGTGAAAGCGAAAAAACCCAGTAACAAAGGCTGCAAGCAGTCTTTCGGGAAGGGCGGAGAAGCCTTCAACACCAAGAATCGCCATGTTTCTATAGATAATGGCATAGGGAGCTTTGTATTCACCATCGGGGTTTCCGACATCAAAAGCCTTGTAGAAGAGGAAGAAGCGTGAATGGAGCCACAACACGACCTATGGCAGTCCCAATGGCCCTGGTGAGAAGCATTGATCTAGGAGAAGTGAGAGTGAGATGACCCGGTCTTGAAATCATGCATCGGATCGGAAGAGATGGAAACAATGGATTTAATCGGACCACGACCCACCCAGTCCACGCAACTACACCGTTGTTTTTTACTCGCCAAGGTCTGCGAGTAAAAAGAGGGCCACCTTACCATAATTGTAAGCCATGTTCATGTCGGTTAGACCCAGCCCCACAAGCATTGCAGAAGCTAAGAGGGAGCTAGAATGTAGGCAACAACTACATAGTACCACTTTAGCTCAGGAAACATGAGAGGGATGGCAATGATGGAAATGATGGAGAAGGTGATGTACTCTAAACATGCTACCCAAAGAGGGATGCCCTCTCTTAAGAAGACTTCATTTCTTTTTCGATCATCAAGAACTTGTTCTTTGTCTTACGCAATTGCAAGTGGAAATCAAAATTAATGAAGTTTCTATGATGAAATCAACATCATCAACACTAGGGCGTCATTGGTTGCGAGCAAATCAAATCACGAGAATATAAGAAGCAGTCCGAAAACCACCAAGAAATTAGAAATGAAAATTCACGAAGTCTCGATCGAGGGTTATGGGGGAAGCTGTAGCTAGGGAAAGGGAAGGCTTAGCTATGCAATGCGCTGTTCATAAGTAACATGTTGAACAAAAATAACATCAACTCTGGCATGAATGACCGAGCCGGTTTGAATTACGTGTTAGCGGGGACAAATCGTAATTTCTTATACTTTTCACAACTGGAATAGAGATTATATCTTGATGCAGCGAAAGCAACATGGAAAACTGAGCAGCCATTAATAGCCTGACTTGAGTCCATGCATGTCACAGAGACTGGTTCGGAATATCCAAAACCAAGCGCATCTGGCAATCATGTTGGGAGACACAACAATACTCAACACTCCCTCTTTGTGTGAATCTATAGGAAACTCCTAAATAGAGCAAAATATATGCGGAAAAATATATCCAAACACCACAAACACAACACGCAATTTTTACGTGGAAAACCTTCCCAATATGAGAAGGAAAAACCACGGGACCGTAGTCCACTCAAACAATTCCACTACACAAATGATGGGTACACAATGTTCTTCCTTAGATTAAACTAAGGGCTACAACATATATCATCAAGATTAAGCTATTCTTGGAATGCAACAAGAATTAAAGAGAACAAAGTTGAGAAAAGGCTCACAAACTGGCAGCCCCGATTTTTGTCAAGCAGATCAACTTTTACAGCTCCAATCTTCAATCCAACCGTTCAAATTGAAGATCAATGTGTCTAGAATCTTCTGTCCAAATCTCAGCCCGATCCAACGGTTAACGCGCTGGCAATCCAAAGAAAAAGACAAAGTGTTCTGCTGCAACTTCTCTCTTTTCTCCTCTCGGCTGTCTCTCTTTTCTCTTCCTTTTCTTGTCTCTTTTTGTTCTTTTTCAGCAGCTCAAAAAGAAGTGTGCCCTACCCTTTAAGTGGGTCCTTTCATGTGGGCTAAATCCACACAAGATATTTGGGCCATCCTCCTCCTAGGAGGGAAACCCAAACCCAACAAATCTCCCCCTTCCCGACTAGGTGGAGGGATTCGCCATCCCGGCGATCGAGCAACATGTCTCAAGCTTCTCCCTTGTTAGAGCCTTTGTTAGCATATCAGAGCCATTATCATCGGTGTGAATTTTCTCAAGAGTTAACAACTTATCATTGAGAGTATCTCTTATCCAATGATACCTTACATCGATATGTTTCGATCTTGAATGAAATGAAGAGTTCTTTGCAAGGTGGATAGTACTTTGATTATCACAAAACAACACATATTGTTGTTGTTTGAGACCAAGCTCTTGTAAAAACCTTTTCATCCATAGCAACTCTTTACAAGCTTCCGTTGCTGCAATCAACTCTGCTTCAGTTGTAGAAAGTGCAATGCATTTTTGTAACCTTGACTGCCAAGAAACAGCCCCTCCTGAGAAGGTGATCAAGTAACCCGAAGTAGACTTACGGGTATCCATATCTCCAGCCATATCAGAATCCGTATAGCCAACCAACATTGGTTTACCACTCCCAAAGCTAAGACACATCTTGGAAGTCCCTCGTAGATATCTCATAATCCATTTCACCGCATTCCAATGTTCTTTTCCTAGATTTGAAAGAAACCGGCTAACAACACCAACTGCATGAGCTATGTCTGGCCTCGTACAAACCATTGCATACATCAAGCTTCCTACTGGCTGAGGCATATGGAATTCTTTCCATATCTTCCTTCTCTTCATCCGTCGAAGGGCTTTGCTTTGTGCTCAACTTAAAGTGTGTAGCAAGAGGAGAGCTAACCACTTTAGCATTGTTCATGTTGAACCTCTCAAGCACTTTCTCAATATATTGCTCTTGTGATATAAACGACTTCTTATCTTTTACGGATCTATGAATACTGAACCCCCAAGAATGCGCTTTGCTGGCCCCAAGTCCTTCATTGCAAATGGTCGACTTAGCTGCTTCTTCAACTTGTCAATTCTTGAAGAATCCATGCCAACAATCAACATATCATCAACATAAAGCAATAAAATAATGAAAATCACCATCAGAGAATTTTTGCATAAAAACACAATGGTCAGAAGTAGTCTTCTTGTAGCCTTGCTCCTCCATAACAGACTCAAACTTCTTATACCATTGTCTAGGTGCCCTACTTCAAACCATAAAGACTTTTCTTGAGCCGACACACATAGTCCTCTTTTTCCTTTTCACCTTAAAACCCTCATGGCTGCTCCATATAAATCTCTTCCTCCAAATCACCATGAAGGAAGGCAGTTTTCACATCCATTTGTTCAACCTCTAAGTCTAGACTAGCTGCTAAACCAAGGACAACACGGATGGATGACATCTTCACAACTGGAGAGAAAATCTCATCAAAGTCAATGCCTTTTCTCTGCCTAAATCCCTTCACAACCAGTCTAGCTTTATACCGTGGTTGTGAAGTGTATTCTTCCTGCTTCACCTTGTAAATCCACCTGTTTGTCAAGGCTCTCTTACCCTTTGGTAGCTTCACCAAATCAAAGGTGTGATTGTCATGCAATGACTTCATCTCATCTTGCATAGCATCAACCCACTTTAACTTGTGTTCATCTTCCATGGCTTCTGCATAACACTCGGGCTCTCCCTCGTCATTTAATAACACGTACTCATTTACAGAATACCGAGTGGAAGGATGTCGATCTCTGGTAGATCTTCTGGGTGGAGCATCTGGTGGTATCTCGCAGTGCGGCAAGCCCGATCACGAGATTCATCTTGTAAGGGAACATTTGTATCATCTGGAACTTGGAAGTCATTTTGAACATCATGTTCAACTTGTGCTGGCAAATCTATCAAAGAAGACGAATCCAAGTCAATCAAACAATCACTATATCGAGGCACTACCTTTTACGTCTTCTCAATATCATGTATAGTTTGATCTTCCATAAACACAACATCTTGACTTCTCACAAGTTTCTTCTCAAGCTGGATCATACAACACTGTAACCAAACTCATCTAAGCCATAGCCTAGGAAGATACAGCTGTCGGGTCTTCACATCCGACTTTCGATCTCTCATCTTTGGGAATATGCACAAATGCCTTACATCCAAAGACACGCAAATGATCATAAGAAACATCTTTGCCATTTCAAACCACATGCGGTACATCAAACTGAAGAGGAACACATGGAGTGAGATTAAGGACATGTACTTGATGTGTTCAAAGCCTCCCCCCCAAAAGGAGTTTGGCAAGCTGTGATTGTGAAAGCAAACATCTTACTCTCTCAACCCGGTGTTACGTTCATTCTTTCAGCCAAACCATTCAGGTGAGGAGTCTTTGGAGGTGTCCTTTGATGCCGAATACCACTGCTACTGCAATACTCATCAAAAGGACCCAAATACTCTCCCCCATTATCCGTTACGATGCACCTCAACTTCTTCCCGGTTTGTCTCTCAAGCTGAAGCACGGAATTGCTTAAACACATCAAATACCTGATCTTTGCTTTTCAAGGTATATACCCATAATTTCCTTGAATGATCATCTATGAAAGTCACAAAGTAAAGACAACCACCAAGTGTTTTAGTCTTCATAGGACCACATATATCTGAATGTACAAGATCAAGTATATCTATCTTTCTGGCAGAAGGAGAACTCTTAAAGGAAACCACTGTTTTGCTTACACCCTAAGCGAGTGTGTGCACTTTTTCAAAGATGCACTCTTCATTCCTGATAGCAAATTCTTCTTGGCCAATATTTCCAAGCCTTTCTCACTCACATGAGCAAGTCTCTTATGCCATAACTCTATAGAAGACTCATCATCCATTGCATTAATAATGTCTTTGGAGAGTTTTGCTTCTATCATATACAAAGTAGAAAGCTTATAAGCTCGAGCAATAACCATAACACCTCTAGTGAGCTTCCACTGACCATTATGAAAGATGCTGCAATACCCATCATCATCAAGTTTGCCTATAGATATCAAGTTCAAGCGGATGTCAGGAATATGCTTCACATCATGAAGAACTAACTTCATGCCATTACTCATCTCCAAGCACACATCTCCAATACCGACAATTTTGGCCAAGTCATCATTGCCCATCTTCACTGTCCCAAAGTCACCGGCTGTGTAGGAAGTGAAGAAATCTTGTCGGGATGTAACATGAGTTGAAGCACCACTGTCAATCACCCAACTGGTCTCATGGCATGCAAAATTAATGACATCATCATCATAAACAGTGAAGAAATCTCCGGAAGTAGTGGTGGCAACTCGATTACCATTCTTGTCATCGTCATTTTGTATCTCCTTCCCTTTCTCTTTATTCTCTCTCTTCAACTGTCTGCAGTATCTCTTGATATGCCCTTTCATGCCACAATGATGACACTCAACATTGGCAAACCTGTTGGACTTGTTTTTGCTGTTATCTCTATTTTTCGGACCTCTGCTCTTACTCCTCCCCCTTCTTTCCATAACCAACACCTCTGACTGTGAAGAGGATCCCTGTGATTTTCTTCTCATCTCTTCATTCAATATACTACTTTTAGCCAGATCCATATTGATTTCACCATTCGGGGCTGAGTTAAATAATGACATTCTAAATGTCTCCCAAGAGTCCGACAATGTACCAAGTAAACACAACCCTTGAACCTCTTCATCAAACTTGATACCCATCCCAGCAAGCTGATTAATAATTCCTTGGAAAATGTTCAAGTGATCCGTTAAAGGAGTTCCATCTTAGTATCTCAAATACATCAATTGCTTCATCAAAAACATTTTACTATGCCCAGTCTTACGAGCATACAACTCCTCAAGTTTTTTCCAAAGTGTGCGTGCATGTGTCTCACCCTCAATATGATTCAACACATTATCATCTACCCACTGTCTAAGATATCCACATACTTGTCTGTGCATCAAAGTCCATTCTTCATCAGATTTATTTTCTGGCTTCTCAGACGCAAACACGGGTAAATGGAATTGTTTCACATAAAGCAAGTCTTCCATTTTACCTTTCCATAGATGATAATTTGAACCATTTAAACACACCATTCTACTTAGATTAGCCTCCATTATTCAACACAAGATATTTAAGGTGCTTAATCGCACCAAGCTCTGATACCACTTGTTGGGAGACACAACAATACTCAACACTCCCTCTTTGTGTGAATCTATAGGAAACTCCTAAATAGAGCAAAATATATGCGGAAAAATATATTCAAACACCACAAACACAACACGCAATTTTTACGTGGAAAACCTTCCCAATATGAGAAGGAAAAACCACGGGACCGTAGTCCACTCAAACAATTCCACTACACAAATGATGGGTACACAATGTTCTTCCTTAGATTAAACTAAGGGCTACAACATATATCATCAAGATTAAGCTATTATTGGAATGCAACAAGAATTAAAGAGAACAAAGTTGAGAAAAGGCTCACAAACTGACAGCCCCGATTTTTGTCAAGCAGATCAACTTTCACAGCTCCAATCTTCAATCCAACCGTTCAAATTGAAGATCAATGTGTCTAGAATCTGCTGTCCAAATCTCAGCCCGATCCAACGGTTAACGCGCTGGCAATCCAAAGAAAAAGACAAAGTGTTCTGCTGCAACTTCTCTCTTTTCTCCTCTCGGCTGTCTCTCTTTTCTCTTCCTTTTCTTGTCTCTTTTTGTTCTTTTTCAGCAGCTCAAAAAGAAGTGTGCCCTACCCTTTAAGTGGGTCCTTTCATGTGGGCTAAATCCACACAAGATATTTGGGCCATCCTCCTCCTAGGAGGGAAACCCAAACCCAACAAATCAGTCATGGATGTATTTTCCAGTTCTTGATCATGTAATAGCTAGCGAATCAGACAGTAAAACATGAAAAACATATTTAAACATCCTATTTGTTATATTGATGTGCCAACCAAGCTAGGTTCATCACGAGGATGAATTACAGGCACTGGAAAGGCTGATAATGGAAAAGTGGGCGTGAGTGAGAGAGAGAGAGAGATAGATTGAGGTAGAAAGTGATGGCAAAAGAAATTAAAATGTGAAAGAGATATGTGTGTTGTAGAGAGCAGAAAGGGAGGGATGAGAGGAATTGGCATCTATATGGTGTACGAATTTGAAACAGCTGAGCAATGGATGCAGCAGCTGTTTCATTGCTCAGCTATCTGACTCCAGCAGCCCTTGCCCCAAATCATCTCTGTTTTGAGTCCTGGATACACATCAAGAAAATCTGATCAAACTACAAAAAAAAGAACAAAAACAAAGCGTCACAGATAATATATTACCTTATAGGTCGCCTTCTGTTTATTGCTCCTCTTCTTCTTCAGATCACAACTTTAAAAGCTTCAAAAAAATCGAACTTTCTCAGTCAACTACTAACAAGCTTCTTCCAATGCAATGATAAAGAGAGCATAAAATGCCAGGCAAAAAGAACAAAAACCCAAGCTTCTTATATGGCAAAAGACAACAGATTTTTTCTGATTTATACTAAGTTTAAGCACCACCAGCCCACCAACCACCATTTTCCATGTACTGCAAAGAAGTACAAGGCAGGGCTACGTTGCAGTACAACACTCATTCAGAACTCCAACGATGGCTGCGATACATTTGAACATTTGAACAGATGTCAGGTTCAGTATTCTATCATTTTTTATTTAATTGGATGCAAACATTTATTATACCTGCGAAAATAACAAAAAATATTCTATTAATTTTGAAAAAAATAAAAAGTTATTTCAAATCATAGAGTTTCTAATTAATTCCATTAAATAATTTATATATATGAAAGAATATTAATTAAATGGGTCAAGAGAATCACTTAGCGAAAGGGAATAAGCAACACAGTCTAATCGTCATTTGATTGTGTTTGACCTTTCGTTCTTTTGTATCAAAAAAGTCAAGAATAAGGAAATGGTAACATAAAAATATAAATAATTTGAAGCTGAATTTTATTGTTAACACAAACTATTACATATATGGTTTCTTCTTCATCGAAGTAACCTTGAATTATGCAAACTACAAAAAAAAAAAAAAACTAAGAATCTGCAACTCCAGTCAAATCCACTTCATATCTTGTTTGTACTGCAAAATTATACTTACTAAACATAAAATCTTCAAACTCAAATGCTTGCAAAACTTCAAAATAACAATTGCATTATTTAGTTTCTTCTGCCGACTTTCTTCCTTGTTTTTTTCTTGTTGAGATTCCATGTATCTTCAACCATCCTATGAAACCATGCAGGTTTTTTTGTTCTGAACACGATGTATCCCGTTGCAACTCCAAGCACGAACCCGCATCCATACCCCATTGCCACAACTTTCCATCCAAATCCATCTCCAAACAATGTCGAATCATCTCCTTCATTATAGCTTGATGGCGGCAGTGACTACTCCTGATCACCATCATGGTAGCATTCTATTAGCACTTGAAATCCACATAGATGCAAGTTTCCTTCAAATGAGTTTGCATTAAAGGTGTTGAACTGCTCTCCAGTGGGTATGGGCCCCTCGAGCTGGTTATGTGAAAGGTTTAGGACTGCAAGAAATTTTAGACCCCCCAGCTGCTTTTGAATCCTTCCTGTGAGCAAGTTTGAAGATAGATCTAGTGATTCCAAATTGGTCAAGTTCCCTAACGATGACTGGATGTGACCTGTAAGGGAATTATGAGAGAGGTTGAGTTGTTGGAGTGCTTTAAACTTTCCGATAACCTGTGGAATCTCTCCGATGAAATTGTTATCTGACAAATCGAGTACTCGGATTGTACTTCTGATCTTTTCAAACTCAATTTCTACACCTTTCCATGTCATTTGTATGGAGTAGACATAGTCAGTGTAATTTGTTGTCCTCATGTAAATCATGTTATGATCCGAGGCCATCATTGCTTCAAGACTATTGAGATACCTTGTTGGCAATGGCCCACTAAAATTATTGTCAGAGATGTCAAAAATCTGTAATTTAGAGAAGGTAGAATCATATGCA
The DNA here is from genome assembly GCA_029228465.1 of Salix viminalis. Lineage (NCBI taxonomy): Eukaryota > Viridiplantae > Streptophyta > Magnoliopsida > Malpighiales > Salicaceae > Salix > Salix viminalis. The sequence continues at coordinate 10,072,963 of CM055437.1, forward strand.
GCCGAACCATTCACAAAACGAGAATTTGCAGCTCTGAAAGCGCTTCTAGAAAATAAGGAAATGTATCCTCAATCTTATTGTTACCAAGATCAAGAAATTCCAACACTGTGCAGTTGATGATAGACGGTGATATTTTCCCTTCCAATTCATTTCCACCGAGGTTGAGATATTGCAAGCTATTATCCTTTGAAAATGTTGAAGGCATAATGCCTTGAAGATTGTTCATGCCTAGATGCAATACTGAGAGCATGTTGCTAAAATTCCCCAGACATATTGGTGTAGAACCAATCAAGCTGTTGTTGGACAAGTCCAGGACTCGAAGGGATTTCAACTTGCAAACAAAAGAAGAAATTTCACCTGTCAATTTACTGTTGGACGTAAGAATAAGGATGTCCAAGTACTCTTGTTTGAAAATTGAACTTGGGATTGTACCATGCAAGTTGTTATTGCTCAAATCAAGGTATGCCAATGAATTGTGTTGGAATTCACTTATATTACCTATGAGATTATTGCTATGAAGGTCAAGAACTTCTAAAGAAGGAAGAACAAACAACGAGGATGGTATTGTTCCATTGAAATTATTGGAATGGAGATAAAAGTACCGAAGCTGTAAAAAGTTTCCAAGTGAGGATGGGATGTGACCACTAAAAATATTATTTGAGAGGTCTAAATTGGTGAGTTGTTCAAGGTTTCCAAGTGATGATGGGATTTGACCACTAAAAATATTATTTGAGAGGTCTAATTTTGTGAGTTGTTCAAGGTTTTCAAATGATGATGGGATTTCACTACTAAAATTGCTATTAGAAAGATCCAACTCAGAGAGGACATTGCTCAAATTAGACGAAGGAAATTTGTAGACACAATTTTGTTCACCTGAAATTAAACAAGCACACGTGTACAAATATATGATTTTATTAAATATATGAATGGGTACAATCTCTATGTAATATATTCTATCAAAAGAATATGGCAATCCTCTGATTCTTCCCTTGGATTTGATGTATGGTGGCTTGATTTATTTGAGTAATCAAGCTAAGATTTGTGCTTTGCAAGAACGCGAATTTGGGCGTGTATTGCGAAGCGAGATGTTGTGATTTGATGCTTTGAAGAGTACCTTGATTTGTCTTCAAAGTGTTGTTGAAGAACTCTTATGGGGCGTTTTGGCTTGATCCAACAGAGCTTCGTTCTTTGTAGACTTCAAGCGTAGATGAAGGAGGCTTGAGAACTCTTTGAGAGAGAGAGCTTCCTTGCTTGAAGAGTTTATCTTGAAGAAAATTTGTATCTCCAAGAATCCAACCCCTTACCTTTAGGTTGACGCCCTCTATTTATAAAGATCTGTAGGGGCTCTCAGGTCTTTTCCAATGCCACGTGGTGTAATTTTATTGGTTGGTCTTTATTGACAGGATCTTGCATTTATGTCCGTCTTTATTGACGAAATCTTGCCTTTATGTCTGTCTTTATTGACGAAATCTTGCCTTTATGATGAAATATCTTGAATATCTCATTTCAAATGTCAACTTTTCATTGGCCAAGAAATATTTGAAGGCTTATTTGTTTTCCATGTCATTTATTTCAATTTTATTTTATTCTTTAAAATAAAGAATAAAATAACACATGGTGAAATTTGATTGGCGGAAAATTTGTGTTTCTACAGATGCCCCCTCGAGACAAGTTCACTTACTTTTGGAACAAGTGGGCATGTCTCGAAAATATGGCTGTGAGGGTTTCATATTTCCGACTAAAATTTGATTTGATCATATTAGATTTTTACAACAAGCAGATAAATCTTATTGTGAAAATAAAATATGATAAAAAATAGAAAATTTATGAATCGATCTTGATTGAGATTTATCAGATCAAATGATAGAATATTCAGGTCCAAAATTTATTTTTATGCCTGAATAACAACCCAGACTTTGACTAAGCTGCAATTTTTTTCACCGAAAATGGTCACTATGACATCTTGTTTTAAAGATCTCGTTATCCTGAATCCAATAACACAATCTGTTTGTGATTCCGAGTAGCGGTCAACAAGTTATGAACTATGAAAGTTGCAACTCCCTTTTCCCATTGCCTTGGTTACCGTGCCCTCCCTTCTTAATTCATCTTAATCCTTTCCTGGCAAGATGTTAAGAGAGGAAAATAATCCATGCACGTAATTTCCTGGAAAGATGTTTAAGAGAGGAAAATAATCCATGCACGTAAATTGCTCTGATTAGATGATTTCCTTTTCTAAATGGCTGTTTGGAAGAAACAAAAGAACCTCTCGTACTAATAGCCGAATTAGCTTAATTGACCCTTTTTCTTCGAGATTGGATGAATTATCCAGCGTGAATGAATTATCAAGAAAGGGAATAACAAACTATTTCCTGTACTGGAAGCTAACTTTGCTCTCACAGAATAAGAAAAGATTTGTTTTAGATTAGGAAAGAGTCATTCAGGAGGCTATAAAAGAACATTATATTGCCCTCCCTTTTTTTTTTTTTGTTACTGATGTAGTCTAAAACGGAACTCACACGTATAAAGCACACAAGGTTTTCTTTAGTCTATAATTCCACGGAAAAATAGAAGAAAGAGAAGTGTTCTTGAGTTAACTACTCAAAGAGTTTTTTTCTTATTTCATTCTGCCCACTAAAACGTGGGTACAATCCCTTAAATACAAAGAAATTGTAACTCTTAGACTCCTACAACAATAACTCCTTAGACTCATAATAAGTCCATTAAATCTGGAAACAGTCCAGAATTAATGGGGAAATAAAAATACTTAAAACACTCAAAACAAGTCCATTGAATTCTGGAAACAGTCCAGGATTAATGGGGAAATAAAAACACTCATAACAAGTCCATTGAATCTGGAAACAGTCCAGAATTAATGGGGAAATAAAAACTCAATAAAAGAACGGGAGAAACTTAAAATGCCTGCTGCTTCGGGTGCATTAAATGTTCCAAATATGTGTTTGCTATCCTGTCCGCATCAGTTACCCACCGCGCAGCCTTCATATTGCTCATCAGTGGAGGTTTCGAAGCAAAGGAGTCTTCTTTGTGACCAGATGTGAGATTGATGATAACCTGGTAAGTGATATATTTATTTATTATTTTTTTTTACAACCATATGCTTTGCGGTTATTTTCACTTGCACTTCTTCTTCCGCCTTTTCTCGTGGCTCTTCATAACCCTGTTAGTTAGATAGAACTAGCCCAGAAACGGACCTTGGCTCCTTGATAAGGATCATTGGGCGAAGCCACGACTTTGTAGTATTGGACTGTGATGAGACTTTCCCATGCAGAGTTTAAAATCCATGTTCCTGCCATTTCAATGGATGGGAATATATAAAATGCTTGTTTATGCTATGGCCGTTGAGAGCGTATGTGCGGGTTTCATCAATGGGTCGATACTATAATGACTCTCATAATACACCGATATACTCGGATTCAAAAGCACGCGTGTTCATTGGGGTTAGGAATTCTCGGAGAACACAACACCGGACATCATTTTCTCCAAATCGTTGCTTTGAAAACTCTGTTCGACGCTGCAGCTTGTTGTTGCCACTTCCAAAATTCGGGAATTGACAACAAGATCATCGCCAACAAATCACTACTCGCTGTCGATTGAGGAGCCTTTCGGAGGACTCTCCACGTTAACTTCTTTCTTAGTTTGAGACCCTTTCACATATTCTACCGCGACTCTCTTGCAGCTGTAATGCAAACTCAAGGCCTCACACCACATCGAGTCATCAATGGTCGTTCGAAGCGTCCCACAAGCCATATAATCATACACCAGGATCATCTCATTATTCTCATTGCAGTAACCAATTAGAGAAACAAGATGGCAGAATCTAAGCTGGGAACGCATCTCCATCTCTGTCTTGAACAATTATAATCATACTCTACAGCATCTACTTCTCAATAGAAATGCTCTCTTTCAAGGAGGACTGCATCCACACAATTACTGCCTTCCAGTGCTCAAACGAGAAATTCACAGGCAGGCTATTGTTTCAGCTGTGACCAGTGGAAATAAAAAAAATCCTTCCTTGGAACTGACAGCGCACCGCATGAGAAAAGAAGGAAAGAAAGTGCTTGTGGATGTGCTGGAATCTATAATGCTCCTGTTGCTATATCTTCATACGCCAAGGGCTTTTTATAGCTTCGTAAATTCTTCTTGTAGCCTTTCAAGGTGGAAGAGAAGCATATTGTTGGCAGATGCTAAGCCGGATTGAGTTATCTGTGAGCTCATTTGCTTCTATTAATCAACATCTATTCTTATTGCAGGGCTGCAGGTTTCTTTGGATGATTCAAATTTTCTTGCAATAATACTTTAAGAGTCTTGCCGAGTGGTTTCTTAAGGGTCACGGTTGCTGTTTTTTTTTTCGGCATCATCAATTTTAGCAAGTCACAAGACTCTTGAACATTGGAGCATTGCTGTTCTTTGGCTCTTCATCAAGGTAAATTCTTATTCTCTCCCTCTTTTTCATTAGAAGGGCTTTTTTTTTTTTTTTTTAGACATATAAATATCATGGGATTTATAATTTTGCCCTCTCCTTTTTTTTTTGGTAGAAACCATCCGGTAATCCGGCCACTGCCGACTAATCCGGATTCGAGCCGGGTAGGACCCTTAAGGGCGGCAAAGCTCTCCCAAGCGAGTTTTAAAGCAGCTGCATACCCAAGGCTCGAACTCGAGACCTTGGTTAAGCTGGGAGGACCCCCTACCAGTCCACCCACGCCCCCGTTGGTAATATGCTTCTAATTCACGCATTTTTATATGTCTTCCTTTTTTTTTTTAGATGGTGTTTTTCAAGAATTCTTCTTCTTCCACTAAAAGATTTTTAGTAATTGAGGAGAAGTATCGTCGGACAAGCCTTCGCGTATATGAACCCGCCATTGGACTCTTTGCTAAGAAGCTGCCTTCCGAAAGCATCAAGCATTTGACTTCCTGGTCCTCAGAGGCTTCGTATGAACTTCATGGTCACGGTGGTTCACCTCAATCAGTTTTACAACTTCAGTCCTCCTTTCCACATTCAACAACTTTTCTAGCTGATCTGCCATCATTAGACTATCATAAACGTGATGGAAATGCTACTTGCAAAGACTATTTCCCAATTTCCGATGCGCTTGAGTATACTCCAAAGTATTGGGAATGGACAGAAGATATTTTGCAACATTATGAGCCAATCCTCGAGCGGGCAGATATCCAAGACACAGTTTTTGCATCCCTTTTTACATATGACTGGCAGATGAATGTTATCCTTTCTTTTTATAACCATTGGAATCCTGCTACCAATACGCTATCTACCCCGAATGGCGAGGAGTCTATATCTCTTTGGGAGCTAAAATCATGTAGCGGCCTCCCTATTTTTGGCACTTTTTATGATGAAGTCATCCCTTCTGCTGATGAACTTAATGAAGCTGACAAGAAAGGACGTTCTTTTCTTCCAAAGAGCTGCAAGTACCTATTCATCGCCTTTCATAAAGAATGTCAGACTATTGATGGTGACCATGTAATGACCCTTCAAGATTGGGTAGATTTCTGGTTTCGAGATGACTTGAGATACAAGGTACCTTTTTCTGTGGGCAAGTCCAGCGGCTCCAACAAGACTAACTATCCTTCTGGCTCAATTGATAAGTCTCGTGTTCGCTCCAGCAGATTCATTCATCCTTTTAAGGAGCTTAATGTCCCTTCTCATATTCAGGATGAAGTTTATTTGGTGGCTTTTCTTTCATGTTGGATATGCAAATTTGTATTTCCTAGCAAGGATGTTGGTTTCATTCGTCCTAGCACTTTCAAAGTAGCATCCATGATGGCAGCTGGAAGGCAATTCTCCCTTGCGATACCAGTTCCAGCAAGTATCTTCAAAGGTCTAAAGGAAGTTCAATCTGCATTAAGTGTGGCCGTACGAGACATCCCTTTTCCTATTCATTTTCTTAGCGGTTGGCTTGCAGAAAAATTTGGCACTCATCAAACAACAATTAGCCCTACCTAGTTAGCTGGGATGACAAAATATGCCGGAGTGGGGTTGGCAAAACATTTCACTGAATCTCAAGCTCATGCTCTTTTCAAAGATCCTAAGAGAGTCATATTTCCTGCGTTACTTCCCCTGACTAAAGTTGGGGTCTTATATGATGATGGCAACTTGTCAATCCTTGAGAGTGACTACTTTATGTGTATTCGATCCGGCTATTTGACTCTTCGTTATGATGACACTTATATTATTGAATCTTACTGTCCTGATAGATTCAGTAGACAATTTGGGTTTTGCCAACATATTCCCCGTGACTTTGGAGGGAGAACTGGAGTCCCAACCTTGGAGGATGTATTACGACTTTGGCTCGGCTTTTACCAAACTCAAAACTCATTCCGGTCGCGAGCTTCAGTTGCCCCCAAATGATAAGCTTCCTTTGGTAACTAAAGCGTTACATGGATTGGTGGACTCGAGGTGGTCCAAAGTTTGCTCTCTGAGATGAAGATCATTCTTAAAAGTCCTGCTAATGTTGCCATAGTATCGCGAAGGCCAAAAGAAAAGAAGAATGACCCTCTCTTAACCAAAAGGAAACGCTCTTCTCCTACCTATAAAAGAGACAAGCGGGTAGTTGATGTTGATTCAGGCAAGGAAGATAGTACTCGAACATCTGCCCACATAAATAGGACACCACTTGTGATTCCTAGTGTGAAGAGAGTGAGTACTTCAAAAGATCATCTTAATAAGAAATCTTCTAACTCCTCAGGGGCAAAGGAAAGGAGTGCGCAATCCTTTTCTCCACAATCGGTAAATAAGTACTCGTCTCCCTTTTTATATACCTTTTCAATTTCCCCTTTTTTTTTTATTGAGATGCTCATAAAGATATGCATGTAGTAGGAGAAGGAAGATGATGTTGAAGCTATCTTAAATGTGGAGGACAGTGAGCATGAAAACAGTGATCATCATTGGAAACGTTTAAAATGTAACAAAAAAAAATTCAATCCTTGCAGCTCGGGTTTTCTTCATGGAGTCCCTAGTGCATCCATCATGCCAGACAATATTGATGAACTGGTTTGATACTTTCCCCTTTTTTTAGTTCATGTTATTTGTCATATATTAACCTTTTTTTTTTTTTATAGCTTGGTCAACAAGACTTGGGGAATGACTTTGATATGTATATTGGGCAAGAAATGAGTGTTGCTTCTGTTGCTAGCCCTAATCCTTTCAATATTTTAGCTGCTGGGATTGGAAATTCTCAACCTTCATTCAGTTTACCACATGAGCAGCCTAATCCACCTCAACCGATCTTTAATGTAGTGACCAACTTGCATAATCTTGGACCTACTACTGCCTTTGAGCCTTCAGGAATCACTAGGTATTGTGCTGATGACATAATAGGAGAGATAAGCTCTGAATTTGCTATCAAGTGTTGGGAGAGCGTCAGAAATAAGATTGCTCGCACACCGATCCATTATATTCCTGATCTGGCTGGTGAAGTTGAGAAGATCCTCCTCTCCATTGAAGATATAAAGGTTGATTGCTCTTCTATCAGAAGAATGGTGACCGAGGTGATTGAGGACGCTAAAAAGTTTATTCACTTAGAGTCTTCATTATCTCCTATGATGACATCAGAGCAACGAGCCTTAGATGTTGAAAAGCTTGAAGTGCAACTTAAAAATTCAGAAGCTTTTGAAGAGGAGGCATCTACATCCATTTCTATTACTCATGCTGAGATAACAAAAATAACGGGACAATTGATGGAGTTGCAGAGCAAGAAGACTGAGTTAGAGTCATCTCTCAAGGCGTGTGATGAAAAGCTTTCTGAGAGAAAGATCATCACCTCTGGCATTCGAGCAGAAATCACCACACTATCCTCTTCCCCTGTGATAAGTGAAGCTGACGCAGGCATTCTTCAAAAATTAAAAGGATTGTTGGAGACCAAACAAAAGGAGATGGAAGGACATAACTGGAAACCATAATATGATAATGGTTTATTATGCTTTGGATTTTTATTTTTTTGTTTTGGTAACATCGGCTTATGACTTTCTGTTGAGGCTACATACTTTATGTAATAGAACTCTTCTTTCTACTAATAAAGTCTATATTTTGCCTTTGCTTGTGTCTTGTTACCTAGATTTCCATGTTACGATCTGTCTTGAGGTTTATTTGTCTCTCCTCTCTACGTGAACGATCATATTGGTTCGAACAACTTTAAAGGATGGTGTGACTGTACTTAGAATAATTTCTAAGTTGCCTACGTACCTTTATGGATAAAGGATCAAGTCACAACGTAGTTCAAAAGATTTTTTTTTTTTTTTTGCATGACTGTACTTGGAATGAATTCCAAGTTGCCTACGTACCTTTGTGGATAAAAGGATCAAGTCATAACATAGTTCACATTTTTTTTTTTTACTTTTTTTTTTGTGCCTTTCACAGTTTTAGCTCGTGCGGGCCAGGAGCTAGCATCAGATTTCAAGCATAGTATCTTTTCAAGAATTTGCCATTGATAGGCCCAATCCTCAATCCATTCTCATCAACAATCTTGTAAGCTCCATTGGTGTAGACTTCTTGAACCACATAAGGGCCGTCCCATTTGGAGAGGAACTTGCTGCCCATGCATTTTGACATGATTATCGGTCGTCTTACTGCCAAGACAAGATCCCCTTCTTGAAAGGAGCGTGGTCGCACCTTCTTGTTGAAAGCTCTACAAAGTCGTGCTTGATAACATTCTAGTCGTTGTTGTGCCTCAAGACGTTTTTCGTCTAAAGCTTCAAGCTCTTCAATAGTGATGTGGTTTGACGTGAGACACATTATTTCATCTTCTTCTTCTTCATCAGAGGGGTTTGTTATCACTATTGTGCGTGTTTTTCCTTTCAATGTCTCTTCAGCACTCACCACCCATTCACATTGTCTCTTCATGCGTGAAGGCATTTTGCTACGAAGAACCTTTGAATCACCCATCAAACCTGTCTCTTTTGACATGGATTGTCCAAGTCTTGCAAATACTGGTGCGTGTTTCAGCACCCTTTTATTTTTGGTTTGAATCCTAGTAAAAACAGAAGCACGACTTGTAGTTCCACCAAGACGATCCCAGACTGAAACTCTAAGAGGTGTTGGCTGGTTTTGTTTTTTGTCCTTCACTTCTTCCGTACTTATGTATCGTGAGGCTTCTTTAATATGAAAATACGGTGGTGGTGTGGAAGACTCATGTCCAAGACCAGCCCTCAAAGTTTTACCAGAAGTTTTCTTCACTCTCCATGCCTTGCTAGTCCTTGCAGAAACTTGTTTACCTTCAAGTTGAGTTGTATCACCATCCTTTGATATCTCATTGATGTCCTCCCGACTATAGCCAGCCCTGGCTAAAAGCTTGTAAGCGTTGGGATCAAAGCCATTTGACCGTTTATCAGGGAGTCCTTTAAGATCTATCACCACCGACTCAGTTTGATGAACAAACCCTTTTAGTAAAGGTTTTGAAACCTTGTTCAAGGCGAGATTAGTAGCTGGCAAGGTCAAGTTTTCAAGCTCTTTACTGATCTTTTCTTCATCTTTTGCAAAAGAAGACTGACCCTCTTTTCTTGCTGATATTGGAATATATCGGAGTGCCGCGACTTTACGTGATGGTTTATTGTCAACAAAGTTTTCTACCACCTTTTCTTTTCCTTTATTCTTAGTTGGCTGAGACACCCCTTCATTTGCAGATGACTTATGCCCTTCTGAGCTCTTAGAGTCAATTATTCTTTCTCCTAAGTGGTCAGGTGGTGATCGTAGTTCTTCCATCATATTTGACTTGAAATAGAATTTTGCATCTGCAAAATGAGCTTCAGCTATGGTGAAGGGATCGGTGTCTGCCATTATCTTTCTTACTTGTCCATCTCGGCAATACTTAAAACATTGGTGGAGTGTTGAGGAGATGATACCATTTTCATGTATCCATGGTCGCCCAAGCAACATATTGTAGGTAGTTTTGGCATCTATGACATGGAAAAGTGCATTGGATTCCATATCTTCTATGTGCATCGTAAGCCTTATCTTTCCTATAGCATTTTGCCTTCCTTGATTGAAACCTTGAATCATCAGATGACTTGGGAAGAGTTCATCCATAGGAATCCCTAGCTCTCTCATGGTCTTAAGAGGTAGTATATTTACCGCCGAGCCATCATCCACCAAGATGCGATTTACTATCTTTTCATCAACATATCCTTTAATGAAAAGAGGTCGGTTATGGAGTTTTGATCCAAGCAACAAGTCCTCATCATTAAAGGATATCTCTGTTGTGCATACACCGTGAGATAAGTTCGAAGAGTCATCATGATCAATAGGGGTTTTCTCTTCATCAACCTGATAGCAAGCAACAGGTATATTTTCAATTCTTTTCATTTCTGTTGGCATGTACTCATTCGATGTAACGAGGGCTTTCTTATACTTTGAGCTGAAAAAACCCTCCTTTCTAACCGGTATGGATTTTTTGTTGAGTCTTTTCGACGTATCGGCTCACTAATCGGCTTCCTCACCATTGAGATCCTCATTCTTGTTGGCTTTGTCATTTGTATGTGCTTCCTCCTTCCTCTTCTACGCGTGACTAAAGTCCATCCTTCATCATCATAATTTTCAGACCATTCAGGCTTCAAGTCGTCAACTTGAGGTGTGAGGGTTATACATGGAGTTTGACTTGAGGATACAGTGAAGCTCATCGGGAAAATGGCATCAAGTCTTATAGGTTCACAGGAGCCGAAACTTATTGTAGAGAGTGATTGACATGGTCCTGACTTGACCGTGGTTGTGATATTAGAGGCTGCTACTTCATCATCAAAAACGATATCTCCATTCTCATTGTAGCCTCATGATCTTGTCTTTCAGCACAAAACACTTCTCTACGGGATGACTGATTAAGCGATGATATTTGCAATAATTCGGATTATCTACTTGGTTTGCTTCTTCAGGGCGTTTCACCTCCGAGCAACTCAATGATATTTGCCTCAAGCGGATCATCCGAGCATCCTAGATATGTCCGAGTCGGGGAATGGATACACTTTTTCCTCGCCGCTCTTTCAATGATGGTTTCTTTCTTTCACCCCTTTGAAAGGTAGTCGGCGTTGCATGATCATTCCTCTTAACTCCGGTTGGTACCCTTACAGCGAGTCCGGTTAACTACTAGCGATTGCTTTCCCTCGACCTTCGAGTGCTCTTTCCGAATCTATGACCTTCAGGGCTGATTTCTTTTAGGCTCTTGCATAGGTAACGATGAACTTTCAGCCGCCCGCAATGCTAAGTTCCATATCATGTGCACGAGTAGCCAATTCTTCAAAAGACTTTGGTTTGATGCCTTGTAGGATATATCGTAGTCCCCAATGCATCCCTTGAATACACATGTCTAGCGCGAAGTCTCGGTGAGTCGATCTCTACGATTGAGGTCGAGGTTTCTCCACCGATGAATGTAGTCGATGACGAGGCTCTTCCTTCCATCGACGTGCATTAGTGAGTTCAATCATGCTAACCACACGACGAGTGCTGTAAAGCGGTTAAGAAACTCACGCTCTAATCGCTCCCCAAGTATCAATCGAGCAAGACTCCAAGTCGATTGTACCCGGTCAAATGCATTACCTTTCAAGGAACGAACAGATTGTTTTACCATGAGATCACCATTAGTCCGAGCATTGTTGCAAGTCTCCACAAAGTGAGCTATATGTTGTCGAGGATTTCCCTTGCCATCGAACTACTGAAACTTTGGTGGTTGGTAACTTAGAGGCATCTTTAATAGGTCGATTCTTTGGGTGTACGGCTTCACATACTGAATATGAGGGTTGAATCGAAGCTTTCCACTTGGTGCGTGATGGCTTCCCTTGATGAGTTCTTTTAGTTGATTTGTGGTGAAGATGCCATCGATAATACCACGTATATTCTCCACGACTCCGATTGCGGGACTCCTCAATGACTTCTAGTTGATTTACATGAAAAGCTTTGTTAGTTGAGGTTTGGCCTCTTTCGTTCAAGCTCTCGAGTTTGTTCATCAACTTTGCTATCTCGTGGTCTTTTGCCTTGAGTGAAGTCGAAAGCCCCTCGACGAGTTTTGCCAAGTTAGCCACTTGATCTTCTAAAGATGCTGTCTCGGTCATCATCACTGACATGGTGCTAGAACCTGGAGCCTTATTTGGTGATTGACACGGAGAAGTTTTCATAGGTGAATCGTCAAAGTCAGCCTTGAGTGCTTGAAGACCATTTCAGCTACCTCACTTGACTTTTTTAGTGGAGTTGCTTGTGGCTTCATCTTTGAGGTGACATCTTCTGCCCCCCTTGCATTCGAAGTTGATGTCATCTTGAGGATCGACCCAGTTTGTGCATACAACTCGACGATGGATCTTGTCTTCAATGGCGGGGTTGAAGAATCTTCAATAGTATGTTGGGGACTTGAATCAATGGCCTTGTTGCTTTTCGAAGCGACAATAGTGATCATGTTCCTCCTAGTTGCCATTGAGAGTTCGTTGAAAATTCTTTCTTTGAAGGGAAGAGATGAAAGGTAGAGATTTCCCTAGTGGAGTCGCCAGAAATTTGTAGACACAATTTTGTTCACCTGAAATTAAACAAGCACACGTGTACAAATATATGATTTTATTAAATATATGAATGGGTACAATCTCTATGTAATATATTCTATCAAAAGAATATGGCAATCATTTGATTCTTCCCTTGGATTTGATGTATGGTGGCTTGATTTATTTGAGTAATCAAGCTAAGATTTGTGCTTTGCAAGAACGCGAATTTGGGTGTGTATTGCGAAGCGAGATGTTGTGATTTGATGCTTTGAAGAGTACCTTGATTTGTCTTCAAAGTGTTGTTGAAGAACTCTTATGGGGCGTTTTGGCTTGATCCAACAGAGCTTCGTTCTTTGTAGACTTCAAGCGTAGATGAAGGAGGCTTGAGAACTCTTTGAGAGAGAGAGCTTCCTTGCTTGAAGAGTTTATCTTGAAGAAAATTTGTATCTCCAAGAATCCAACCCCTTACCTTTAGGTTGAGGCCCTCTATTTATAGAGATCTGTAGGGGCTCTCAGGTCTTTTCCAATGCCACGTGGCGTAATTTTATTGGTTGGTCTTTATTGACAGGATCTTGCATTTATGTCCGTCTTTATTGACGAAATCTTGCCTTTATGTCTGTCTTTATTGACGAAATCTTGCCTTTATGATGAAATATCTTGAATATCTCATTTCAAATGTCAACTTTTCATTGGCCAAGAAATATTTGAAGGCTTATTTGTTTTCCATGTCATTTATTTCAATTTTATTTTATTTTATTCTTTAAAATAAAGAATAAAATAACACATGGTGAAATTTGATTGGCGGAAAATTTGTGTTTCTACAGAGAGGTCTAATTTTGTGAGTTGTTCAAGGTTTTCAAATGATGATGGGATTTCACCACTAAAATTGCTATTAGAAAGATCCAACTCAGAGAGGACATTGCTCAAATTGGACGAAGGAAAAGAGGCAGTGAGGCCTTCGTTGTCTGACAGATAGAGTATTTCAAGGTTTGGGAGGAGAAATATGTTACCTGGGAATTTCCCTTGCAATCCACAACGCTGAAGGGAAAGATATGACAAAGAAGAGGACAGATTCGTCAAGGATTTAGGTGCAACCAATGACATATCTACAGAATCCATATCGAGTTCTCTTAGCTTGGTTAGGTTTTGAACAATCTTGTAAATAGAAATTGGTTCTGGACTTAGATAGTAGTTCTGAGAGAGACGAAGGGAAACCAACTCAGAGAGTTGCTCAAAATCACTAAAATTATTCGATCCAAGATCCAAGTACCGGAGGTGCTTAAGTTTCCCAATTGAGGATGGGAGTTTTCCTTGCAATCCACAGTCACCGAGTTTGAGCGATGACAGAGAAGAAGACAGATTCATCAGGGAATCGGGGGTAACCAATGACATGTCTGCCCGACTCAAATCGAGTTCTCTAAGCTTGGTTAGGTTCCGAACAATCTTGTCAAAAGAAATTGGTTCTAGACTTGGATAGCTGTTCCCAGAGAGATCAAGCGAAACCAATTTGGAGAGGTTAGAGATTTCCGACGGAACTTGGCCTGCAAAATTGGAATAAGTTAGTTTAAGATGGGTGAGATTGGAGAACTGGCCAAATCGAGAAGAAATATGGGAGGCACTGAAATCATTGAAAGAGAGGTCAAGCTTGCGAAGATGATGAAGAGAGAATTATTGGAATGGAGGGTGCCGAGAAGCATGCTGGAAGAGAGGTCCAGTCCAGTGACTAGCCCGGTTTGCAAGTCACAAGTGACCCCATCCCAGAAGCAGCAGTCCGTACCCTCTTCCCGTGACTCTGTTTTGGGATATTGATCCTCCCAAGGGAATATGTGAATGGAAAAGGATTGTTTGAAATGAAGGAGAGAAAGAGATTGGTGATGAGCACACAAAGGAGGAGAAGAAGATGAAAGGGTGGAATGGAAATGGAAGAGGAACAGAAAGAAAGAGAGAGAAGGAGAGAGGGAGAGCGGTGAAAACCCCATGGCGGTCGGCTTAGATGAGAAATAAACAGAAGGCATTAGAAGGAGTATTTATAGACAAACCATTATCAGATTGTGCTCTTCAACTCGATTTCTGCTCTCATAAATTTTACATTTTTAATTAAATAATTTATGGAAAACATGGCAATAGAGCACGAATGACTTTGCACGATCCAAAAGTCCTTTTGAATTAATAATTTATTTACTGTTTTTATTATTATTATTTTAATATAATTGGGAAACCAGCCATCATTTGGCCTGTGTTTTTCCTCCTTGACCTCCCAGTCTTGGGGATAGATTTTGTGGTGCTGAATGAAGGTTGAATTATTCAATTGCAAGTATTTCCACGCAATTGATAAATCAGAGTACTGTTTGAAATATCAACATGGTGGAATCGTCTCTATCGTGTGTTTATGTTTTTTTTAGAGCACTGTAACCTACGGGATGTATAATGAAGAAAGGGAGATTCCTTTTGTGTCCCATTTTCACGAGATCAAGGAACTAGATTTACATATCTTTTAAATTATGCGAGCTTTGAATTTTATTGGATGTTTTTAGATGGTTTTGGTATATTGATATAAAAAAAAAAAAATTTAAAAATTAAAATATATATTATTTTAATATATTTTCAAATAAAAACTATTTTAAAAAACAATCAGTAAACAACATTTCATCGGCTAATCCACCAAATACCAAAATGGTATCCGCGAAATATGTCAAACAATCTTATCATATAATACACATGAATGATATTTTAATGCATGATAGATACTACAAATTTGGATCAATAGATATTGATTTAGTGTATAATTATTTTATCTAATAAATAAGATATAAAAGCTATCATATTTAATTTCAATCTCACCTGATATATAAAATATTTTTTTATTTTTTTATTAGCTTAAACATCTAAATTTCTTACTTGCTTAATAACCTGTATAAAATATAAATATATCAGCATAGATAAAGTATAAATATAATAAATACCCTACCTGTAAATCCTGATTAATGTATAAATAAATACCCTACCGTCATAATATGGATATGGACTTGTATCGTCAATCATCTTTCTCACAAGTTAGTATATGGGATAAAAGTTGGGAGTGCAGGATATCCACTCTCCAACTTGAGGGGAAGTGTTAAGGAAATAAATATTCTCTGCATAGAATAAAGATTGATTGTAATCCCTAATGAATAGCAAGATAAGCTATAATACAACAATTAGTTCCTGACTTGTAGGAATCAATTGCTGGACCTCTTGTATATATACAGCTGCTAAATATCAATGAGAATCACTTCAGCAAATTCAATCTTTCATCTATTTCTTTCATGGACTTGTATCGCCAATCATCTTTCTCACAATTAAGTTTATGGGATTTAATTTTTGCAGGGATCCTTGGCCTCAGCTGCAACATTTTGCTTGATTAGCTGCGCAGTTGTTAGAAGAGGCCCTTCCTATCCTCCTATGTTCAACCCATTGACACTAATATTTGTGGCAGTTTTGGAAGCTCTCATACTTGGTGCGGAAATCACTGTTGGCACGTATGTTCTTTCCTTTCTCTCTTTTTTAACAAATAATTTATTGTTTCCAGAATCTACCCTCTCGTTTTATTGCTAATTAGATGGAGTTTATTATGACTGCAGATTGCTGGGCATGGTTTTGATAATAACTGGTTTGTACTCCTTGTTGGGAAAAACCAAAGAGATGACAAACATGCCCAAGGCAAGCATAGAAGCTTAGTTAGTTTCAATGCGCAAAAGTAAATTTGCAGGAGGCGTTTATTCTTAATTAGATTGGCATGGTGCTCTTAGTTAGTTTAGCATGTGGACAGAAATAAATAGAACAAAAACCTTTCAATAGCAGCTTCTCTATTATTATTCGGATTTGCAGAGATAGCTGAAAGCTTGTATCATGGTGTTCGTGATGGATGGGAGAAAATTAAAAGCTAAAAAGAAGTAGACTAGATGAATACATGAGCTAGGAAAAATGACAGCATAGTAAACTAATTAAGAAAATGCATTCGCAATGAAGTTATATGAAGTTCAGGAGAGTTGATCGCAGCAAAGTAACAATAGACCAACTCTTCCATCACATCCCAATCATGAACGCCCACATTTTCGATGCTGTCATGTCTGGAAATGGATCCACCACAAACACCCTCAGGTAAGCTAGCTAGCCGAAAGTATAAAGGAACCCGAGTACATGCAATGTTGCACAAATGCACATCAGGAGTCTATTTTTTCCGCAACGGAGAAGTAGCAATGTAGTAATTCAGGCTATTCGCTCTGTGATGCGGAATCTTCAGAGCCGGGAGAAGTTGCTCTGTTCTTATCAGATCCCCCCACCCCTATGCTTCAAATTCAATTCAGAAATTATAAGCATGCAGACTTCGAGCCTACAGAATCTGAATCCATGGTTTCTTCCTCTCAAACAGTGTCCACGAACAAGTCATCCAACTTGAGTATGCATTGCGATATAAAGGTCCTAATTGCTTCGTCATGGACAGAAATAAATAGAGCAAAAACCTTTCAATAGCAGCTTCTCTTTTATATTTCGGATTTGCAGAGATAGCTGAAAATTAGCTCATGGTGTTTGTGATGGATGGGAGAAAATTAATAGCTACAGATACAGCACTCCATCTTCCTGGGGTACTGGAAATGGATCCATAGAGAGCTTATCATACTTCTAAGTGTGGAATTGATGAAGAATAATTAGAGAGAAAACAGAGGAGAGAGAACAGAGGAGAGGGAGAGAAGAGAATTTGAATTTTATTGTGTGTTACAACAACCACTATTTATACACCTTGTGTACTCTATTTTATATTCTAATATCCCCCTCAATCTCTTGTTTTGTTAAACTAAGTATGAGATTGCAACAGAAAGTAGTTTGGAAAAGAGAAGAGAAGATTTATATCAAATTGAGTAATAAACTAAATCAATTTATGTCAAATTTGACTCGGAGATTTGAAGGCCAAATTGTGCCCTTTTTAATATATAAATTAAAAAGTCATTATTGTTTACCCAAAGGTCAAATTTGTAGTCTATTATCATGATCTGGGGCAACACAAAATGCTTGGTCAGGGATCAATTCACACATTACAAGTAACATTTATTATACCTGTGAAAATAACAAAAAATATTCTATTAATTTAGAAAAAAATAAAAAGTTATTTCAAATCGTAGATTTTTTAATTAATTCCATTAAATAATTTATATATATGAAACAATATTAATTAAATGGGTCAAGATAATCACTTAGCGAAAGGGAATAAACAGGCACAGTCAAGAATAAGGAAATGGTCAACAAAAATATAAATGATTTGAAGGTGGATTTTATTGTTAACACAAACTATTACATAAATGGTTTCTTCTTCATCGAAGTAACCTTGAATTATGCAAACTACAAAAAAAAAACTAAGAATCTGCAACCCGAGTCAAATCCACTTCATATCTTGTTTGTACTGCAAAATTGGAAAGGTAACACTGATCAAATAAAAAACTTACTGAACATAAAATCTTAAAACTCAAATGCTTGAAAAACTTACTTCAAAATAACAATTGTATTATTTAGTTTCTTCTGCCGACTTTCTTCCTTGTTTTTTTCTTGTTGAGATTCCATGTATCTTCAACCATCCTATGAAACCATGCAGGTTTTTTTGTTCTGAACACGATGTATCCCATTGCAACTCCAAGCACGAACCCGCATCCATACCCCATTACCACAGCTTTCCATCCAAATCCATCTCCAAACAATGTCGAATCATCTCCTTCATTATAGCTTGATGGCGACAGTGGCTGTTCCTGATCACCATCACGGTAGCATTCTTTTAGCACTGGAAATCCACATAGACGCAAGTTTCCTTCAAATGAGGTTGCATTAAAGGTGCTGAACTGCACTCCACTGGGTATGGGCCCCTCGAGCTTGTTATGTGAAAGGTTTAGGGTTCCAAGAAATGTTAGACCCCCCAGCTGTGTTGGAATCCTTCCGGTAAGCGAATTTGAAGATAGATCTAGTGATTCCAAATTGGTCAAGTTCCCTAACGATGACTGGATGTGACCGGTAAGGGAATTATGAGAGAGGTTGAGTTGTTGGAGTGCTTTAAGCTTTCCGATCACCTTTGGAATCTCTCCGGTGAAACTGTTATCTGACAAATCAAGTACTCTTATGGTACTTCGGATCTTTTCAAACTCAATTTCTACACCTTTCCATGTCATTTGAATGGAGTAGACATAGCCATTGTAATTTGTTATCCTCATGTAAATCATGTTATGATCCGAGGCCATCATTGCTTCAAGACTATTGAGATACCTTGTTGGCAATGGCCCACTAAAATTATTGTCAGAGATGTCAAAAATCCGTAATTTAGAGAAGGCAGAATCATATGCAGTCGCACCATTCACAAAACCTTGGAGTTTATTGGATTTTAGAACGAGAATTTGCAGCTTGGGAAGCGCTTCTAGAAAATAGGGAAATGTATCCTCAATCTTATTATTGCCAAGATCAAGAACTTCCAACACTGTGCAGTTGATGATAGACGGTGATATTTTCCCTTCCAATTCATTTCCACCGAGGTTGAGATATTGCAAGCTATTATCCTTTGAAAATGTTGAAGGCATGGTGCCTTGAAGATTGTTCATGCCTAGATGCAATACTGAGAGCGAGTTGCTGAAGTTCCCCAGACATAGTGGCGTACAACCACTTAAGCTGTTGTTGGACAAGTCCAGGACTCGTAGGGATCGCAACTTGCAAATAGAAGAGGAAATTTCACCTGTCAATTTATTGTTGGACGCAAGAACAAGGAATTCCAAGTACTCTTGTTTGAAAATTGAACTTGGGATTGTACCGTGCAAGTTGTTATTGCTCAAATCAAGGTATGTCAATGAATCATGTTGGAATTCACTTATATTACCTATGAGATTATTGCTATGAAGGTCAAGATCTGTTAAATAAGGAAGAGCAAACAAAGAGGATGGTATTGTCCCATTGAACTTATTGGAATTCAGATCCAAGTTCTGAAGCTGTAGAAGGTTTCCAAGTGAGGATGGGATGTTACCACTTAAAATATTATTTGAAAGGTCTAAATGGTAGAGCTGTACAAGGTTTTTAAGTGATGATGATGGTATCTGACCGCTTAAATTGTTATTTGAGAGATCTAAATAGGAGAGCTGTGTGAGGTTACCGAGCAGGGCTAAATCTGACCTTATAATGCTACTATTACGAAGAAGCATATATTTTATCGACTTTAGATTACTGATCAAGTTGTTTTCTAAATAAAGTGAAATTCTCGTATTAGAAAGACCCAACCAGAAGAGGACATTGCTCAAATTGGACGAAGGAAAAGAGCCAGTGAGGCCTTCGTTGTCTGACAGAGAGAGTACTTCAAGGTTTGGGAGGAGAAAGATGTTACCTGGGAATTTCCCATGCAATCCACACTCATCAAGGGAAAGAAATGTCAAAGAAGAGGACAGATTCGTCAAGGAATTAGGTGCTACCAAAGACATATTTACAGAATCCAAAGCGAGTTCTCTTAGCTTGGTTAGGTTTTGAACAATCTTGGAACGAGAAACTAGTTCTGCACTTGGATAGTAATTTCCAGAGAGACGAAGGGAAACCAACTCAGTGAGTTGCTCAAAATCATATGGAATCGAACCACTAAAATAGTTCCCTTCAAGATCCAAGTACCGGAGGTGCTTAAGTTTCCTCATTGAGGATGGGAATTTTCCTTGCAATCCGCATTGATAGAGTGTGAGTGATGACATAGAAGAAGAAAGATTCATCAAGGAATTAGGAACAACCAATGACATGTCTGCCCAACTCAAATCGAGTTCTCTAAGCTTGGTTAGGTTTCGAACAATCTTGTCAAAAGAAATTATTTCTAGACTATTATAGCCATTCCAAGAGAGATCAAGCGAAACCAATTTGGAGAGGTGAGAGATTTCTGACGGAACTCGGCCTGCAAATTGGGAAGAATTTAGGTTAAGATGTGTGAGATTGGAGAGCTGGCCAAATCGAGAAGAAATAAGGGAGTTGCTGAAATTATTGAAAGAGAGGTCGAGCTTCCGAAGATGATGAAGAGAGAAGAGAGAATTATTGGAATGGAGGGTGCCGTGAAGCATGCTGCAAGAGAGGTCCAGTCCAGTGACTAGCCCGGTTTGCATGTCACAAGTGACCCCATCCCAGAAGCAGCAGTCCGTACCCTCTTTCCATGACTCTGTTTTGGGATATTGGATGATATCAGATGACAGTAGATACTCCTGAGGGAGTTTTTGAATGGAAAAGGATTGTTTAAATTGAAGGAGAGAAAGAGATTGGTGATGAGCACACAAAGGAGGAGGAGAAGAAGATGAAAGGGTGAAGTGGAAATGGAAGAGGATTAGAAAGAAAGAACGGGAAAGCAGTGAAAACCCCATGGCGGTCGGCTTAGATGAGAAATAAACAGAAGGCATTAGGAGTATTTATAGACAAACCATTAGCAGATTGCGCTCTTCAACTCAATTTGTGCACTCATAAATTTTACGTTTTTAATTAAATAATTTATGGAAAACATGGCAATAGAGGACGAATGACTTTGCACGATCCAAAAGTCTTTGTGAATTAATAATAGGGAAACCAGTCATCATTTGGCCTGTCTTTTTCCTCTATGTCTTGGGTATAGATATTGTCCAGCATGTGCAGGTGCTGAACACGGAAATGAAGGTTGAATTATTCAATTGTAAATATTTCCACACAATAAATCAAAGTAGAGTCCCAAGCAACTGGCCTGTCCTTTTCCTCCTTGACCTCCATGCACCTACAGGGAAAAATATTCGAGATGCGTAACATTTTTTCCTTGTTGATAGGAAATGGGAAATTAAAGGGATTATTAGAAAGTAAGTATTACATTCTAATTCTGGAAGGTATATTCTCCGAGGACATAATCACCACTGGAGCATCTTTCCAATAAGATCCCTGCAGATCGATGTAAGCAAAAAGGGTAAATTACTATTTGTTTAAAATACTGATCACTCGGTTATACCCTTTTAAGTGATCAATAAGATTCTGTGCTAGAACATTAGTAGGTCCAGATTGCTAGCTCTACACCCTGTGAGTCTGTGTCCAGATTGCTATCGATATTTCAAGCCATGGTAAGGTTGCCATATTGTTGATTAATAGCATCACTCATTCGATCTCCATGCATATATAAAAGAAAGTTCAATTCAATTGTATTTGCAGAGTATACTCTGTTTTGCTTGTTACATTCTTCTGTACATATGTGTATATTTATATCATTACCTCATTAGCTTCTAACGTAATCTGCTAACAACAGTTATATATATTTATTTACAACATCATTAATTATGTTTCAGTTATTCCTTAGTTGCTGCAATCAAGTCTGGATCAGCTGTTACTTGATCTTCCGTTTCTTGGTCTTCTTCATGCTTCAGTTCAGTTTCTGTAATCATGGCTGGTTCAGTCATTGCTTGATCAGTTTCATGCGTTAGTTTAGCTGCTACAATTATGGCTGGATCATCCGTTGCTTGATCTTCTACAATATACAATGCTTCGCATTACAATAAAGACACCCCGGGAGAAGAGATGTCGGCGAATTTAGTGATATTACCTTCACTCGTTCGAGTAGATCATAACCGCTCATTCCCTGGATTTGACAGAAAAGATTAAAAAAGAAACCCTGTATGAGCATTTATCGTACCACAAGGACTAAAAGAAGAATCAGAAAAAAACATAAGGAATCGGTAAATTTCAACGATCGATTCCCAACTTCTAGATCAAGTTTCAGTCCATGGCTTATTATGGGATGTGCTGTAATTTAGGAAATATTTTGTAATATAGAAAATACATAAGTAGAGATTGTCTTACACTATAACACATGTACGTAGTAATTGTCTTACACTATAACACATGTACATTGCTCTACATATATAAATAATAGAGGAGCAGCCATACGTATGGTAAGCTGCTAAAACCTATTATTCAAAACTCTCGTTTCAACTTGGCTCAAAGATTAAAAAATAAATTAAAGAGGCATTGAAGGAAGCAAAGATAAATAAAGGAGTAGAGAAAAGATGGGGAAAAAGGACGAGGAAATTTTAGAAGCTTGCTAATTTCAACTTATAAAGAACGAGTGCCCATATTTGCTTAGTGCGAACTATTTTCAAATTATTTTGATGTACTAAAATTAAAAGTAATTTTTTTTAAATATTATTTTAATATATTTAAAAAAAAATATTTTAAAAATCAGCATCAACTATTGCAAAATATTGTCACAATTATGTCAGACATCGGAGAGCTAATGACTTTGCACATTCATGGTTTCTAGTGATAACAAAAAAAAAAATTGTAATGTGGTGTAGTGTATTTTTTAAAAGTATTTTTAATTAAATTGTAATTTTAATTAAGAATATTATTTTTTAAATATTTTTTATTTTTAACATCTACAAATGAAAATAGATAACACGTTATTGCAATAACATGATTACTAAACTAAAAAAACAAGATTTGGTATATTGTACAGAATTTAGTCAAGCTAGAAAAATCATAAAAATAAAAAAATCCGGGCACTTGTGAAGGTTCCCAGGTCCTTACTTTTCCCGCAAGGTGTGCTAGTGGTGGTTGAAGAACTGGGGCCATAAACCCTTCAAGTTCATTAACTGTTGGTGGTTGAGGTCTGACTTCTGGGTGGTTATTCTAGAAGGACACAGAGTTATGAAGGCTCTTAAAATTTTCAAGGAGGGTCTAAGGTGGGAAATGTTGATAAAAAAATTACAGCCCTTGATTTGGAATCAGAAAACTTAGAAAATCAGATCAGGAAAGCTGTGAATTGACAGTGAGTGAGCTCAGGTCTTTCTACAAAAATGCACCTGGCCTTTGGGAAGATGATGGAAACAAAGCTCCTGACCTAGACGGTATCAATTTCGTTTTATAAAAATGCGTGGGATACAATCAGTAGTTGAATTGCTTTGGAGACGTGGGAATTCTGATACAGGATTGTGGAAAAATGTTGTCTCATTCAGTATCCATAAGTTGCGACTGGCATTAGATTAATCCTTGGACAAGGTTAACGCTGGGGTAGTAAGTGGCTACGTCACTTTTTAGATTAGCAGTATAATTTTCTAATTATATAATGTAATAATTGTTGGATTGGAGCTTGTTTCTCAGCATCATCAACTAGGGAAACCAGTCAACTTTTGGCCTGTACTTTTCCTCCTATACATCCAAGTCATGGGTATAGATATTGTCTAGCTTGTGGTGCTGAATGAAGGTTGAATTATTCAATTGCAAGTATTTCTACACAATAAATGAGAGTATTGTTTGAAACACGTCTTTATAAATGTTTCTAAGACATGATAAATATAATCAAATAAAATCAAGAAAAAGAGAGTGAGTTTTCAGAGTTTAGACCGATAGGTTTTAAAGACTGATTCAAGTGAATAGTTAAAAGACAAAACCATAAAACTTGAGAGAAAGAGAGAGCAGTTTTAGCAAACTAGAAAAGCCCATGAACAACTCTAACTCAAGAAATGAAAGAAGACAACAAGCGAGAGAAATACCTACAAAAACCCCAACCTGGTGACATTAAATTAGTGAAAGGAAGCAATTCAGGTTCAGCTCTGAAAGTCTTCTTGAATTAATATTTTATTTACTGTTTTATTATTATTTTAATATAATAGAGAAACCAGTCATCATCCGGCCTGTCCTTTTCCTCCATGACCTCCAACTCTAGGGTATAGATATTGTCCAGCATGTGGTGCTGAATGAAGGTTGAATTATTCAATTGCAAGTATTTCTACACAATAAATGAGAGTACTGTTTGAAACACGGTTTTATAAATGTTTCTAAGACATGATAAATACAATCAAATAAAATCAAGAAAAAGGGAGTGAGTTTTTCGGAGTTTAGACCGATGGGTTTTAAAGACTGATTCAAGTGAATAGTTAAAAGACAAAACCATAAAATTTGAGAGAAAGAGAGAGCAGTTTTAGCAAACTAGAAAAGCCCATGAACAACTCTAACTCAAGAAATGAAAGAAGACAACAAGCGAGAGAAATACCTACAAAAACCCCAACCTGGTGACATTGACTTAGTGAAAGGAAGCAATTCAGGTTCAGCTCTGAAAGTCTTCTTGAATTAATATTTTATTTACTGTTTTATTATTATTTTAATATAATAGAGAAACCAGTCATCATCCGGCCTGTCCTTTTCCTCCATGACCTCCAACTCTAGGGTATAGATATTGTCCAGCATGTGGTGCTGAATGAAGGTTGAATTATTCAATTGCAAGTATTTCTACACAATAAATGAGAGTACTGTTTGAAACACGGTTTTATAAATGTTTCTAAGACATGATAAATACAATCAAATAAAATCAAGAAAAAGGGAGTGAGTTTTCAGAGTTTAGACCGATGGGTTTTAAAGACTGATTCAAGTGAATAGTTAAAAGACAAAACCACAAAATTTGAGAGAAAGAGAGAGCAGTATTAGCAAACTAGAAAAGCCCATGAACAACTCTAACTCAAGAAATGAAAGAAGACAACAAGCGAGAGAAATACCTACAAAAACCCCAACCTGATGACATTGACTTAGTGAAAGGAAGCAATTCAGGTTCAGCTCTGAAAGTCTTCTTGAATTAATATTTTATTTACTGTTTTATTATTATTTTAATATAATAGAGAAACCAGTCATCATCCGGCCTGTCCTTTTCCTCCATGGCCTCTAACTCTAGGGTATAGATATTGTCCAGCATGTGGTGCTGAATGAAGGTTGAATTTTCATTTGCAAGTATTTCTACACAATAAATGAGAGTACTGTTTGAAACATGGTTTTATAAATGTTTCTAAGACATGATAAATACAATCAAATAAAATCAAGAAAAAGGGAGTGAGTTTTCAGAGTTTAGACCGATGGGTTTTAAAGACTGATTCAAGTGAATAGTTAAAAGACAAAACCATAAAATTTGAGAGAAAGAGAGAGCAGTTTTAGCAAACTAGAAAAGCCCATGAACAACTCTAACTCAAGAAATGAAAGAAGACAACAAGCGAGAGAAATACCTACAAAAACCCCAACCTGGTGACATTGACTTAGTGAAAGGAAGCAATTTAGGTTCAACTCTGAAAGTCTTCTTGAATTAATATTTTATTTACTGTTTTATTATTATTTTAATATAATAGAGAAACCAGTCATCATCCGGCCTGTCCTTTTCCTCCATGACCTCCAACTCTAGGGTATAGATATTGTCCAGCATGTGGTGCTGAATGAAGGTTGAATTATTCAATTGCAAGTATTTCTACACAATAAATGAGAGTACTGTTTGAAACACGGTTTTATAAATGTTTCTAAGACATGATAAATACAATCAAATAAAATCAAGAAAAAGGGAGTGAGTTTTCAGAGTTTAGACCGATGGGTTTTAAAGACTGATTCAAGTGAATAGTTAAAAGACAAAACCATAAAATTTGAGAGAAAGAGAGAGCAGTTTTAGCAAACTAGAAAAGCCCATGAACAACTCTAACTCAAGAAATGAAAGAAGACAACAAGCGAGAGAAATACCTACAAAAACCCCAACCTGGTGACATTGACTTAGTGAAAGGAAGCAATTCAGGTTCAGCTCTGAAAGTCTTCTTGAATTAATATTTTATTTACTGTTTTATTATTATTTTAATATAATAGAGAAACCAATCATCATTTGGCCTATCTTTTTCCTCCTTGACCTCCAAGTCTTGGGTATAGATATTGTCCAGCTTGCGGTGCTGTATGAAGGTTGAATTATTGAGTTGCAAGTATTTTCACACAATAAATGAGAGTACTGTTTGAAACACGGCTTTATAAATATTTCTAAGACATGATAAATATAATCAAATCAAAGAGAGTGAATTTTCAGAGTTTAAACCGACCGATGGGTTTTAAAGACTGATTCAAGTTAATAGTAAAAAGACAAAACCACTAAATTTAAGAGAAAGAGAGTGTTTTTTAGCATACCAGAAAAGCCCATGAACAACTCTTAGTCAAGAAATGAAAGAAGACAACAAGTGAGAGAAATACCTATAAAACCCCCCAACTTGTTGACAATGACTTAGTGAAAGGAAGCAATTCAGGTCCCAGGAAGAATTTTGAAGCTACAGTAGAAGACAAGAGTAGGTATACAGAACAGAACAACATGAGAAAGCCCGGAAAGTGCACAACATTTCAGTGAATATATATCTCAAATTAGACCTCAATGTATTGCCTAATAATCAATTAGGTTCCAAGTAAATACCTTTTTATCAATTAGGTCACAAATGTTTTAGAGATTTCTAACTTTGATCCTTTTATCCACATGAGATGACAAACATGCCCAAGGCAAGCATAGAAGCTTAGTTAGTTTCAATGCGCAAAAGTAAATTTGCAGGAGTCGTTTATTCTTAAATAGATTGGCATGGTGCTCTTAGTCAGTTTAGCATGTGGACAGAAATAAATAGAACAAAAACCTTTCAATAGCAGCTTCTCTATTATTATTCGGATTTGCAGAGATAGCTGAAAGCTTGTATAGCTCAAGGTGTTCGTGATGGATGGGAGAAAATTAATAGCTAAAAAGAAGTAGACTAGATGTGCCCTTTTTAGGAGTTTTGCCACCGAAAAAGAACTTGAGCACAGGTTCTTAAATGAATACATGAGCTAGGAAAAATGACAGCATAATAAACTAATTAAGAAAATGCATTCGCAATGATCGATGTTATATGAAGTTCAGGAGAGTTGATCACAGCAAAGTAACAATAGGCCAACTCTTCCATCACATCCCAATCATGAACGCCCACATTTTTGATGCCCTCATGTCTGGAAATGGATCCATAGAGAGCTTAACAACGCAGATAGTACCACCTGAGTAACCACCACAAACACCCTCAGGTAAGCTAGCTAGCCGAAAGGCTAATCCTGCAAGAAATTTTTTTCTTCACTGACTTCCTTTCGCATTCTTTTGGATAATCTGAGTCAATTCCAGGTTAATTTGACTATCAAAATAATTAAGGATATGAAATCAAGATAACTTCATACAAAAAATAAATCATGAAACACAAGGCCTAAAAACCTAATTTCCAATGATGAAACTGAAAAACAAAATCTAAAATAAAGTAATGTCAAAGAAAAAACTTGAGTAAACACAAGTTAACTTGACTAATTCATCATTCATGATATGATATCAGGATTAAAAAATAGATTTAAAAAAATAAAAAACATGGCAAAAAAATAGAAGTAAGAAAAAACTAATAAAACACAAGTTAACCTGGGTTAGCTTGACTAACCAACACTCTAGATAACTTAATATAAAGTGAAATTTACAAAGCTTAAGGATTGATGATTTAATGTTAAATGATGAAACAAAAAATAACCAATTTCATTAAAAAAAATGAAAAAATTGTGTTACCAAATAAAAGTTTATATAGATTTAGCTCTTGAAGATCCAATTTTACTAAGAGATAGTTTATTTTTATGTTTGAGATTATTTTAAAATATATTTAATATTAAATTGATAATTATTTTAATATTTTTCATATAATTTTAATATGTTGATAGTTAAAAAAATATATTATAACATATTTTCAAATAAAAACTATTCTTTTTTAAAAAATATTGTATACTAAAATACTAAACACATATAAAATCTTTTACTTTCCCATCATCATCATCAGTAAAGATAGGTGTGTTTGTCATGCACATTATATATTATCTCAAGTTTATATTCAAGAAGAGTTGATGAAGAAAATGGAAATTCAAGAAATAAATAACCAATGAAATCTCAATTAGGGAGACAATTATCATGAGACAAGTGGTTAAAAAAAAGGATGAGCCTTAAAAAACACACTAACTTAACCCTGCTCAAGTTCCTGAGGATCTAGAGTCCAAGAATTACAACTTGTTGGCACCATAATTCCACGATTCTAGTTTGAAATTCCTTTTTCGCGGGTCATATCTTTTTAGTCCTCACTTACCATTATAGTTTTCTGTAAATTATGCAGGGAGCAGGAGGGAGGAGATTGGTCAGCGTCAAGTGGTTTTTCTGTGATTTTATTTTATTCACTTGAAGTTTGGGAAGCATGAGTTCTTCAACATGGATCAACAATCTCTCATGCTCAAGCCCTGTGGTTCAGTCTTCAGGGGACACATCTATTCCATTGATATTTCAATGGTTAAGATTCATTTTCCTCTCCCCATGTCCTCAACGAGCTCTGTTAGCTTCAGTTGACCTTTTGTTCTTGCTTGTCCTCCTCGGATTGGCAGCTCAAAAGCTTCATTCTAGATTCACTTCCAGTGGACACTCGGGCTCTGACATCAACAAACCCCTTAATGGCAATGGAAACAGCAGAGCTCATATCATAACTTCTATTTGGTTCAAGCTCTCTTCGATTGTACCAGTCCTGTTAGCTTTGTGTTACATTGTCGTCTCCGTTCTAGTTTTCAGTCAAAAATCTCAGTTGCCACATTGGAAGGTGCTTGATGGAGTGTTTTGGTTAGTTCATGCAATAACTCAACTAGTGATTGCAATCGTGATAATCCATGAAAAGAGGTTTCAGGCAGTCACTCATCCACTATCTCTTCGAATTTATTGGGTTGCAAATTTTGTCCTCGTTAGTTTGTCTATGTCATCAGGGATCATTCGATTGGCAACTCTGGAACACAACTTGTTATTTGATGACATAGTTTCTGCAATAGCTTTCACGTTATCAACTGTTCTATTTTCCGTTGCCATTAGAGGATCGACTGGGATTACTGTAACCAGGCATTATGAATCAGTAATGCATGAGAGCACCAAATTACACGAAACTCTTCTGGGAAAATCCAATGTGACTGGCTTTGCTACGGCTTCTATAATATCCAAGTGCTTTTGGCTTTGGATGAATCCCCTACTGTGTAAGGGCTACAAATCTCCACTCAAGATAGATGATGTGCCTATTCTTTCACCAGAGCATAGAGCTGAAAAAATGTCACAGCTCTTTGAATCTAGGTGGCCCAAACCACATGAAAAGTCAAACCACCCTGTTCGAACCACGTTGTTGAGGTGCTTTTGGAAGGAAGTTTCCTGCACTGCGTTACGTGCAGCTCAAAAGTCAACAACAACGACCTCCAGTTACATCCACGTTTGTGATGGATGGGAGAAAATTAATAGCTACAGATACAACACTCCATCTTCCTGGGGTACTGGAAATGGATCCATAGAGAGCTTATCATACTTCTAAGTGTGGAATTGATGAAGAATAATTAGAGAGAAAACAGAGGAGAAGGAGAGAAGAGAATTTGAATTTTATTGTATTTGTCACACTCATTGTGTGTTACAACATCCATTATTTATACACCTTGTGTATTCTATTTTATACTCTAATATCCCCCTCAATCTCTTGCTTTGTTAAACCAAGTATGACATTGCAACAATGAATATAAAATACATGAGTACTTAATCATTTTTAACAGAAAGCAGTTTGGAAAAGAGAAAGAGAAGAGACGATTTATAGTGGAAGGATCAAACAAGACAAGCATAGGAAGGCGTGTGGCCAAAACATGTCAAAGTCAGCTAAGCTTTGAGGCCAATAGTATAGAAATCCAAAAGGAATGATTGATGTGAGAGAGAGAGAGACATCATGTGGATGGTGGGTGGGCCCAGGAAATTTGGCGGGGATGGGTCGATGTTGTATGATGAATGTTAATTTTCAGTTTCTTCTTCATCGAAGTAACCTTGAATTATGCAAACTACAAAAAAAAAACTAAGAATCTCAACTCCAGTGTTGTTTCAATGTAAAATCCACTTCATATCTTGTTTGTACTGCAAAATTGGAAAGGTAACACTGATCAAATAAAAAACTTACTGAACATAAAATCTTAAAACTCAAATGCTTGAAAAACTTACTTCAAAATAACAATTGCATTATTTAGTTTCTCCTGCCGACTTTCTTCCTTGTTTTTCTCCTGTTGAGTTTCCATGTATCTTCAATCATCCTATGAAACCATGCAGGTTTTTTTGTTCTGAACACGATGTATCCCATTGCAACTCCAAGCACGAACCCGCATCCATACCCCATTGCCATAGCTTTCCATCCAAATCCATCTCCAAACAATGTCGAATCATCTCCTTCCTTATAGCTTGATGGCGACAGTGACTGTTCTTGACCACCATCATGGTAGCATTCTTTTAGCACTGGAAATCCACATAGACGCAAGTTTCCTTCAAATGAGTTTGCATTAAAGGTGTTGAACTGCACTCCACTGGGTATGGGCCCCTCAAGCTGGTTATGTGAAAGGTTTAGGGTTCCAAGAAATGTTAGACCCCCCAGCTGCGTTGGAATTCTTCCGGTAAGCGAATTTGAAGATAGATCTAGTGATTCCAAATTGGTCAAGTTCCCTAACGATGACTGGATGTGACCGGTAAGGGAATTATGAGAGAGATTGAGTTGTTGGAGAGCTTTAAGGTTTCCGATCACCTTTGGAATCTCTCCGGTGAAACTGTTATCTGACAAATCGAGTACTCGGATTGTACTTCTGATCTTTTCAAACTCAATTTCTACACCTTTCCATGTCATTTGTATGGAGTAGACATAGGCAGTGTAATCTGTTGTCCTCATGTAAATCATGTTATGATCCAAGGCCATCATTGCTTCAAGACTATTGAGATACCTTGTTGGCAATGGCCCACTAAAATTATTGTCAGAGATGTCAAAAATCCGTAATTTAGAGAAGGCAGAATCATTTGCAGTTGGACCATTCACAAAACCTTGGAGTTTATTGGATTTTAGAATGAGAATTTGCAGCTCTGGAAGCGCTTCTAGAAAGTAGGGAAATGTATCCTCAATCTTATTGTTGCCAAGATCAAGAACTTCCAACATTGTGCAGTTGATGATAGACGGTAATATTTTCCCATCCAATTCATTTCCACCGAGGTTGAGATATTGCAAGCTATTATCCTTTGAAAATGTTGAAGGGATAGTGCCTTGAAGACTGTTCATGCCTAGATGCAATACTGAGAGCGAGTTGCTGAAGTTCCCCAGACATAGTGGCGTAGAACCACTCAAGCTGTTGTTGGACAAGTCCAGGACTCGAAGGGATCGCAACTTACAAATAGAAGAGGGAATTTCACCTGTCAATTTACTGTTGGGCGCAAGAATAAGGACGTCCAGGTACTGTTGTTTGAAAATTGAACTTGGGATTGAACCATGCAAGTTGTTATTGCTCAAATCAAGGTATGACAATAAACCGTGTTGGAATTCACTTATATTACCTATGAGATTATTGCTATGAAGGTCAAGATCTGTTAAATAAGGAAGAGCAAACAAAGAGGATGGTATTGTTCCATTGAAATTATTGAAATGGAGTTGCAAGCGCTGAAGCTGTAGAAGGTTTCCAAGTGAGGATGGAATGTTACCACTTAAAATATTATTTGAAAGGTCTAAATAGTAGAGATGTACAAGGTTTTTAAGTGATGATGATGGTACCTGACCGCTTAAATTGTTATTTGAGAGATCTAAATACGAGAGATGTACAAGGTTTTCAAGTAATGATGAGATCTGACCATTAAAATTGTTGTTTGAGAGGTCTAAATAGTGGAGCTGTACAAGGTTTTTAAGTGATGATGATGGTATCTGACAGCTTAAATTGTTATTTGAGAGGTCTAAAATGTAGAGCTGTGTGAGGTTACCAAGCAGGGTTAAATCTGATCTTATAATGCTAATATTACGAAGATGCATAACTCCTAACGACTTTAGATTACTGATCAAGTCGTTTTCTAAATAAAGTGAAATTCTCGTATCGGAAAGAACCAACACGGAGAGGACATTGCTCAAATTGGACGAAGGAAAAGAGCCAGTGAGGCCTTCGTTGTCATACAGAATGAGTGATTCAAGGTTTGGGAGGAGAAAGATGTTACTGTTAGAGTAGTATAAATAGAGGTTGTTGTAACACACAATGGGTGTCAGTCTATAACGATCAATATACAAAATATTGAAGAAGAATTCACACAGGAGAAGAGAATTGAGAACAGAGGGGAGAGAGAGAGAGAGAAGAATTTGAATTTTGTATATTGATCGTTATAGACTGACACCCATTGTGTGTTACAACAACCTCTATTTATACTACTCTAACATCCCCCCTCAATCTCATGCTTTGATAAACAAAACATGAGATTGCAACAATGAAAATGAAATACAAGAGTACTTAATTCTTTTGACAAACAATATGTAAGTGAGAGAAGAGAAGGAATTTCTTCGGTCTATTTCTTGACCGGAATTTCATTTATCTACTTCAGTTTTTTTTTTTCTGAAGGATTTCATTTGGCTTCTTCGACTTTTTCCGAAGTTTTTTCTTCGACTTTTCTTCGACTTTTTCGAAGTTTTTTGCCGATGAATTTCTTAATCGTGTAAGAATTCATTTTCTTCTTCTTCTTCTTCATTGGATTAAGTTTTTCTTAATCTTTCTTTTCAAAACGGTGGAAGGTTAGGCATAAAAGCGGCACACCACAACATAAACGACACAAACGACACACAAAACAGACACACAAAGCACACACAAAACGGCATCACACAACACCCAAACATAAAATCTAGGTTTTCAACAAATCTTCTGCAGCCACGCCATGCAGCCTCATCTCTTCTCGACCAAAAAAAATTTGCACTTCATCTTGTCGAATTTCTCTTTCAACAGCCTCACATCCTGACAAATAACGGATATTTCTCCTTGCAATGTTTCAACAACACAACCACGGTCCATAAGAAACTCCCGCAGCCTTGGCATCCTCCTCCACCCCCAATAAGTGAAGAAGTAGAAGATTTCGATTGCTGCTCGACACTTTTCCTGGAGAATATCGAGAGGTTGGAACAAGAACGCAAGGACCGTGAAGAAGCGAGCATCTAATGAGAGAAGATCTGGACCGTCGAATTCATGATCAAAAAATCGCCAGCGACTCCAGGACCTAAGCCCACACCTCTGGTAAATCAATTCTCCTCTCCCTCGATTGCTCTTTTTTTTTTTTTTTCACTCTGCTGTTGCTCTGTTTGAGCTTCACTTTTGTTGTGCAAAATTGGAATCCAGTAATTTGTTGCGCAGAGACTGAATAGTTGAGAGTAATACTGAGACTATATTATGATTTGTGTGTGTGGCTTTCGGCAGACTCTTTGAACACTGAGTGTTTGATTTAAGGAGTGGAGAGAAGAAGAGCAGAAGAAGAAGAGCAGAAGAAGAAGATGAGAGAAGTGATGATAAGGTTCATGGATTTGGCATGAAAAATGCTAGATGTTGTCATAGTAGCAACACGAATATGTATTTTAAGGAAGAACAGAGGAAATCACAGAGAATGAAACTATTATTGAAGGAACGTGCAAAGTATATTTCTGAGACTGGAGATTTGAAAAAAAAAAAAGAAGAACAGAACAGATATTACCATGAGTGGTATTGTAAATGAGGAGCAGCAGCGGCATGGATGATCATCTTCATCTTCAGCTGCAGATTTATTTATTTTTTTTTTTTTATTATTTTTTTTTTTGAATGATCCATTGAAGGATTGCGGAAGCTTGGATCAATTTATGCGTTAGCAAAACTGCTCTGATACCATGTTAGGATTGTGTAATTGATGAAGAATAATAAGAGAGAAAACAGAGGAGAGAGAACAGAGGAGAGGGAGAGAAGAGAATTTGAATTTTATTATCTTTGTCACCTCTATTGTGTGTTATAACAATCTCTATTTATACTACTCTAACAGTTACCTGGGAATTTCCCTTGCAATCCACAACCAAGAAGGGAAAGAGATGACAAAGAAGAGGACAGATTCGTCAAGGAATTAGGTGCTACCAAAGACATATCTAAAGAATCCAGAGCGAGGTCTCTTAGCTTGGTTAGGTTTTGAACAATCTTGTAAAGAGAAACTGGTTCTGCACTTAGATAGCGATTCCAAGAGAGGCGAAGGGACACCAACTCAGTGAGTTGCTCAAAATCATATGGAATCGAACCAGTAAAAGAGTTCGATCCAAGATCCAAGTACCGGAGGTGCTTAAGTTTCCCCATTGAGGATGGGAGTTTTCCTTGCAATCCACAGGAACGGAGTCTGAGCGATGACAGAGAAGAAGACAGATTCATCAAGGAATCGGGAACAACCAATGACATGTCTGCATAACTCAAATCGAGTTCTCTAAGCTTGGTTAGGTTCCGAACAATCTTGTCAAAAGAGATAGATTCTAGACTTGCATCGTTGTTCCCAGAGAGATCAAGCGAAACCAATTTGGAGAGGTGAGAGATTTCCGACGGAACTTGGCCTTCAAATTGGGAAGAAGATAGGTTAAGATGTGTGAGATTGGAGAGCTGGCCAAAACGAGAAGAAATATCGAGGGTGAAATAATTGGAAGAGAGGTCGAGCTTGCGAAGATGATGAAGAGAGAAGAGAGAATTATTGGAATGGAGGGTGCCGTAAAGCATGCTGGAAGAGAGGTCCAGTCCAGTGACTAGCCCGGTTTGCAAGTCACAAGTGACCCCATCCCAGAAGCAGCAGTCCGTACCCTCTTTCCATGACTCTGTTTTGGGGTATTGATCCTCCCTAGAGGTATTTAGAATGGAAAAGGATTGTTTGAATTGAAGGAGAGAAAGAGATTGGTGATGAGCACACAAAGGAGGAGGAGGAGAAGATGAAAGGGTGGAGTGGAAATGGAAGAGGATCAGAAAGAAAGAGAGGGAGAGCGGTGATAACCCCATGGCGGTAGGCTTAGATGAGAAATAAAATGAAGGCATTAGAAGGAGTATTTATAGACAAACCATTATCAACTCGATTTCTGCACTCATAAATTTTACGTTTATAATTAAATAATTTATGGAAAACATGGAAATAGTCTTTGCACGATCCAAAAGTCTTTGCACTAATGACTGCTTTTAATAAAAGAGGGAAACCAGTCATCATTTGGTCTTTCTTTTTCCTCCTTGACCTCCTAGTCTTGGTGCTGAACACGGAAATGCAAGTATTTCCACGCAATTGATAAAGGAGAGTACTGTTTGAAACACGGCTATATAAATGTCCGAAATCACATGTGACGTGCTAATCGATTCAGCTTTTTAGACCAACGGGTTTTCACATGTAGTACCACGTTGTATACACGTTTTATTTATCTGTGAGAATTCAAGGCCAATATGGACATATATAGCGTTTACACTCCTTCATCCTCCCAGCAAGTTCCTCCAGCTGTTTACTTTGTCTATTAGAATCTTTAAAGATCAGTGAGCAGACAAAAAGAAAGAAGTATCACAACTACAGCTAGTTGATTTAAGGCCCAGGCACAAAATAGAAATGAGGAATGGGAAACATCCAACAAAAAGAAAGAAGTATCATAACTACAGCTAGTGGATTATCTAAAGTTAGCTGGTTCTGCGTGTAAGTTTTAATTTATTTTTGATAACCCTTAAACTGAAATTATAATATTTTAAATACTTAAAAATTATAATCTAAGAGTAAAAAATTAACAACTCTTTTTTTATTTTTAAAACTCTTGACAGTTATAATAGCTACAATCGTTTAATTTCCCAACAACTATATTTTATTGGCTTTGTAACAACCCATTACATAATGACTATCTATAAATATCATGTACTTATTTTTCATATGCACTTATTCATGTAGTGTTTATTCTTTTAGTGTTGTTCTAGCTGTTTTCGCTGTCCTCTTTCGTTAAAAAATAACTTGTTGGATCCTGAGGGATACCCTGTTGTATAAAAAGTATCCTTAAGGACAGTGTCAATGCACGACTCAAGTTTATCTGTTTTGTTTATATTCTTTGTATTAGTTTTACAAAATGAATCAACATTAACAGTTTGCCTTTTTAACTTGCAGTCCTACTCTTTTTCTCTTCTCTTTCTCGAAGTATTGCTCACATCTTTTAACCCATAAAAACTTTTGTGATTGTAAATCTGTGAACAACCTTTGAACAAGTAAAACTTTTGGAATTGAACCCTTTGAATTCATCATCTTGTTAGACTTCATATAACTAACTATCATGTAGAAGATGTTTGGAACCATTAGCTGTAGTTTTATGAATATTTAATAATGATGATGTATCCTTCCTACTTTAGTCATATATTGTTTGGGAGATTTTATCCTTCCTACTTTGTTCTGCACACAATCTTTGCTTGCAAAACTAAGTGATATTGATGGTGAAGTGAACAATTTTAGTAACACGAGCTGATAATTTGTAAAGTTCCTTTTGAAAATTCTATCATCTTGTGATCTCCTTTTATAATCTTTGCAGGGATCCTTAGCCTCAGCTGCAACATTTTGCTTGATTAGCTGGGCAGTTGTTAGAAGAGGCCCTTCCTATCCTCCTGTGTTGGTTTCCTTTCTTTCTTTTTTAACAAATAATTTATTGTTTCCAAAATCTACCCTCTCGTTTTATTGCTAATTAAATGGAGATTATTATGATTGCAGATTGTTGGGCATGGTTTTGATAATAATTGGTTTGTACTCCTTTTTGTTGGGAAAAAACAAGGAGATGACAAACATGCCCAAGTCAAGCATAGAAGCTGCCACAACAGTAGAATCTACAAAGGTTCAGCCAGCTTCTCCTCTTACTATCACTAATGAAGATATTGAATGTCATTCTGTCAAGGTTTATATCTCTGCACTTTCGCTGGGATATAAATTTGAGAATAAATCCTTTGATTAAAAATTTGGAAACAACTCAATGGTTTTATAAAGGATTTTGTAATTAAATCCTTGAAGAGTGAACACAGTGTATATCTTTGCCTTTTCAATGGGATCCAAATTTGAGAATATATCTTTTGATTACAATTTGGAAACAACTCCATGGATTTATTTCGGAGGCAATATTCTGAAGGTGGAGAAAATTAGAGAAATAGAGTTTCAATGTGCAAAAGTAAATTTGCAGGATTTGTTTATTCTTAATTAGATTGGCATGGTGCTCTTAGTTAGTTTATCATGTAGACAGAAATAAATAGAACAAAAACCTTTCAATAGTAGCTTCTCTATTATTATTCGGATTTGCAGAGATAGCTGAAAGCTTGTATAGCTGAAGGTGTTTGTGATGGATGGGAGAAAATTAATAGCTACAGATACAATACTCTATCTTCCAGGGGTACTGGAAATGTATCCATAGAGAGCTTAGCAGTGCAGATAGTACCACCTGAGAAACCACCACAAACACCATCAGGTTAGCTCGCTGAAAGGCTAATTGTAACAGAGTCAAAATCTAGCGTGGATATGCTTGTCGCGACGATGTTCTTTTCGCTTCGCACCCCGCCATCCCCAGAGGGGGAGACGGCGCGCAGTGAAAAGGAGGGGTTTATAGTCATAAAAATTACGACTATAATTATCACGAGTCGCCACCTAATATTAAGGTCACTAGGAAACCTATTAGTATGCGAGAGTCTGGGTAAGGGGACTTGTTGTGCAAGGGGAAGACGCATTACCCCCAGTGCACCCTCCCTAAGGCAATCTACATCGTTGTTTGATTGTTTTTCTAAGTCAATTTTTATTCGTTGGTCTTTTCTAAGGTTAGACATAGATCTCTCTTCGTGAGAGAATCTCTACCTCATTGCGAGTTGAAAAACTAACCAAAAAGAATTTTACATTACATTTTGAAAACCCCATTTTTAACTATCTGCGAGTGTACTTTACAATATAATTTTACACCGCGATAGCTAAAATAAAATAATTGTTAATTTTTTTTATATTTTGGTCAAATTCCAACGGATAATCATAAACTGGTTACGATATCCAATTTTCGTTTCAAAACATGAAAGATGCAACACATATATTTTTTTTACGAAAAATATGCTTGCAAAACCTTGGAATTTGGCCGTATGCATGAAAATAACACATTTTTTTGTTTTTTTGCAAATTTTTCATTTTGTATTTTTTTTATATTTCTTCTATTTGTAGACAGAAAAGAAAAAGAAAAATAAATAAATTTTATGGGGTGGTTGTCCAGCCCGACCCACCCATTATTCTGCACGTGAACAATGGGTGTAAGTCCCATTGTTCATATGCATAATAGTGGGATAGGGGAATGAATTAATTCACTCTCCCACTGTTCACCACAATGGTGAACAGTAAAACCAAGGTTGATGGAGGGTGATGACCGGCATACCTGTCACTGCTGCCGGGTAGAGGCTGAGGTGGTTCTTTCTGTGGTGGCGGCGTCGGAAACGGTGGCCGAGGGAGGTGCTGGAAGCTGGCTGGTTTAGATCATTGCAACTATTGTTGTTGCTGCCTTGTCGTAGGCCACGACTGGGTTGTTTTTGTGGAGGAGAAGTTGTCGGTGGTGAGGGTGGTGGTGTTAGGTGGGTATCCAGCTGCTGTTGGTGGAGAGAAGGGGCTACTGGTGTGACTGTTTTTTTAGACAGAGAGAACTGCCGACTGAAAGAGAAACACTGTTTTGCGCTGTAATTTTACTATGCTATTATCTTCCCTATTTTGCTCTCTGTTATTTTTTTCTCACCCTTTCCCTGTCTATTTGTTCGTTCCCCTCTTTTCTGTGTCCCCCTTTTATAGGCTCAACGTATGCAACTTGCAGGTATGCGAGTGATGTCAAGAATATGGTGTGTTTAATGGTAGATTGCAGTGCATGGCTGCCGGCATGTCACCAGCATGGTTGCCGGTAATGCCTTTGTCCAGTTTTTTTTTAATATAAAATATATATAAAAAAATGGGTTGTGACAAAAAGAAGTATTTTAACTGGAAAACCGGGAAGAATGATGTTTTTTCCCTTCAATTTTATCTTTTGATTTCACCCAAAAAGTTTTGTCGCCAAAAGTTTTGATCTTCTCAATTTAACCCAAATTAAGGTTTTAAACTTAATTTCTCACTAATTAAGCTCTTAATAAAAATTATTTGACCCATTTAAAGTATAATTAAGTCCTTGCGCTTTATTAAATTCTTCAACTAGGCACAAAAGAGGTACGATGGGGTTGTCCAAAATATCCAAAATTTCCACCTTGATTCTTCTACCGACGCCAACCCATTTTATTTTATTTTTGTTATTTTGTTTTATTTTGGGTAGACTTAGGGGAATAACCTAGAATTGGGTCATGACAACACTGATGAGAAACATAGCTAGGATGACACAGTTGATAGTGTAAGGCCGCAGCAAAATTCGACAGCAAAAATAGTGTCAACAGAATTCGGCAGCAAAGGCAGTGTCTGTGAATTCAAAAGCACATGTTGGGTCATTCACGTCATGGGTACTAAATTGGCATGAACGTGTAGGACTTGGATTATGGACTGACAATTGAGACATGTAGTGTAGTGGGTTGTTATGACAATTTGTCGAGCATGAAAGTTTGGGCTTAGAATGCCCACCTTGTGCATACTACATACGAATTTGTGTATTTCCTTTGTTTACAATATTAATAAAGGTTGAGAGTTTTTCCATACATAACGTGTGCTTATTTGCATCCCTTTTATACTTGTGTATTCCACTTGTCTTGCAACAAGAAAAAGTGTGGGGAACCTCTAGGGTGAGGGGAAGCAGTTGTATAGACAAACATGAGTGAAAGGCGAGGAAAGACTAAGTCTAGCAGGGGGCTGGCATGCCGCATAAGAGCAAAAATTTATCCCGTGACACTAATCCTACAAGAGATTTTTTTTCTTTACTCACTTTCTTTTGCATTCATTTAGGATAATCTGAATCAACTCAGGTTAACTACCTAACAAAATAATTAGGAATATAAAATTGAGATAATTTCATAGAAAAGAAAGGAAAAAAAAAACAAATAATGAAACACAAGGCCTAAAAAACTAATTTCAAATGATGAAACTGAAAAACAAAATAAAAAAAAAGTAACATCAAAGAAAAAACTTGAGTAAACACAAGTTAACTTGACTAATTCATTAGTCATGATATGATATTAGGATTAAAAAATAAATTTTAAAAAATAAAGAACATGGCAACAAAGATAAGAGTTAGAAAAAGCTAAAA
This sequence comes from Salix viminalis, assembly GCA_029228465.1. NCBI lineage: Eukaryota > Viridiplantae > Streptophyta > Magnoliopsida > Malpighiales > Salicaceae > Salix > Salix viminalis. Next base: position 10,113,342 of record CM055437.1, read on the forward strand.
AACTCAAGTTAACCTGGGTTAGCTGTACTAACCGACACTCTAGATAACCTAATATGAAATGAAAATTACAAAGCTCAAGGATCAATGATTTAATGTTAAATGATGAAACAAAAAAAAAATTCATTTACAAAAAAAAAAATGTATTACCACATAAAAATTTGTATAGATTTAGTTCTTGAAGATCCAATTTTACTAAGAGATAGAGATTATTTTAAAAATATATTTAATATAAAACAAATATTAAATTGATATTTATTTTAATATTTTTTTATATAATTTTAATATGTTGATAGTTAAAAATTATATTATAATATATTTTCAAATAAAAACTATTTTTTTAAAAAGATTGTACACTACAATACAATACAAAAGACATAAAATAATATTTTACTTTCCCATCATCATCATCATCATCATCATTAAAGATAGGTGTGTTTGCCATACACATTATATATTATCTCAAGTTTATATCAAGAAGAGTTGATGAAGAAAATGGCAATTCAAGAAATAAATAACAAATGAAACTCAATTAGGGAGACAATTATCATGAGACAAGTGGTTGAAAAAAAGGATGAGCCTTAAAAAGCACACTAACTTAACCCTGCTCAAGTTCCTGAGGGTAGAAAGTCCAGGAATTACAGCTTGTAGGAAGAAGGGGTCAAGGGGAGATGAACAAAAACCGGCCAATGGCTTTACGTGCAGCTCAAAAGTCAACAACAACGACCTCCAGTTACATCACGCATGGCCCGAAAGCTAGCATGGAAATGCTTGCTGCACGTCTTCTTCGAACACATAATTATTAATTAAATTAATTATTAATCTTCTCTTCACTTCTACTGCTTCCCCATTAACCTTTCGTGTGCTTCAAATGTTAATTTCTTTTATTAATAATTTATTTAATAGTGTCTTCATACTAATTGACTTTCTAATAATAATTGGTGAAGTATATTTTTTGTGCTGCATAAATTACATCGTCCATCTACTATTTTTTCTTCTCAATGCCTCCCCTATATGTCCTAAGCCGCCGCCCCTTATTCTCTTTCTTTATCTTTTTTTTTCCTCCTTAATATTATAATTTTTACAAATTTGGTAGTTATAAATTTGTTCACGACCGTCCTTGAATCATAAATTTCCTCAAAATATTCCTCATACATGGAATTCAAACAATACATTGTCCCTAGTTTTACAAACATTATCTTAATTTAAATGCTTAAAGAACTCTCTTTTTCCATGTTTCACTTACTGCATTGTCACTTCTATTTGATTTGAGAATTAAAGAATAGCTAGTATATAGTTGATTAGCAAAAGATTTGCCAAACACCTTATTGAACTAACAATATATTATTATTATTATTATTATTATTATTATTATTATTATTATTATTATTATTATTATTATATATATATATAGTGGTGAACTCGTAAATTTCATCCTCCATTAATAATTAGAATTCAAGTCCCAAACCGAGCAATAACAAATAAGTTTGAGTGGTTTGTTTTTGAAGTATTTCCATACCTTTATCGTATGGCTACTGTAAAGCATATACTTGGATGCCTTGGCCTCAGCTGCAACGAATTTGGTGCAGCTACTTATTCTACGTCCAACTCCAGCAAGCCCTAGAATCACATCAGTGGATAAAAGGCTAAGGAGCTAGTGGATGAGCATTATTTGTTCACTCTGTGGCCGAGGCTAAAAATTCTGTGGGGGGTCCACATATCCCTTGTAAATCCAGGCCCCCCTGTCTTAAATTCATTCCACACCTTGCCTTGTTCACCTCAAAAATGTTTTAATTTGGAACATTTCTACGATGTTTCATGTGCACCAAGGAGAAGGAACGACAGAATTAATTAATGTCAGACACGATAACATGAATAAAAAAATTTATAAAATTAAAAGCTAAAGGGAACAAAAATAAGAGAAAAAAAAAACATGCAGACGCTATAGCATCATTCCTTCGTATTGACGAACGATTATATTATCGAGTTGCTCTTGAAAATTTGGCCTTTGGTTAATATATGCAAACATTATAGCATTCTTTTTTATCGATCGAGCTCATGGCATCACCAATTTATATATATGGAGTTCATATAATATTTTATAGAACTTGCAAATTGGTAAGATGAGAGTCAATAGAAATCAAAATTGGAATTTCTCGAGCTAGTTTTTTCAAACTAGGACAAAATACCCTCGATTCCTATATAATCATACTGTATTGTTCAGTATTCTTACATGATTATGTATCTATAAATATTTTTTAATTATAAAATAACTCTATTTTCAAGCCAAGTTACAACTTACAAGAATAGTTCATTGATCACATTAGGATGCCTTATGAAATTAATTACGGTCCAAGTTTTGCCTCCCATAAACATAATCAAGAATCTAATCGTTATGAGCCACCGATCAAATTCATAGATCTCATTTCAACCACCATATATGTGCATCGAGTGGATTATCCTCTTGTTTTTTATATTCGACCGACTTGCACTTGAAAGTCATGAACCCAAATTCCATATCATAATAATAAATCTAAGAGGTTATTCTAGTGATTAAGGAAATATATGTTTATTTATTTATTTTTGACGTTTTGGATTTAATTTTTTAGAATATTGCACGAGTAAATTTATAATTTTTTTATTAAATAAATATTCAAGACTTACAAGAGGAATGAACAATTAAAATCATTTGAAAATATATTTCATTATCAAATAAGAAAAATAAAAACAAGCTCACATATCAAAAACTCTGAGGCTATAATAGGCATATTGTTTGCAATAAACTTTTTTAGGCCACGGTTAATTAAATCAAGTCATAACAATTTGGTTTGCATGGAGTATATAAAGCATAGACATCGCACAAGAATGAAGACTCAAGGGAATGAGTTGCCTTTCTTTAGTCGCACCGCACCACCATTTTCACAATATTCTTGCTATTCTTCTTCTCCTTGTTGTTGGTGGTGGTTGTGGTGGCTTTTCTTCTTCCTTCCTCCTTTGATTGGCTGCTTCAAAACGGCCTCTACTACTGCCACCACAACCTTTTCCTTCAAAACTAGTCTTCCCTCCTCCCCTGCCTCCACCCCACTTGTCATATCTTCTTCTTCTTTTCCGTTGTGGTGCCTCAGAATTTGATCCTTTGTTTTGAAATTTGAGTGTAAGAAAGGTAATAGAAAGAAATGAGAAAGGAAAGGAGATCAAGAATAGGAAGTTATGCAATATCATCATCAATGTCAATGAGAGATCATCGGCAACAACCTTGTATAACTTGTACAACGTTTAATATTCTCGCACCTATCTATAAACGTCTTAACATTAACAATGATCAAGATCAGAATTCACGTGAAAGCGATTACAGGGCCTACTGGCTTGTCAGAAACCAGAGGATTTTGGACTCTTTGTTGCGTGAAAGATCTTCCATAATTTGTCTTCAGGTTCTTCTCTCTCTGCCCCGGTCTCTGTCTCTGTTTCTTTATGGTTTCGATGATTATTTTGTTCTGTTTGTTGATTGTTTCAAATTGGTGTAGGAATTTTGGTTGGGAAATGAAGAGTTGGTTAGCATGTATGAGAAGAGATTCGGTGATGCAGGCTATCTCAATTTCAAGCTTGCACGAACCAACAACCGTGGTGATGGTTGGTACCTCTCTTCATTTCTCATCTTGGAATTCTCTCTGGAATCCCTTTTGTTTATACATTTAAAATCTGATTTTTCTTTTTAATGAATTCTGCTATTTCATAGTTTACCATTTTGTGCAAAGATCGAGACTTTAATACAATTTCTGGATCGAGGTGTAATCAGACATTATAGGCCGTGTTCCAGGAGTTTGCTAATTCCATCTGCATTTGATGTTTCTTGTTTCATCAATTGTCCCGTCACTATTACCGAATGGTTTAATGTCTCAAAACTGGACAAAATAGGGAAGAAATCTTCCAAATTTGACCAATTCCTTTGCTTACTTTTCTCTTTGACTATCTTTAGGAAAATTCTTCCATGTTTTCAAAAATAGGAATAAATGGTCTTAGATACAATTAAATTGCAGAAGAAACAATGAGCAAAATTTTCTTCTGCTGAATCCTCTTGAACATACTGTGTCATTGTATGATATCTCAGGCCTATTAATCGCTGTGCGCAAGGACTATTTCAGAGTTATTAACCATAGGGAATTGTTGTTCAATGATTGTGGGGATCGAGTTGCTCAGCTGTTGCATGTTGAATTAGCTGCTCCCTGTTCACCAAGCCGGAACAATGACACTCGCCAAGAAATTCTCATTGTCAATACCCACCTGTTATTTCCTCATGATTCAAGTTTGTCTCTTGTAAGATTGAATCAGGTAAGTACATTTTCAACCCTCTGTTTTTCTCTTTTCTATCTTCTTCACAGGTACCTTCTTACTATCCTTGGTTTTGACCTGTGCTGTATGATTGCAATAACAGGTCTACAAAATCCTGCAGTATGTGGAATCTTATCAGAAAGAAAACAAGCTCAGCCCAACGCCGATTATGCTTTGCGGGTAATTACAGGATCATATGCTAGATTTCATAAAGAAACTATTCCCACTTGGTAGATTCTATGCCCTTCACACAATCACTCTCGTTGTATTTTTTAACCTTTACTTGTGCTTTCTGCAGTGACTGGAATGGGAGCAAACGTGGGCATGTTTACAAGTTCCTCAGGTCACAAGGCTTTGTTTCATCATATGATACTGCTCATCAGTAAACTGATGCGGATGCTCACAAGGTCCTTTTTTCATGTTCAGACTAGTAATGATTTATTTTCTTCGATAGAAACCACAGTGTAAATTAAAATTTAGCAAGCCAGCTTATCTTGTGGATGTCAACTAGTTAATGTTCCTCTTTGAAGAGACATCCCCATATGACCTAAAATCTGTGACCTAGTTTTCGGTCAATTATGGCATTTGTGATCTTTTTTGCAACTTCCAGTTACTTCTTCAAGTCCCATAGAAACTGCCCTAGTATATTTTTTCCATGTTCATATTCATCACTAATACAATCAACAAACCAAATCTCATCCTATAGAATCCAATCGAATGATTTAAAGAAGCCAAATACACATCAAGAAAATCTGATCAAACTATATATAAAAAAAATTGAATAAAAACAAAGCGTCATGATTTTTATTACCTTATAGGTCGCCTTCTGTTTCTTGCTCCTCTTCTTCTTTAGATCACAAGTTTAAAAAGCTTCCAAAAAATCCAACTTTCTCAGTCAACTACTAACAAGTCTCCATCATTCAATACGAAAAGATGCAAGAGCATATAGTTTCCTTCATAAAGCAACAAAACACTCAAATCAGCACATGGGCAAGGACCAGCCTCTAACTTGACTTTATGGAACTCTCCAAGAAAAACAGAGACAATATTAAAAATTTATAATGATAGCCTCTAAGTTATTTCAAATCGTAGATTTTTTTAATTAATTCCATTAAATAATTTATATATATGAAACAATATTAATTAAATGGGTCAAGATAATCACTTAGCGAAAGGGAATAAACAGGCACAGTCCAATCGTCATTTGATTGTGTTTGACCTTTCGTTCTTTTGCACCAAAAAAGTCAAGAATAAGGAAATTGTCAACAAAAATATAAATGATTTGAAGCTGGATTTTATTGTTAACAACAAACTATTACATAAATGGTTTCTTCTTCATTGATTATGCAAACTACAAAAAAAAAAAACTAAGAATCTGCAACTCCAGTGTTGTTTCAATGTAAAACCTACTTCATATCTTGTTTGTACTACAAAATTAGAAAGGTAAGACTGATCAAATAAAAAACTTACTAAACATAAAATCTTCATACTCAAATGCTTGAAAAACTTAATTCAAAATATCAATTGCATTATTTAATTTCTTCTACTGACTTTCTTCCTTGTTTTTTTCTTGTTGAGATTCCATGTATCTTCTACCATCCTATGAAACCATGCAGGTTTTTTTGTTCTGAATACGATGTATCCCATTGCAACTCCAAGCACGAACCCGCATCCATACCCCATTGCCACAGCTTTCCATCCAAATCCATCTCCAAACAATTTCGAATCATCTCCTTCATTATAGCTTGATGGCGGCAGTGACTGTTCCTCACCATCACAGGAGCAATTTTTTAGCACTGGAAATCCACATAAACCCAAGTTTCCTTCAAATAAGCTTGCATTAAAGGTGTTGAACTGCTCTCCAGTGGGTATGGGCCCCTCGAGCTGGTTATGCGAAAGGTTTAGGATTGCAAGAAATTTTAGACCCCCCAGCTGCGTTGGAATCCTTCCGGTAAGCAAGTTTGAAGATAGATCTAGTGATTCCAAATTGGTCAAAATCCCTAACGATGACTGGATGTGACCGGTAAGGGAATTATGAGAGAGGTTGAGTTGTTGGAGTGCTTTAAGGCTTCCAATCACCTTTGGAATTTGTCCGATGAAACTGTTATCTGATAAATCGAGTACTCTGATGGTACTTTGGATCTTTTCAAAATTAATCTCTACACTTTTCCATATCATTTGTACGGAGTAGACATAGCTAGTGTAATTTGTTGTCCCCATGTAAATCATGTTATGATCTGAGGCCATCATTGCTTCAAGACTATTGAAATACCCTGTTGGCAATGACCCACTAAAATTATTGGCAGAGATGTCAAAAATCCGTAATTTAGAGAAGGCAGAATCATATTCAGGCGGACCATTCACAAAACCTTGGAGTTTATTGGATCTTAGAATGAGAATTTGCAGCTCTGAAAGCGCTTCTAGAAAATAGGGAAATGTATCCTCAATCTTATTGTTGCCAAGATCAAGAACTTCCAACATTGTGCAGTTGATGATAGACGGTGATATTTTCCCTTCCAGTTCATTTCCACCGAGGTTGAGATATTGCAAGCTATTATACTCTGAAAATGTTGAAGGGATAGTGCCTTGAAGATTGTTCATGCCTAGATGCAATATTGAGAGCCAGTTGCTGAAGTTCCCCAGACATAGTGGTGTAGAACCACTCAAGCTGTTGTTGGACAAGTCCAGGACTCGAAGGGATTTCAACTTGCAAATAGAAGAAGAAATTTCACCTGTCAATTTAGTGTTGGACGCAAGAATAAGGACTTCCAAGTGCTCTTGTTTGAAAATTGAACTTGGGATTGTACCGTGCAAGTTGTTATTGCTCAAATCAAGGTATCTCCATGAATCATGTTGGAATTCACTTATATTACCTCTCAGATTATTGCTATGAAGGTCAAGATGTTGTAAAGAAGGAAGAGCAAACAAAGAGGATGGTATTGTTCCATTGAAATTATTGGAATTGAGAACTAAGTATTCAAGATGTACAAGGTTTCGAAGTGATGTTGGGATATGACTACTAAAATTGTTATTTGAGAATTCTAAATTAGTAAGTTGTATAAGCTTTCCAAGTGATGATGGGATCTCACCATTAAAATTGTTATTTGAAAGGTCTAAATAGGTGAGTTGTGCAAATTTTCCAAATGATGATGGGATTTTACCGTTCAAATTATTGTTGGAGAGGTCGAAATAGAGAAGCTGTATAAGATTTCCAAATGATGATGGTATCAGACCACTAAAATTGTTATTTGAGAGGTATAAATAGTTGAGTTGTACAAGGTTTCCCAGTAATGATGGAATTTCACCACTAAAATTGTTATATGAGAGATCTAAACTAGTGAGTTGTGTGAGATTACCAAGCAAGGCTAAATCTGATCTTATAATGCTACTATCACTAAGAATCATATCTCTTAACGACTTTAGATTACTGATCAAGTCATTTTCTAAATAAAGTGAAATTCTCGTATTAGAAAGATCCAACAGGGAGAGGACATTGCTCAAATTGGATGAAGGAAATGAGCCAGTGAGGCCTTCGTTGTCTGACAGAGAGAGTGCTTCAAGGTTTGGGAGGAGAAAGACGTTACCTGGGAATTTCCCTTGCAATCCACAATCACCAAGGAAAAGAGATGACAAAGAAGAGGACAGATTCGCCAAGGAATTAGGTGCTACCAAAGACATATTTACAGATTCCAAAGCGAGTTCTCTTAGTTTGGTTAGGTTTTGAACAATCTTGTAAAGAGAAACTGGTTCTGCACTTAGATAGTCGTTTCCAAAGAGACGAAGGGAAACCAACTCAGTGAGTTGCTCAAAATCATATGGAATCGAACCAGTAAAATTGTTCCATCCAAGACCCAAGTATCGGAGGTGCTTAAATTTCCCCATTGAGGATGGGAGTTTTCCTTGCAATCGACAGTCATCAAGTTTGAGCGATGACAGAGAAGAAGACAGATTCATCAAGGAATCGGGAACAACCAATGACATGTTTGCCCGACTCAAATCGAGTTCTCTAAGCTTGGTTAGATTCCGAACAATCTTGTCGAAAGTAATTGGTTCTAGACTTGGATTGAGGTTCCAAGAGAGATCAAGCGAAACCAATTTGGAGAGGTGAGAGATTTCCGACGGAACTTGGCCTTCAAAACTGGACCAAGATAGGTTAAGATGTGTGAGATTGGAGAACTGGCCAAATCGAGAAGAAATATAGGTGGTGCTGAAATTATTGAAAGAGAGGTCGAGCTTCCGAAGATGATGAAGAGAGAAGAGAGAATTATTGGAATGGAGGGTGCCGTGAAGCATGCTGGAAGAGAGGTCCAGTCCAGTGACTAGCCCGGTTTGCAAGTCACAAGTGACCCCATCCCAGAAGCAGCAGTCCGTACCCTCTTTCCATGACTCTGTTTTTGGTCTACCATACAGATATGGAGAAGAGCTCATTTGAATGGAAAAGGATTGTTTGAATTGAAGGAGAGAAAGAGATTGGTGATGAGCGCACAAAGGAGGAGAAGAAGATGAAAGGGTGGAGTGGAAATGGAAGAGGATCAGAATGAAAGAGAGGGAGAGTGCAAACCCCATGGCTGTCGGCTTAGATGAGAAACAAACAGAAGGCATTAGAAGGAGTATTTATAGACAAACCATTATCAGATTGTGCTATTCAACTCAGTATCAATTTTACGTTTTTAAATTTTCTACCATTATCACTTGTGACGGTGCCCAGGTCTTTACTTTTCCAGCAAGCGGTGCTAGTGGTGGTTGAAGAACTGGGCCATAAATCCTTCAAGTTCCTTAACTGTTGGTGGTTGAGGTCTGACTTTTGGGTGGTCATTCTAGAAAGGACACGGGCACTTAAGATTTTCAAGGAGGGTCCAAGGGAATGAAATGGTTCTAAGGTGGGAAATATTGATGAAAAAAATTACAGCCCTTGATTTGGAATCAGAAAACTTAGAAAATCAGAAGAAAACCAGGGAATTATCTCTATCAGATCAGGAAAGATGTGAATTGATAGTGAGTGAGCTCAGGCCTTTGGGAATATGATGGAAACAAAGCTCCTGACCTTGACGGTACCAATTTCTTTTTATAAAAAAGCGTGGGATACAATCAGTAGTTGAATTGCTTTGGAGATGTGGGAATTCTGATACAGGATTGTGGAAAGATGTTGTCTCGTTCAGTATCCATAAGCTGACACCGGCATTAGATTTATCCTTGGACAGGGTTAACGCTACGGTAGTAAGTGACTACGTCACTTTAGATTGGCAGTACAATTTTCTAATTTTCTAATGTAATAATTGTTGGATTGGAGCTTGTTTTTCAGTATCATCAACTACGAAACCAGTTATCATTCGGCCTGTACTTTTCCTCTTTGACTTCCAAGTCTAGGGTAGGGTACAGATATTGTCTAGTATGTGGTGCTGAATGAAGGTTGAATTATTCAATTGCAAGTATTTCCACACAATAAATGAGAGTACTGTTTTATAAATGTTTCTAAGACATCATAAATATAATAAAATAAAATCAAGAAAAAAGAGAGTGAGTTTTCAAAGTTTAGACCGATGAGTTTCAAAGACTGATTCAAGTGAATAGTTAAAAGACAAAACCACCAAATTTGAGAGAAAGAGAGAACATTTTACGCAAATCAAAAAAGCCCATTGACAACTCTAACTCAAGAAATGAAAGAAGACAACAAGCGAGAGAAATACCTATAAAAACCCCAACTTTGTGACAATGACTTAGTCAAAGGAAGCAATTCAGGTCCAACTTTGAATTTTTTTTTGAATTAATATTTTATTTACTCTTTTATTATTATTTTAATATAATAGGAAAACCAGTCATCATTCGGCCTGTCCTTTTCCTCCTTGACCTCCAAGTCTAGGGTACACATATTGTCTAGTATGTGGTGCTGAATGAAGGTTGGATTATTCAATTGCAAGTATTTCCACGCAATAAATGAGAGTATTGTTTGAAACACGACTTTATAAATGTTTCTAAGACATCATAAATATAATCAAATAAAACCAAGAAAAAAGAGAGTGAGTTTTCAGAGTTTAGACCGATGGGTTTTAAGCACTAATTCAAGTGAATAGTTAAATGATAAAACCACCAAATTTGAGAGAAAGAGAGAGAATTTTTAGCAAACCAGAAAAGCCCATGAACAACTCTAAGAGCAAGTCCAATTGTAAAAGCTATTTTGGAAAGCTAAATTGATAAAATGACATTTTGAATAGCGTAAATATGATTTTTTTGATTACAAATTTGGAAACAACTCGATGGATTTTATTCGGGAGGCAATATTCGCACTCATAGATCAAGTCGAACTCATGAATTCATCATAACAAATGGAAAACAATTAGTTACCATCGTCTACTTAGCTTATTGACCCATTTGCTTGTTGTTGCTATATATATAAAAAAATCAAATTATGTCTGTAATTAATTCATTACCAAGAAATTGCGTATAAAATATTTTGGTCTATTATTTGGTGTATGTAAACACTGAATTATTTCAACATAAGGATTTCTTGCGCTACTAAATTATTGCAACCAACATTACGATTATAATTTTAAGACTAAAAAACAAAGCCCTATTCACTTACCTTTCCTTTTCTTTTTATTTTTATCAGCAATAAAAACTACATTTTTTCTTACAACTTATCAACCGTTGGAAAAACAAACATGAAGCAACCAACAAGGTTGTCAAAACTCAAAATCCGTTTACTTTTGAAATTGATTTTCATTTGAAAATGTATTACAATAATATTTTTTATTTTTAATAATCACTTTTGACATCAACATATAAAAATAACTGAAAAACACTAAAATAAATTAATTTAAAAATAAAAATTCAATTTTATTTTGAAATGAAATGCGAAACTGAGCTGAAGCAAACTGTGGCTATTTTGCTCTGTCCATTGTCAGGGAGTGCCGTGGATATTGTCAGGCAATCGCTTACCACGCCCCAATATTATTGTATTTCTCCAACGTTTAATGAAATTCTTTTCAATGACTTTGAATGGAGACTGAAGACAATGTTTAAGTTATAATGGTTGCCAGCATAGTTATACACTCCATCTCATTTGATTTCATGTGTTGATTTAACGTTTGAAATAAGACAAAAAAAATTTAAATCTAGAGGATTCCATAGAAACGAGACTTGTTCACGCTAATTTTGATTTATTTTTTTTGTGTTTGAAATGAAATCATTTGGGGTTTTATTTTTTCATAACAAATTTATTTTATTTAAAAAATTTAAAACAATACTGTTTTGAAATCTATTTGGATTAACATGATACCCCATCTTAATTTCATGATTTAAATCATGAGTTTTGTGATTTAACCGAGTTGACTTGGATTATTTTTGTATTGATTTTCTCCCAACTTCATCTTTCAATATTGAATTGATAGGAAATTGAACTACATTATTATTTTTTAATTTCTTTTATATGAGATTATTATGGTGTCATAACTTGAGTTGCAAGTTTTGTGAGTTAATGAGGTTGACTTAAGTTTTTTTCTTGGTTATTTTTTTAATTGAATATTTTTTTTTAACTTCATCTTTTAATATTAGATTGATTAAAAAATATTTGTAAGCCATGTTCATGTCAGTTAGACCAGCCCCACAAGCATTGCAGAAGCTAAGAGAGGGAGCTAGAATGTAGGCAACAACTACATAGTACCACTTTAGCTCCGGAAACATGAGAGGGATGGCATGGATGGAAATGATGGAGAAGGTGATGTACCCTAAACATGCTACCCAAAGAGGGATGCCCTCTCTTAAGAAGACTTCATTTCTTTTCTGATCATCAAGAACTTGTTCTTTGTCTTCTGCAATTGCAAGTGGAAAACAAAATTAATGAAGTTTCTATGACGAAATCAACAGCATCAACACTAGGATGTCATTGGTTGCAGCAAATCAAATCACAGAATATAAGAGCAGTCCGAAAACCACCAAGAAATTAGAAATGAAAATTCCTGAAGTCTCTGATCAGGTTATGGGGGAACTGTAACTGGAAAGGGAAGGCTTAGCTATGCAATGCGCTGTTCATAGGTAACATGTTGAACAAAATAACATCAACTCCTGGCATGAATGACCGACCGGTTTGAATTCTGTGTTAGCAGGACAAATCGTAATTTCTTATACTTTTCACAACTGGAATAGAGATTATGTCTTGATGCAGCGAAAGCAACATGGAAAACTGAGCAGCCATTAATAGCCTGACTTGAGTCCATGCATGTTACAGAGACTGGTTCGGAATATCCAAAACCAAGCGCATCTGGCAATAAGTCATGGATGTATTGTCCAGTTCTTGATCATGTAATAGCTAGCGAATCGGACAGTAAAATATGAAAAACATATTTAAACGTCCTATTTCTTATACTGATTAGCTAACCAAGCTAGGTTCATCACTAATTACGATGCTCCAACGAGGATAAATTACAGGCACTGGAAAGGCTGATAATGGAAAAGTGGGCGTGAGTGAGTGAGAGAGAGATTGAGGTAGAAAGTGATGACAAAAGAAATTAAAATGTGAAAGAGATATGTGTGTTGCAGGGCGCAGACAGGGAGGGACGAGAGGAATTGGCATCTATATGGTGGACGAATTTGAAACAGCAGAGCAATGCATGCAGCAGCTGTTTCATTGCAAATGGTAGGGCAGCTATTTGACTCCAGCAGCCTCGCCCCCAGAAAATTATAATCCATCAGCTAGCATAGGCTCAGCTATCTGACTTCATCACCTGTAGGAGTGTGGAACCCATTGATGAGAACTGCAGTTGCAGTTCCACTTGGATAACTCAATTTGTAGTCTATTATCATGATCTGGGGCAACACAAAATGCTTGGTCAGGGATCAATTCAGACATTACAAGTAACACCCAGAAGAAGCCGAGATCATTGCCGATTAGGACTCGAATGATAGTGAAAACTTTCAATCATCAATTCATGAAGAGCTAATTCTAGAGCACCAACACTCATAAAACAGAAACAATGAATCCATCAAGAAAATTGAAGAAAAAACATTACCTTTCGCAGAGGAACTAGAGCAAGTAGCCCAACAAAACTGCTTACAAAGAGGAAGCCAGTCATCCAACCAATCCCAGGTTCCTTAGTGCTCCCAGGAGTATTCCCCTCTGTATCAACCCCAGCTCGGTCATATGTCTTTTTATTCAAACCACCTGCAATTCAATAAACATATCACAATTTGGCACACACATTAAAAAGATTAGGAAAAAATGTTCTCAGATTAAAGAACACATAAGATCAAAGTCTCAAACCTCCAACAGCAATGCTATAACAAGCAAAACACAAGTTTGAACTATGGTATTCTCTTGTCGGGTAAAGGGACTGGTGACAATTCCAGCCTTTGAGAGGAGCTTAGTCCATGTTCTTAGGAACACAAATGCAAGAAGAGCAGCAGAGACATTGAGATTTGGGACCAGACCAGTGGTGAGATTCAGCTTCATGACTACAACACTGTATATGATCCCAATTGCTACGCTTGCAACAATTCCCCTAGCTGTAATCTGTTTAGTCCATGGAGCAATCCTCTTGATATCCTCTGGCTCATCTCTAACTTCTTCCGTCTCCTCTCCCTCAACCCTCTCAATCTCTTTGATTTCTTCCATGTTCATATTCATCACAATCTTGTCACTAATACAATCAACAAACCAAATCTCATCATCTTGAATCCAATCGAATGATTTAAAGAAGCCAAATACACATCAAGAAAATCTGATAAAACTACCAAAAAAATGAATAAAAACAAAGCGTCACAGATAATATATTACCTTATAGGCCGCCTTCTGTTTATTGCTCCTCTTCTTCTTCAGATCACAGCTTTAAAAGCTTCAAGAAAAGCCCCAAACCATAAAGATTGCTTCTTCCAATGCAATGATAAAGAGAGCATAAAATGCCAGGCCAAAAGAACAAAAACCCAAGCTTCTTATATGGCAAAAGACAACAGATTTTGTTCTGATTTATACTAAGTTTAAGCACCACCAGCCCACCCACCAGCATTTTCCATGTACTGCAAAGAAGTACAAGGCAAGGGCTACGTTGCAGTACAACACTCATTCAGAACTCCAACGATGGCTGCGATACATTTGAACAGATGTCAGTCATAATTCGATCCTTGTCTCGTTGACTTAACACCACCACTTTTCACTCTCTCTTCATCCATCCTTGTAGTGCAGATATGGAGGGAAGAAAAGTGGGCAATCGTGGGCATAAAATTGCTTAAAGTGAAAAGCAAAGAAAGCAAGGAATGGAACTAAAAACTGGCTTGAAGTTGCTACTTCATCTTGAAAGTGCCTTCCCTTTACAGTTAGAACACGTGTAAGTCAATTTAAAAGTGCACTTTGGTCCCTCGATATTATATATGGAAATTTCTATATTGAATTGAATTCAAGAAATTCAGAAAATATCAAACAGAATGCAAGATATCTCCAAGGCCTTGTTTGTTTCAAGGAAACCTCATTTTCTAATGTTTGGCAACACTTGGGAAAATTAGTCAAAGGAAAGTGTTTTCCTCAACTTTCCGGTCAACAAAAAAAAACACCTTCACCCGCAGGAAAGTGTTTTCCTTTCCTTATCAAAAGGAAAACACTTTCCTCTCTTTCCCTCATTTCCCTTTCCCTGTCTCAAAGCGTAACCCAGCACCCTCTTTCCCTCATTTCTCTTTACCTTCAAATCATAACCCAGCACCAGGAGCTCTGTGTCCTCTCGTCTCTCGCCTCTAACCTCTCGCCTCCCTCAGTCCCTGACCCTCTGCTGCTCTGCACGTCAAAACCCTCTCGCCTCCCTCGGTCCCTCAGTCCCTCTGCTGCCCTGCAATTACAAAACGTCAAAACCCTCTCGCCTCTCGCCTCTCGCCTCCCTCAGTCCCTTAGTCCCTCTGCTGCTCTGCAATTACAAAACCCTCTCGCCTCCCTCTGCATCGTTAATCTTCGTCCCTCTCGCAAAAGGTAAGTAAATTGAACCTTTGTTTTATTAATTGTAATTAATTAAAATGAGTTTAGGAGCTTTATGCCTGTATTTGTTTTGGGAGAAAAATGGGATGTTAATTATTTTATTTCATTCAAACATTATTTGGAACTTTGTGGAGTTTATTCTTAATGCCTGCATTTGTTTTGTGGCGAGACACAGGAATGTGTGGACTCCAATCTCCATACATTTTGTTGTCATTGTCTTAAGTGTCAAAGGCATGGGTTACAGGGAAGATATATAGATCCCAAATTCTGTGATGTTTTATGAAATGGTTGATGTCAAACAAATGGTTGATGTTGTTTACAAAGTTTTGATTTTTATTCTGTTTTTTGCAAGATTGGCAATTTTTAAGACTGTAGCATTTAGGGTTTTAGCTTTAAGCTCATCTGATTATCCGAATGAATGGAAACTATTTTTATTTTACGTGTTACTTTAAAAGCCCTATCTCTCTACAACGATGTTTTATATTTTATTCTATTTTGTCTTGTGGATGCTCAATGTGGGTTGAATGTGATTCATCAATTGTTAAGAATATGAAATGGTGAAGTAAAGATGGGTGCTTTTTAAGGTTACATTATGTGGGCATGTTGCTTATAGGATGTTTTTGTTCTCAAATGAATTGATTAGTTGTTTTATGCGATACTTTGAGCTTATCTTTAGTTTGTTATTGTAAATTCTACTGCCTCTTGTTATGTTGGAGTTTGGACTGTACAAAGGAGTTGATAGGGTATTTTAAGAAGGTAAGAATTCTGATTCTGATTGTATATTGTTTTTTGGATCTGTGGGAATTTCGTGGGAATGTTGCACGTCACTTAAGTTTGTGTTTTGGTGATAATCTAGTTGCTTGAAAGGTTTAATTTAGCATTACTCTAGAGTATTAAAAAGCTGAATCTGTATAGAATTAATGTAGGTTTTTGTACTGTATCGTTGATCCTTGATGCGAAATATTTTTATATATTATGATCTGAACCTGAAAGAATCTGAAAACAACCTGAAGAGAACACTGAAGAGCAATCAATTTCAATTGAAAATGAAGGGGAATATGAAGAAACTTCACAGGGAAAAGGGACATCTTCCTCTAGTACACAAAAGATGCAACATAGAAAGAGAAACCGCATGTATGAAGATGATGATGTTGAAAAGTTGTCTAAACAGATTGGAGATGTAGCATTTGCAATTCAAAGTCTCAGCAAAAATCAACTTGATGTTAATGCGTTGTATGCGGAAGTGATGAAAGTTGAAGGCTTTGATGAGATAACTCTTGGGGATGCATTTGATCATTTGGTCCAAAATGAAATGTTGGCAAAAACATTTATGGCAAAAAATGCTAATTTGAGGAAAATTTGGGTTCAAAACTTTGTCACCCAACACTACAACAGGCCTGCTTGCTAAGATGGTTTGAATATGTTCAAAATTTGGGTTCAGACTATGTTTGTTATTTGACAAGTATATTTACTTGTTTAATTCGGTCTAGCATATTTATGTTTGTAATTTGAACTAATATGTATGTCAATGACATCGAAACGTAATATTTATGCATGACTATGTTTGATGTTAGGTATAAATATTTATTTCTTGATGTTTATTTGATAGATATTAAAGGGATAATTGCCTTTACCCATAAAAAAAATATTTATCCAAAATACCCATCAAAATATTTTTGTATCTATTTATCTTTTAAAAAATACTTCATACCAAAAAAAAAAAAACCCAAATATATAACTCTTAACATAAACTAATTTGGCTTTTTTAATATGAAAAAAAAACTTATTTTACGCTTTTAAAATTGAATAAGTTTTACTTACAAAATATTTCACAAGCTTATTTCTCTATAATATGATATGACATATATTGTTATATTTTATAAAATAAGCTATGTATGAATATAGGATATAATAAAAAAATTCATCATTATACTTTTTTGATTTCATTTTTTTATTTTAAGTGATTAAATATTTTATATTAAATATTTAATATATATTAGATAAACTTGAAAAAAAAAATTAATTTATTAATAAATTATTTTCCAATTCATTTTCCATAACACTGCCAAACATCGGAATTCACTTTTCCCGGAATTCACTTTCCCAGGAAACCACTTTCCAGCAAACAAACGGGGCCTAATTGTTATTCATAATTGTCAAGGGGTTATATTGAAGTATAGAACAATATAAGGACCAAATCAAGATAGAATGTATAGTGGAAGGATCAAACAAGACAAGCATAGCAAGGCGTGTGGCCAAAACATGTCAAAGTCAGGCAAGCAGAGGAGAAAGGCAAGTTGAGGCCAATAGTATAGAAATCCAAAAGGAATGATTGACGTGAGAGAGAGAGAGACATCGGGTGGATGGTGGGTGGGCCCAGGAAATTTGACGGGGATGGTTCAATGGTGCATGATGAATGCTGATCTTATCATAACTTTAGGTTTGTTGCGTGTAAATCATGCTTTCCTGAAAGCATATTTTGGAGAGACATGAATAGGATTCTTTTCATGCCACTTGGAATTTATGCAATCCATGTTATATCCCCCATCTAGCGTCTATTTATTTTTATTTGTTAAAAAAACTATTAGTTTTGTTTTTTATTTCAAATTATTTTTATTATTCCTTCTAAAAACACAAAAGTATTCTATCATTTTTTATTTAATTGGATGCAAACATTTATTATACCTGCGAAAATAGCAAGAAATATTCGATTAATTTAGAAGAAAAAAAAAAGTTATTTCAAATTGTAGATTTTTTAATTAATTCCATTATATAATTTATATATATGAAACAATATTAATTAAATGGGTTAAGATAATCACTTAGCGAAAGGGAATAAACAGGCACAGTCCAATCGTCATTTGATTGTGTTTGCCCTTTCGTTCTTTTGCACCAAAAACGTCAAGAATAAGGAAATGGTCAACAAAAATATAAATGATTTGAAGCTGGATTTTATTGTTAACACAAACTATTACATAATTGGTTTCTTCTTCATCGAAGTAACCATGAATTATGCAAACTACAAAAAAAAAAAATAACTAAGAATCTGCAACTCCAGTGTTGTTTCAATGTAAAATCCACTTCGTATCTTGTTTGTACTGCAAATTTGGAAAGGTAAAACTGATCAAATAAAACACTTACTGAACATAAAATCTTAAAACTCAAATGCTTGAAAAACTTACTTCAAAATAACAATTGCATTATTTAGTTTCTTCTGCCGACTTTCTTCCTTGTATTTTTTTCTTGTTGAGATTCCATGTATCTTCAACCATCCTATGAAACCATGCAGGTTTTTTTTGTTCTGAACACGATGTATCCCATTGCAACTCCAAGCACGAACCCGCATCCATACCCCATTGCCACAACTTTCCATCCAAATCCATCTCCAAACAATGTCGAATCATCTCCTTCATTATAGCTTGATGGCGGCAGTGACTGTTCCTGATCACCATCACGGTAGCATTCTTTTAGCACTTGAAATCCACATAGACGCAAGTTTCCTTCAAATGAGTTTGCAGTAAAGGTGTTGAACTGCTCTCCAATGGGTATGGGCCCCTCGAGCTGGTTATGTGAAAGGTTTAGGATTGCAAGAAATTTTAGACCCCCCAGCTGCGTTGGAATCCTTCCGGTAAGCGAATTTGAAGATAGATCTAGTGATTCCAAATTGGTCAAGTTCCCTAAAGATGACTGGATGTGACTGGTAAGGGAATTATGAGAGAGGTTGAGTTGTTGGAGTGCTTTAAGCTTTCCGATCACCTTTGGAATCTCTCCGGTGAAACTGTTATCTGACAAATCGAGTACTCGGATAGTACTTCTGATCTTTTCAAACTCAATTTCTACACCTTTCCATGTCATTTGTATGGAGTAGACATAGGCAGTGTAATTTGTTGTCCTCATGTAAATCATGTTATGATCCAAGGCCATCATTGCTTCAAGACTATTGAGATACCTTGTTGGCAATGGCCCACTAAAATTATTGTCAGAGATGTCAAAAATCCGTAATTTAGAGAAGGCAGAATCATATGCAGCCGGACCATTCACAAAACCTTGGAGTTTATTGGATTTTAGAACGAGAATTTGCAGATTTGAAAGCGCTTCTAGAAAATAGGGAAATGTATCCTCAATCTTATTATTGCCAAGATCAAGAACTTCCAACATTGTGCAGTTGATGATAGACGGTGATATTTTCCCTTCCAATTCATTTCCACCGAGGTTGAGATATTGCAAGCTATTATCCTTTGAAAATGTTGAAGGTATAGTGCCTTGAAGATTGTTCATGCCTAGATGCAATACTGAGAGCATGTTGCTGAAGTTCCCCAGACATAGTGGCGTAGAACCACTCAAGCTGTTGTTGGACAAGTCTAGGACTACAAGGGATTTCAACTTGCAAATAGAAGAAGAAATTTCACCTGTCAATTTCATCGTTGGGACGCTAAGAATAAGGGACGTCATGAGTTCTCTTGTTTGAAAATTGAACTTGGGATTGTACCATGCAAGTTGTTATTGCTCAAATCAAGGGAATACAATGAGTGGTGTTGGAATTCACTTATATTACCTCTGAGATTATTACTATGAAGGTCAAGATATTGTAAAGAAGGAAGAGCAAACAAAAAGGATGGTATCTGACCACTAAAATTATTATTTGAGAGGTATAAATTGGTGAGCTGTACAAGGTTTTTAAGTGATGATGGTATCTGGCCACTAAAATTATTATTTGAGAGGTATAAATTGGTGAGCTGTACAAGGTTTTCAAGTGATGATGGGATCTGACCACTAAAATTGTTATTTGAAAGGTCTAAATTGGTGAGCTGTACGAGGTTACCGAGCAGGGCTAAATCTGACTTTATAATGCTACTATTACTAAGACGCATGACTTTTAACGACTTTAGATTACTGATCAAGTCGTTTTCTAAATAAAGTGAAATTCTCGTATTAGAAAGATCCAACACGGAGAGGACATTGCTCAAATTGGACGAAGGAAAAGAGCCAGTGAGGCCTTCGTTGTATGACAGATCGAGTGCTTCAAGGTTTGGGAGGAGAAAGATGTTACCTGGGAATTTCCCTTGCAATCCACAACCCCAAAGGGAAAGAGATGACAAAGAAGAGGACAAATTCGTCAAGGAATTAGGTGCAACCAAAGACATATCTACAGCATCCAAAGCGAGTTCTCTTAGCTTGGTTAGGTTTTGAACAATCTTGTAAAGAGAAACTGGTTCTGCACTTAGATGGCGATTCCAAGAGAGATCAAGCGAATCCAACTCGGTGAGTTGCTCAAAATCATATGGAATTGAACCTGTAAAATTGTTCGATCCAAGATCCAAGTACCGGAGGTGCTTAAATTTTGCCATTAAAGAAGGGAATTTTCCTTGCAAACCACATGAATAGAGTTTGAGTGATGACAAAGAAGAAGACAGGTTCATCAAGGAATCGGGTGCAACCAACAACATGTCTACAGAACTCAGATGGAGTTCTCTAAGCTGGGTTAGGTTTTGAACAATCTTGTCAAACGAATTTGGTTCTACACTCAAATAGTAATTGAAAGAGAGATCAAGTGAAACTAACTCAGTGAGTTGCTCAAAATCATATGGAATTGGACCGGAAAAATTGTTCTCTCCAAGATCCAAGTACTGGAGGTGCTTAAATTTTCTCATTGAGGATGGGAGTTTTCCTTGCAACCCACAGGAATTGAGTATGAGTGATGACAAAGAAGAAGACAGATTCATCAAGGAATCGGGTGCAACCAACGACATATCTACCCCACTTAGACAGAGTTCTCTAAGCTGGGTTAGATTTTGAACAAGCTTGTCAAAAGAAATTGGCTCTAGACTTGAATTGTCGTTTTCAGAGAGATCAAGTGAAACCAATTTGGAGAGAAGAGAGAATTCCGATGGAACTTGACCTGCAAAGACTGAGAGACTGAGGTTAAGATGAGTCAAATTGGAAAACTGGCCAAATTGAGGAGAAATATGGGAGCTTATGAAATCATTGTCGGAGAGGTCGAGCATTCGAAGATGACGAAGGGAGAAGAGGGTGCTGTTGGAATGGAGGGTGCCATAAAGCAAGCTGCAAGCAAGGTTAAGCTCAGTTACAACCCCTGTTTTCAGTTCACAAGTGACCCCATCCCACAAGCAGCAATCTGTGCCCTCTTTCCACGACTCTGTCTTGCGATGCTGGCAATACCCTGAAGCAGAGCTGTTGATGGAGAAGGATGCTTTGAATTGGAGCAAAGACAGACTTTGGTCATGAGCACAGGAATGAGATGGAGAGGAGTTATTTGAGGATGAAATTGTTGTCTGAAAATGGCAGAGAAACAAAATGGAAGAGAGAAATTGAGAGAGGGATAACAAATAAAACCCCATGTTGTCTTCTGAGGATTCAAAGTATATGTGGAACGTTGAACGAAAGATGAGAAATAAACATTGGCAGTGGCGCTATTTATACACAAACCAATCAATCAAGATTCTGCTTTTCAAACTTATCAATTCAGTACCTTGTTTGAATTCTTATTATTTTTTAAAGTATTTTTTTTTTAAAATATATTAAAGTTATATTTTTTTATTTTTTAAAAATTATTTTTGAAATTAAAATAATTTTAAAACATTAAAAAAATTTAATTTAAAATAAAAAAATAACTGTTTTTAAAAACGCTACCAAAGACCAAAGACTACCTTATTTACCGGAATCAGTATCAACGTCTGTAGTTACTATTATTCTTTGAAGATTTCTATTCCATATGTAAGAATTATTTTATAAATAAATAAAAAAAGGATAAAAAATGAGAAGAAATGCTCTACCTTACTTTTCGTTACCTTTTCCTGCTGCAATGAATTATTTTTTAATTTTTTAAAAATGATTTTTAACATTACTATATCAAATTATTTAAAAACATTAAAAAGTTAATTTAAAATTAAAAAATATATATTTTTTAATATTTTTCAGAAAAGCATTTAAACACGGTGCAAAGCAGGCTCTAAATCCGGCTTGTTTGTTTTCTTTTATATTATTTTTTTTTGTAATTTTAGATTATTTTTATATAATAATATAAGAAATATTTTTTAAAAAATAAAAAAATAATATGGATCACAATTCCAAACAGCTATTGAATTTCTATCATCTCTGCATGTGTATGAACGCTACTTTTTACTAATTAAATAGTTGTTTTAGAGGGTGGTTAAAATATTTTTTAAAGTGTTTTTTTTAATAAATATATTAAAATAATATTTATTTTATTTTTAAAAAATTATTTTAAACATTAACACATTAAAATAATTTAAAAACATTAAAATTTATAATTTAAAAAATTTAAATTTTTTCAAAAATATTTTAAAAAAACAGTAAGAAACAGGTACTAAATTTATCTGTGAGCTGCTCAGCCAAAGCTTTCCATGCATTAATTTAGACGTCAAGTCCTCGCCAGGTGGGTAATTGAAAATCCAGATTTTCGATTGGACTTGTATGTCTTTTCCCCACCTTTTTTGAAAATCCAGCATCAGCAAGGAAATCAATCTTCATTTGGTCTGCTCCTCCCCCCCGACCTCCAAGTCTTCGTCTCTTGGATATATTGCCCGACGATTAGTGGCGCAGAATATGGTTGAATTGCAAATATTTCTATACAAGTAGGTCCCTTTAGTTGACTAAACAGTATTGTTGGAAACACGGCAATATGAATTTCCATAATTGACTGTTGCAACCACTTGGGCTGTTGTTGGACAAGTCGGAATTAAAGGGAAAGGGATTTAAGCTAGCAAACAGAAGTAGTTTCACCTGTCAATTTATCAGATCAGGAAAGATGTGAATTGACAATGAGTGAGCTCAGGTCTTCATACAAAATGCAACTGGCCTCTGGGAATATGATGGAAACAAAGCTCCTGACCTAGACGATATCAATTTCTTTGATAAAAAGCGTGGGATACAATCAGTAGTTGAATTGCTTTGGAGATGTCGGAATTCTGATACAGGATTGTGGAAAGATGTTGTCTCGTTCAGTATCCATAAGCTGACACCGGCATTAGATTTATCCTTGGACAAGGTTAACGCTGGGGTAGTAGGTGGCTACGTCACTTTAGATTGGCAGTACAATTTTCTAATTATATAATGTAATAATTGTTGGATTGGAGCTTGTTTTTCAGCATCATCAACTAGGGAAACCAGTCATCATTCTGCCTGTCCTTTTACACCTTGACCTCCAAGTCTAGGGTATAGATAGTGTCCAGCATGTGGTGCTGAAAGAAGGTTGAATTATTCAATTGCAAGTATTTCCACAATAAATAAGAGGTATTGTTTGAAACACGCTTTTATAAACGTTTCTAAGACATCAAAAATATAATCAAATAAAATCAAGAAAAAAGAGAGCGTGTTTTCAGAGTTTAAACCAACGGGTTTTAAAGACTGATTCAAGTGAAAAGTTAAAAGACAAAACCACCAAATTTGAGAGAAAGAGAGAGCATTTTAAGCAAACCACAAAAGCCCATGAACAACTCTAACTAAAGAATTGAAAGAAGACAACAAGTGAGAGAAATACTACAAAAACCCCAACTTGTGACAATGACTTAGTGAAAGCAAGCAATTCAGGTCCAGCCCTGAAACTCATTTTGAATTAATATTTTATTTATTGCTTTATTATTATTTTAATATAATAGGAAAACCAATCATCATTCGGCCTGTCCTTTTCCTCCTTGACCTCCAAGTCTAGGGCATAGATATTGTCCAGCATGTGGTGCTGAATGAAGGTTGAATTATTCAACTGCAAGTATTTCCACAATAAATGAGAGTATTGTTTGAAACACGCCTTTATAAATGTTTCTAAGACATCAAAAATATAATAAAATAAAATCAAGAAAAAAGAGAGTGAGTTTTCAGAGTTTAGACCAATGGGTTTTAAAGACAGATTCAAGTGAAAATTTAAAAGACAAAACCATCAAATTTGAGAGAAAGAGATAGCAGTTTAAGCAAACCACAAAAGCCCACGAACAACTCTAACTCAAAAATTGAAAGAAGACAACAAGTGAGAGAAATACATACAAAAACCCCAACTTGGTGACAATGATTAGTGAAAGGAAGCACTTCAGGTCCAGCTCTGAAAGTTTTTTTGAATTAATATTTTATTTACTGTTTTATTATTATTTTATTATAATAGGGAAACCAGTCATCATTCGGCCTGTCCTTTTACTCTTTGTCCTCCAAGTCTAGGGTATAGATAGTGTCTAGCATGTGGTGCTGAAAGAAGGTTGAATTATTTAACTGCAAGTATTTCCACAATAAATGAGAGGTATTGTTTGAAACACGCCTTTATAAACGTTTCTAAGACATCAAAAATATAATCAAGAAAAAAAGAGAGCGTGTTTTCAGAGTTTAGACCGATGGGTTTTAAAGACTGATTCAAGTGAAAATTTAAAAGACAAAACCACCAAATTTGAGAGAAAGAGAGCATTTTAAGCAAACCACAAAAGCCCATGAACAACTCTAACTAAAGAATTGAAAGAAGACAACAAGTGAGAGAAATACATACAAAAACCGCAACTTGGTGACAATAACTTAGTGAAAGGAAGCACTTCAAGTCCAGCTCTGAAAGTTTTTTTGAATTAATATTTTATTTACTGTTTTATTATTATTTTAATAGTATAGGGAAACCAGTCATCATTTGGCCTGTCCTTTTAATCCTTGACCTCCAAGTATAGGGTATAGATAGTGTCCAGCATGTGATGCTGAAAGAAGGTTGAATTATTCAATTGCAAGTATTTCCACAATAAATGAGAGGTATTATTTGAAACACGCCTTTATAAACGTTTCTAAGACATCAAAAATATAATCAAATAAAATCAAGAAAAAAGAGAGTGAGTTTTCAGAGTTTAGACCGATGGGTTTTAAAGACAGATTCAAGTGAAAATTTAAAAGACAAAACCACCAAATTTGAGAGAAAGAGATAGCATTTTAAGCAAACAACAAAAGCCCACGAACAACTCTAACTCAAAAATTGAAAGAAGACAACAAGTGAGAGAAATACATACAAAAACCCCAACTTGGTGAAAATGACTTGGTGAAAGGAAGCACTTCAGATCCAGCTCTGAAAGTTTTTTTGAATTAATATTTTATTTACTGTTTTATTATTATTTTAATATAATATTGAAACGAGTCATCATTCGGCCTGTCCTTTTACTCCTTGACCTTCAAGTCTAGGGTATAGATAGTGTCCAGCATGTGGTGCTCAAAGAAGGTTGAATTTTTCAATTGCAAGTATTTCCACAATAAATGAGAGGTATTGTTTGAAACACGCCTTTATAAACATTTCTAAGACATAAAAAATATAATCAATTAAAATCAAGAAAAAAGAGAGCGTGTTTTCAGAGTTTAGACCGATGGGTTTTAAAGACTGATTCACGTGAAAAGTTAAAAGACAAAACCACCAAATTTGAGAGAAAGAGAGAGCATTTTAAGCAAACCACAAAAGCCCATGAACAACTCAAACTAAATTGAAAGAAGACAACAATTGAGAGAAATACTACAAAAACCCCAACTTGTGACAATGACTTAGTGAAAGGAAGGAATTCAGGTCCAGCCCTGAAACTCGTTTTGAATTAATATTTTATTTATTGGTTTATTATTATTTTAATATAATAGGGAAACCAGTCATCATTCGGCCTGTCCTTTTCCTCCTTGACCTCCAAGTCTAGGGCATAGATATTGTCCAGCATGTGGTGCTGAATGAAGGTTGAATTATTCAATTGCAAGTATTTCCACAAAATAAATGAGAGTATTGTTTGAAACATGCCTTTATAAACGTTTCTAAGACATCAAAAATATAATAAAATAAAATCAAGAAAAAAGAGAAAGTGTTTTCAGAGTTTAGACTGATGGGTTTTAAAAACTGATTCAAGTGAAAATTTAAAAGACAAAACTACCAAATTTGAGAGAAAGAGATAGCATTTTAAGCAAACCACAAAAGCCCACGAACAACTCTAACTCAAAAATTGAAAGAAGACAACAAGTGAGAGAAATACATACAAAAACCCCAACTTGGTGACAATGACTTAGTGAAAGGAAGCACTTCAAGTCCAGCTCTGAAAGTTTTTTTGAATGAATATTTTATTTACTGTTTTATTATTATTTTAATATAATAGGGAAACCAGTCATCATTCGGCCTGTCCTTTTCCTCCTTGACCTCCAAGTCTAGGGTATAGATAGTGTCCAGCATGTGGTGCTGAAAGAAGGTTGAATTATTCAATTGCAAGTATTTCCACAATAAATGAGCGGTATTGTTTGAAACACGCCTTTATAAACGTTTCTAAGACATCAAAAATATAATCAAGAAAAAAGAGAGCGTGTTTTCAGATTTTAGACCAATGGGTTTTAAAGACTGATTCAAGTGAAAATTTAAAAGACAAAACCACCAAATTTGAGAGAAAGAGAGAGCATTTTAAGCAAACCACAAAAGCCCACGAACAACTCTAACTCAAAAATTGAAAGAAGACAACAAGGATCTATTGAAAGAAAACCCTAGTATATAGATTGAGATACTATTAAAAGGATCTAGAGATACATCAAATATACCTCAAATTTGTTGCAATATGTATGAGAGGATCAAAATTTATTGTCAAAAGATATATTGATTCACATTTTCTAGGTGACCTTAAAAAAATTAATTACAGACTATTTGTTCACAATTGCAAGAGGGGATATTAGTTAGGTCCCTAAAATTCAAATTGATGTAGTTTTATCCACAAAAGAAGCTAGGTAACACAAGTTTGCTTAGACACAAACTAAAGAAGATTCCCTTGTATTATGATAGTTAGAGTGTCATGTAGATTACAAGGAATTCAATGATTCATTCAAGAACAAAAGACATATTTATTCAAATATTATTTTATTTGAGAAGTAGTGGTAGATGAAAATGTGAATTTAAAAAGGTTCACATAGAAAAACCTAAAATGCTTTAATCAAACCAATTGATATTAGCAAACACATATGGTTTAGATACTTTTATGTTTTAGTAGAAATATAAGTAGTATCAAGATAGCTGTCATAACCCAATTTTTGGGTTATTCCCCAAAATTTACCCAAAAATAACAAAAAATAAAATAAAAAGGGTCGGTTTTGGTAGAAAAATCAATGTGGAAATTTTGGTTGTTTTCGAGAGTCTGATCGTATCTCTTTTGCCCCCAAAATAGAGGAAAATACAGATTTAAGGAAAAAATAATATATTATTGGACAAATCTGTGTAAAAATTAAGCCGAAATGCATAATTATAGTTTTTTTATAGGCCAATTTCATTTAATCATGGGCCAATTTAAAGTATAATATGTTTGAATTAATTTAGGGTCCAATTGAAGGATTTAATTAAGTGTAAGGACTTAATTATACTTTAAATTGGTCAAATTAATTTTATTAAGGGCTTAATTGATGAAAAATCAAGTTCTTGAGCTTAATCGGGTTCAATTGAGAAGATTGGAATTTTCGGAGACCAAATTGAATTTTTCCAAGCCAATGGTGCGAATCGGGTGTCAAAATGAAAATAATTGAGAGTTTAATGGTCAATCGAGGGTTAAATTGCACATATCAGAAACCAAGGACCAAAATAAAAAAGGCATGCAAATATAAGGTTGTTGTTGAAATTTTGAGTGGGATACAATTGCATAAAATTAAAAGTTTAAAGACAATTGGGGGTGTGATTGAACCAATTAAAAATTGAGGGACCAAATAGAATTTTCACCCTCTACCAAATCATCATAGACGTGACTGCACTGTTTAGTCACCTGAACAGTGTAGGCACGCCACTGTAGGTACAGGTGAAGAGGCAACTCATTGCTGCACGCAATGGGCAGCCGAAAGGCTGCATCCTACCATACATGCATGCACGAACAGAGGGGGGAGGAGAAAATTTTGACAGGGAGGAAAGTTTGTACACAGAGGAACGGGGAGAGTAATGATTTACAGCCACCCATTGTCTTCCCCAGCTCTAGCGACAACAACATTAACCACCAGCAGCAACCACCCATTATCTTCCCCAGCTCTAGTGACGGCAACACCAAGCACCAAGGGCATCCCACGGTAGATAGCAGCAACTCCTCTCTCTCGTCTCCCTCGGCAACAATAACCCATCATCCTCTTTGGCATCGGCAGGAGCTCTATTGCCTACGAGAGCTCTCTCTTTCCCTCACTCCCAGCAGCTGCAGTTCTCTCTCTCTCTCGGGTAGCATCTCTCTCTCTCGACTGACAGCTCTCTCTCTCCAAAACCAGTCTTGGTTGCCAGCGGCTCTCTCTCTCCTCTAGGAAGCCGACCAACCACCTTACATCACCCCCGTCAGCATCGAAGTCTTCTCCTCCATGCCAGCAACTTCACTATCAGTTCTAGCTCTCCTTCCCCAGCTGCGGTGACGATAACAACAACAACCCCTACACAAAACTAGTTCACTTCCGACAGCTCCTACGACCACCACAAGCTACCATTTCCGATGCCACCACCTCAGAAAGAATCACCTCGTCCTCCTCTACTCGACGACATTAGCAGGTAAGCCTCTCGTCACCATCGATCGACCACCTTGTTACTGTTCACGTAACACGTGAAAATTAACACCCAAATTTCCTTTTTTCTGTTTGCTTTAATTCTTGGGCTGGCCTACTCTCGGCCCAGCCTAATTCCAGCAGAGTTGGGCCTTTGGCCTAACTTGGCTGGGCCGGCCCATTTAGTTGGATTAGGCTCGACCCGAATTTATTTTTTTAATTCTTTTAATATTTATTTTAAAAAAAAATAAAAAAAATTGCATTTAAAAACAAACAAAAAATATTTTGTTTTCGTGTATACAACCGAATTCCAAGCTTTTTCCCATCATATTTTTTTGTAAAAAAATAGGTTGCATCTTTCTGATATTTTAAAACAAAAATTGGATATCGTAATCGGTTTACAGTTATCCGTTTACAATTATCCGTAGATAAGAAAAAAAGTTTTTTAACTGCGGTGTAAAATTACATTGTAAAGTGCACCCGCAAATAAAAAAATGGTTTTTGAAAATGCAGTGTAAAATTTTTTTTTAACTTAGATAAACAATCAAACAACAATGCAACTTACTTTAGGTAGGTTGCACTAGGGGTGATGCGTCTTCCCCTTGCACAACAAGTCTTCTTATCCAGACTCTCGCAGACCATCAGGTTCCTAGTGACCTTAATACTAGGTGGCGACTCTTGATAATTATAGTCGTAATTTTTACGACTATAAAACACCTCTATTTTCACCGCGCGCATTATATCCCCTCAACAGGAGATGGCAGGTCGCGAAGTGCGAAAAAAAATCCATCGCGACAATAACAAGTATAGTAAGGATAGAAGAATGAAATGATCAAGTGTGAAGAAATTATAAAAACTAAAATCTTCAAAGTAGAAAAATATGAAGCTAGCATAAATGTTAGGCATTGAAATGTTAGGCTTTTATGTTTGGCACTGAAATGGTGCCTAAATGTTAGGCCTACCATAAACGTTAGGCCTACCATAAACGCTAGGCCTACCATAAACGCTAGTCACCAAGTCAATGCCTACTTGAAAGTGAAGTGGAAGGTTCTAATGTTTGGCCTATAAGTATGTTGTATTTCAAAACTTTTGATGCACCATGCACCAAGCAAAAAAGAGAGAGTAATCTCAAAACTTTTGTGAGGTGTTAATCACATCTATTTGATCATTAATTATTATTTTATTAATAAATATTATTATTTTTTGTATTTTTTAGTGAAATCTTTCTATATGTGCTCGTGGATATTGCCTAATTGGATGAAAGATAAAAAATATTGCGTCTCATTTCTAATTTTAGTTCCATGCATATCATAATCCTAATATCATGCCGCTTCTCTTTCTCTTTAAATGATAAATGTCTACCCTTCTTGTTAGCATGAAATTTCTTGTTTATAATGATGTTGTGTAAAAGAACACTTGACTACTCCATCTGTTGGAATCGAATCAATTTGATTTCACAATACTGATCTAAGCAACCAACTATCTTTGCTTGTTGGTGCTGATTTTCAGCCTAAAAACTCATTACTTTCACTTGAAAGGAGCACAGGAATAGCCAGTTTAAAGCCCACTGTTGGCACTGCTGCATGCAGGGAAAAGAGCAATCGGTGGCAGCTCAGGAATCTCCTATAGAATTTGATTCTCAATTACTGGGTTAGCACTTACGTTCTGACTGATCAAATTACAAACCCTCGAGATTAAATCCAAGGTATCCAATCTTTGTATCAACTTACAAAAATAATAATTTTATTAATGATAGAAGCCTAGCGAAACCTTAACACTTTCCCTAGGTATATATACAATGCAAGAACCATGAAGCATTCATTTTTTCGGTGTACTACAATGTGATGCCGTCATTTGTTTAGTGTGATTGACAAAATTAATAATTTTATTAGTGATGGTAACCTAGTAAAACCAAAACACTATCCCTAGCTTAATTAGCCAAAAATTAAGGCCAGCCAAGCATGCGTGGATGCCACAGCGACCATCTTCCTCAGGCAGATAGTTTTCTGACTTCAACGGCACCTGTACATGTAATGCTTTCTCTTCGCTCTTCATCAGCTTTCCTTAAAATGCCCTAACGCGGTTAATTAAGTCCCTTTCTTTTTCACACACCATCTCAAAAGGATTCGATGCCAAAAAAAACAGTAGCATACACATAGAATCCAGTACAGAGACAAAAGGGATTTAATGGAGAGGAGAGGCGGGGAGCATAATGGAGGCCGGTGGGAGGGTGAAGAAATGTTTTGTTTCATCGCAAGTAGTGATGAGCATGGTGATGGTTCAAGTGATGGCAACGGGAATACAATTGCTTTCTAAAATCATATTGAATAATGGAAAATTTGTTCTTGCACTTATGACCTACAGGCATGTGGTCGCTGCCCTTTGCATGGCTCCCTTGCTTTCTACTTTGAAAGGTATCTCATACTCTCATTAATCAATTTTCGTGTGGGTATTTGACACCATTAATCTTTTATTACTGTTGTGGTTGCAGAGGCATCAAAAGTAAGATGAATTGGTCTGTTTTTTTCTGGCTATTTGTGAATTAGCGGGTAAGTAATCTTTCTTACAAGTACTATGAACATTTTTTCTGTGTTTTGAATGATATCCCACTCAAATTAAGTTAAATTTGGATAGAACTAAATATAATCATATCTGATGACTTTAATTTCAATATATATATATATATATATATATATATATATATATATATATATATATGATAGGTCCCTGTCAAAGCAAGTAATTTAAAGACAAGATACAAACATAAATGTATTCTGCTTTGGGCGAGAATAAGCCACAATTGATTGAATTGAATATTGAATGAATGAGTTCTCTGTCAATAGCAGAGTTTAAATAGAGGAATTGAAATAACAACTTTCCTAAGATAATGGCACTACTACATAAAATCAGGATGACTCCCGCTACATAGCTGGCATTTATTTGCTGAATAAAACTAAATAAAGCTTGACTCCTTCCTCCCGTGCACTAAGGCACTGCAGTGAGAAGACCCCCTTGACTCGTTCCTCCCTTGACTGGTTCTTCACAACTCAATAAACCTGCGATTCTTCTTAGGAATTCTGTATGATCTTCTCGGCTGCAGCTGTTGCTCATCCCGTGAGTCTAGCTCATCAATTGACTCCTTCAATTGCTGCTGCTGCTTATCAATATATATATATTTGTCTGGTCCTGATGTCTGAGTTGTAAGAAGTATTGTAAGAATTAGAATTGATTTAAAATGTGGCCCTTTTTTAACTCCCACAATATGCAAATGACTCAATTCAAGAAAATTCATGAATTGATCATTAATTTTTTGTATCTTGCGACCCAAAATTGGCATTTCAAATCTTTATATATACAAATGGAAGAAGATGCATCCTAGATCTCCAAGTTGTAAGAAGATAAATGATACAGATGTAAGCATATGGCGCAGGATATTGTTGGCTATGGGGTTGTTCTATTACGGTCTCAAATACACCACAGCTACATACGCTGTCAACTTCCTCAACTTGGTTCCAATAGTAACCTTTGTTTTCTCCATCATCTTCAGGTACTTTAATATATTTTAATTCTAATTTTTTGAAAATATATTCAAATGTATATATTTTGATAGCTTTATATGTAAAAAACAACCAAGTGGTCAAATTTGAGAAATTAGGACTGAGTACTCGAGCGGGGAAAATCAAGAAATCAGGCGCCATACTATGCGTTTTGAGGAGCTATGATAGCTTGTCTTTACAAGGGAAAAACATTCCACCTTATTCATGCTCATCGGCAGTTGCTTCTCTTATTCTTTATGGTATATATTGCAGGTTCGTATCGATGTATTACCACTTTCAATATCTATTCCTAAGTAGCCACTCTTCAACGAATTGTTTGTGTCTTTGATAGGCCAGATTGCTGAAGGTGTTCCTGAAGAATTTGAGTAATTTCTGATGTGAAGAATATGGACTGATTTTTGCTGGGAAGACAGCAATTGTATTATCTTAATCATAAAGAAAATGGTTTGTACAGTAACTTATTTATACAATGAGAAGAAGAAGATAGCTAACGGTAATAATACCGTTTGGTATTAATTACACTACTTGAGTAACATAGTAACCAATTACTGTGCACATTCTCTAAGGCAGAATGTGCACAGCCTTTAATTTCCATTAAATGCTGTAATATCTTCAACACTCCCCCTCAAGCTGGATCAAGGGGGTTGATGGATCCAAGCTTGCAAAGAAGATGATTAAACTGAGAAGAAGGCACGGCTTTGGTAAACACATCGGCAAGTTGATCACCGGTCCGCACATAATGTGTAGTGATGTTGTTTGATTGAACTTGCTGACGAATAAAATGACAATCAACTTCGATGTGTTTGGTTCTTTCGTGAAACATAGGGTTCTTGGCAATATGCATGACAACTTGATTGTCGCAAAAAAGGCTCATTGGAGTGACTGATACACAATCCATATCTGTTAGAAGGCTCCGAAGCCACACAAGTTCACAAGCCGCAGCTGCCATTGCACGATATTCGGCTTCGGCACTGGAGCGAGCTATGACATGTTGTTTCTTGCTCTTCCATGACACAAGATTACCTCCAACAAACATACAATATCCAGTAGTTGAGCGTCGGTCAAGTTGATTTCTAGCCCAATCGGAGTCGGTATATCCCATTATGTTGGTATGGTTGTTTCTAGTCATGACAATTCCGCGACCGATGGTTCCTTTTAGGTATCGCAAAATTCGCTTGACAATGCTGAAATGATGAACGGTTGGAGCATGCATGAACTGGCTGACCAAACCGACTGCGTATGTAATATCTGGACGAGTAATCATCAGATAAATAAGTTTACCCACAAGTTGTTGATAGTACTTAGGCGATGTAAGGGCCGTACCTGCAAAAGATAATTTTAGTTTGCTATCAACAGGAGTAGGGGAAGGTTTAGTTGAAAGCATACCTGCATCTTGGAGGACATCAAGAGTGTATTCTCGTTGATTAAGAAAAAATCCTTTCTTGGATGAAGCCATTTCAATCCCAAGGAAGTATTTTAAAGGACCAAGATCTTTAATAGGAAATAATTGTTGAAGAGTTTTCTTTAATTTAGCAATGGAGTCAATATTATTTCCTGATATAATTAAATCATCAACATAAATTAAAACCATCAATTTATCATCATTTTGGAACCGGATATATAGGGAGGAATCAGTAGAGCTTTTGCTAAAACCTAATGTAGCAAGAGCTCCACTAAGTTTTGCATGCCATGCATGGGGACTTTGCTTTAACCCATAAATAGATTTATGAAGCTTACATACCAAATTGGGAGTGGCACTTAAGGAATGGCCAGGAGGAAGCTTCATAAACACTTCTTCTTCCAGATCTCCGTGTAAAAAGGCATTTTTTACGTCCATTTGAGATAAAAACCATCCATTATTGACGGAAACAGATAAAAGAACTCTTACAGTGGTCATTTTTGCAACAGGAGCAATCTCCTTGTAATCAACACCAAATTCTTGAGTATAACCTTGAGCCACAAGGCGAGCTTTGTGCCGATTAACAGATCCATCAGAGTTGAACTTGGTTTTGTATATCCATCGGCATGTTTACCTTTGGGAAGAGGAACAAGACTCCAAGTATTATTGTCAGCTAGGGCGGTCAATTCCTCCTTATTATATGGCCGAGAGCTTCCTCCACATGTGGAGAATGTGTTTGACTCTTCTTCCTCTCCTTTGCCTCTCATGGGAACACAAAATTTAGCAATGGTTCCCCTATCAAACACTCATCAAATTGTTTCGTTGAAGCTTACGAACACTAATTATCTTTATTGGAGAATGCAAATGAAGCCATATCTCCTTGGTCAAGGTGTTTTTCACTTTGTTGACGGCTCCTTGCCGTGCCCTCCAGCTCACTCGCTTGACGCTACGGCTGTAACTTCTTCTGCCATTAGCCCTTCCTTTCTTCGTTGGAAGCAACAAGACCAACTCATTTTGAGTGCCCTCCTCTCCTCTCTTTCCGTTGATGTGCTGCACCTTGTGGTTGATTGTTCCACTTCGCATTGTGTTTGGCGAACTCTTGAGAAGGCCCTTGCCTCTCCCTCTAATTCTCGCATCATGCAACTACATGGATCCTTTCAAGACCTTAGGCAAGGTGATGGCTCGGTTAGCATGTATATGCAGCAAGCCAAAGCATTGTTTGACGAATTGGATGCCGCGGGACGTCCTATGTCCCTTGAAGACTTCAATCTCTATGTGTTTCGTGGTCTTCGCGGTGAGTTCAAAGACTTGGTTACTAGCCTCATAACCAAGGCCGAACCTCTCTCCTATGCTGATCTTCACAGCCACCTGCTCACTCACGAATTTTTGCACAAAAATTTGTTCCATTCAATGGCTCTCGGCGCTCCATCTTCACCTCTGCCGCAGCAGCCACCACTTCTACCAACACCACAAAATTCAGCCAACCATGTCATGGCTAATAACAACTGAAACAGGGGGCGTTATAGAGGTAATTGGCGTCCCAATTACAACAGATTTTCAGGCCAAAACAGGGGCCAATCTGCTGCCAATTCATGGCACCAGCACCGGCGCAACTCAGCAGACATGAGGCCGAACCAGGGGTGGTCTGGACAGCAGCATATGCGCTGTCAATTGTGCTCTAATTTCAGCCACTCAGCCCTTCAATGCTCCACTTTTCGTGGCAGCACACAGCAGCTATCTGCTCATCTTGCCGTTGCATATGATTCGGCTGCTGTCAATTGGGTTCCGGACACCGGCGCGAATCAACACGTGACACCGGACCTTGCAACTCTAACCGATTCTGCACCTTTTCTTGGTAACGATTTCTTGCATGTTGGTGATGGTAAGGCCCTTATCATATCCCATGTTGGACGTTCTATTTTACATTCCCCAAAACGCATGTTTACATTGACTAATGTTCTTCGCGTACCTCACATTACCAAACCGTTGTTATCCGTTCGAAATTGCAGTGCGTGATAATCATGTTTAATTTTGAATTTCACGATTACTGTGTTTTATGTGAAGGATCTCGTCACCAAGGAAGTTCTTCTTTCGATCGAGTCATGATGGTCTTTATGTCCTCTCGGAGTCTTCAGCTACGTCAATTCCTCAAGCATATTTGTCTTCTTGCATTTCCGCGACTGCCGACTTGTGGCATCGTCGTTTAGGTCATCCAACTCCTCGCATTTTGAATTTATTAGTTTCCGAAAATAAAATTGTTTGTACGTCTAGACGATCGTTTACTCAATGTCAAGCATGTCCTTTAGGAAAATCGTCCCGTTTGTCATTACGACCGACGGGTCACAAAACATCAAATCCACTTGAATTAATTTTTAGTGATGTTTGGGGACCTGCTCCCATGCTTTCTTCTGATGGTTTTCGATATTTTGTTATATTTGTTGATGCGCACACTAAATATATCTGGTATTATCCCCTTGTTGCGAAATCTGATGTATTTTCCACGTTTCAACGTTTTCAAACTCTTGTTGAGCGTCAGTTTTCTCGTAAAATTAAATCTGTTCAAACTGATTGGGGTGGTGAATATCGCAAATTAAATAAATTTTTTGAAACCATTGGTATTCACCATCGCCTAATTTGCCCTCATACTCATGAACAAAATGGCACAATTGAACGTCGTCATAGGCATATTGTCAAAACTGGTATAACCCTTCTAGGCCAGTGTCATGCTCCATTGCGCTATTGGAATTATGCTATGGAATCATCAGTTTATCTTATTAATCGCATGCCTACTCTTGTCCTTCAAAATAAATCTCCTTATGCATGCTTGTTTGATCGCACTCCTGATTATAATTTTCTTCGTATTTTTGGGTGTCTTTGTTTCCCGTTTTTACGTCCATATCATGCTCATAAATTAGATTTTCGGTCTTTTCCATGTGTGTTCTTAGGCTATAGCTCGTCTCATCTTGGATATCGCTGTCTTGATTTAGAGTCTGATCGTATCTATATATCCTGTCATGTTCGTTTTCATGAAAGTGTCTTCCCTTTTAGGAAATCTGAACAGGTAACAACTGCCCCGATACCATCCATTACACCTACCTACCTTCCATCATTGCAACCTCCTCCATACTTGCCTACCCATACCCAAATCACCACAAATACCAACCCACCTTTGCCCGTTGTTTCATCTGACCCTGCTTCACCATCCCGCACTGCCATACTATCACCACATGCTTGTCGTTCCAGCGATTTTTTGTGCGAGAACAGGGTTCGGATGTGCGGGGCTTCAGGAGCAGCACACTCTCGGTCCGACACCGACCCAGCAGTAGGTTCACCACCACCTGCGGTGCAGCCGAGCTCCTCCCCGAGTTCACCTCCTGGTCTAAAGCTTTGTGTTGATCTTTCCTCTTATCCTCTTCAGCACACTCCAGGTACAGGTACTGCTGCTCCTTGTCCCGCTGTTTCCAAACACCCCATGATTCTTCGTCCGAGACCGCCAAAGACAGCATTGATCACCACGGCAGCCTCCTCTTCTACCTCTTTTCGTCGGGTAGATACTCCTCCCTCACATGAGCCACTTGTTTTTAATGATGCAAACAGATATGAGGCTTGGCATAATGCAATGCGTGAGGAAATTCAAGCGCTCCGCGCAAACAGCACATGGACTTTGGTGCCGTTTCATCCATCCATGAATGTTGTTGGTAGCCGATGGGTCTACAAAATTAAACGCAAATCTAATGGTAGTATTGAGAGGTATAAGGCATGCCTGGTGGCAAGGGGCTTCACTCAGCAGGAAGGTATTGATTACTCAGAAACTTTTAGTCCTGTTATCAAACAGGCAACGGTACGCTTGGTATTCTCCATTGCAGTTTCGAGTGGTTGGAAAATTCATCAGCTTGACATTCATAATGCCTTCCTTAATGGCGTACGTGATGAAGAGGTTTACATGAAACAACCTCTATTATGCCTGATTCTTTGTTTCCTGATGCGACTCGCTTTCGACAATTGGTTGGTGCTCTTCAATATCTCACTTTCACACGTCCGGATATTTGCTTTGCTGTTAACCGGGTATGTCAGTTTATGCATGCTCCTACAGAATCTCATTGGGCTGCCGTGAAACGCATCTTGCGTTATCTTCGTGGTACAACATCACATGGTTTACACATTACTCGCAGCTCTTCTTTTGCTTTACATGGATTTACTGATGCAGATTGGGCAGGTAGAATTGAGGACAGGAAATCTACGGGTGGTTACCTTGTGTTCTTTGGTCAGACGCCGATTTCATGGAAATCGGGTAAAGCAACGCTATTGCTGTTCGGTCTTCGACGGAAGCTGAATATAAGGCCTTAGCAGATGGCACGGCTGAAGTTATTTGGCTTCAGTACTTATTAACAGACCTTCAGATTCCGACCACCTATGCTCCTATCATTTGGTGTGATAATCTTGGCGCCACATACTTGTCTGCAAACCCTATCTTTCATGCTCGCACAAAACATATTGAGATTGATTATCATTTTGTCCGAGATAGAGTTGCGAAGAAAGAGATTCAGATCCGGTTTATTTCCTCCAAGGATCAACTTGCCGATGTTTTCACTAAGCCACTTCCGGCTCCTTCATTTACGGCTTTCAGGTTCAAGCTTCGGGTTGATTCTCCACCCTCAGCTTGAGGGGGCGTATTATAGCATGTAATTAAATAGGAAATATTGTAATCTCATTCTTATGTGGTAATCTCCACCATTACTATTGTATGTTGCCCTACACATATATATAGAAAGGATTGGCTAACTATTAGGTTAAGCCTCCTAATTCATTCTCAACTCTCCTCCATGGCTTTTCTCCACACCAGTTGAGATTGAGCTTCAGCAAAATTTCTAGGTTCATGATCATTGGATATGGCTGACAAAAAAGCAGAGTGCGAGGGTGAGAGTTTTGAGTAATCCAAATAATTCGAGACAGGATACCTGATTGTATAAGCCACATAGTCTTGAAATTTGGAAGGGCACTGGCGAGGTCGTGAAGGATAGCGTCTTGGAGCTGGTGCTTCTTCTGATACAGTTGGGGACATAGATTCGGTTGGCATGATCGCAGATGAAAGCTCGTCAACCGGGATAATCTCATTTGGATTATTAGGCCTAGTCACATCGAGGCTGCAGATCTCTGCTCTAGGAAGAGGAACTAAATCCTCCAAGGACTCCCCCTGATTAGGAGTAGTAAAATAAGGGCTGGTTTCGATAAATCAAACATCCCTGCTAATATAAAGCTTCTGACGCACAGTATCATAACATTTGTACCTTTTTTTGGTATGAGAATACCCTAAGAAAATACATTTGGAAGCTCGAGGGTCAAGTTTGTCACGTTGATTGGAATGAAGGTGAACAAAGCATTAGCACCCAAAGATCTTCAAATGCGAAATATTAGGAGGTTTACCCTGCAAAATTTCAAGAGGACACTGAAAATCCAGTACTTGACTGGGTAAGCGGTTAATAATATAGGTAGCAGTAAGAATTCCATAGGACCAAAAATTTTTGGGAACATTCATTTGAAGCATTATAGCTCTAGTTTTTTCTAATAAATCTCGATTTTTGCGTTCAGCAACTCCATTTTATTGAGGAGTATTAACACAACTAGTTTGATGAATTATTCCATTAGAAATTAAATAATTTTCCATATCATGAGATGTAAATTCAGATCCATTGTCAGATCGGAAGATTTTAATATGTGTGGAAAATTGGGTAGAAACTAGTTTATGAAAGTCTTTAAAACAATTAAAAACCTCATTTTTTGCTTTTAATAAATATATCCATGTAACTCTTGAAAAATCATCAATAAAAGTGACAAAATATTTGAAACCATCAATTGACATTGAAAAGGGTCCCCATACATTTGATTGAATCAATTCAAAAACTTGAGACACTTTGGACACAGATAATTTAAATGGAAGTCTGCTTGATTTGGAAAAATGACACGTATCACAATCATATTTTCTCTTGGACAGATTAGGTTTTAATTTTGAGATGACGTAGTCGGAAGCATGAGCCAGACGAAAGTGCCACAATTGATGATCATTGATTGGAGAATAAATAGCTTGTAATCCTTTCGGAACTTTGGAATCACAGAAAAAATAGAGACCATTCAAATGAAATCCTTCAGCAATCTTCTGTTTGGTGTAATGGTCCTGAAAAAACACCTTAAACGGAGTAAATATAACATCACAATTAAGGGAAGTGGTTAACCTTTGAACGGATAATAACTGAAATGGAAATGAAGGTACATATAAAATATCAGAATTAATAATTTTTTACGCAATTTTAATTTTTCCCTTGCCTTTTACTGCTGCAGTAGATCCATTAGCAATAGAAACAAAGGATGATATCGGAAAGGGGATAAATCATGAATTTTGGTTAATTTATTTGTCATGTGATCACTCGCACCCGAATCCACAACCCATATATTATGTAACTTACTTAATTCTAAAGCAGTCATAAGAGCAATGTACATACCTTGGAATTTTTCTGCATAGTCACGGGTCAACCTAGCTAACTCACGGGTCAACCCGGCTGAGTCATTGTCACGGGTCAACCCAAAATTGCTTAAGAAGGCGCTGGCGTCGCTGTTCTCGGCCGAGCTCCCTTCTCCTCCATTTCTGCCACAAAATTGCTTCTCTTGGAGAAAACTAGCAAATTCATTTAGCAGATTCATAGGGCTAGAGTAATTGGGTTCATGCGCAGCAACATTAGCCCTAGGTCTAAGAAATTTTGTTTGGGTTTTCTTTGGGAAATTGCTGTCGATTTCCCAAATTTTTAGGTTTCAATTCTGGGTGAAGGATCCAACAACGATCCATTTGGTGTCCCATAGAGTTACAATAATTGCATTTTAGGTTAGAACGATTACCTTTGAAGGGTTTTTCTGCGAATTTGAAGTTGCCCTGTTCTGCCATTTTCTAGGCAGCGAACGCACGGGCTTCTGCCATTTTTGATGGGTTTTCTCGGGTCATCACTTTCCTTCTGATTTCTTCTCTTTGGATGGTTGCACAGACACTCTTTAATGGGGGAAGCTCGTCATTCATCAAGATATGGCTCCTAAGATCTTCATAGTCCGATCCTAGGCTAGCCAGAAGCTAAAAATTTGATCTTCTTCCTTGCGGTTGCGAAGAACAATTGGGTCTACTGAGTGTGGTCTATAGATGTCCAATTCGTTCCACAGACCTTTGAATTTGCTCAACAAGTTTACGAAGGGCTGCCCATTTTGGTGAAGACTTGCAATTTCTTGTTGGATTTGAAAAATGTTGGCTGAGTTGTTTTGATTTCCATACATTTCCTTCACTGCTTCCCACAATTCCAGTGAAGATTGGTAATAGCTGAACATCTCAACAAGATGGCGTTCCATGGAATTCAAAATCCAAGACATCACCATCTGGTCTTTGGCTAACTAACTGTCAAATTCCGGGGAGCTGCTATCGGGAGCTTGTTCTTTCCCATTGATAAATCCCAACCGAGACCTACCTCCAAGAGCAATGGTCACTGCTCTTGACCAAGGTAAGTAATTGAATTCATTGAGTAACACTGTGGTCACTTTTTGTGACGAATTTGCATCACTGTCAATGCTTGAAGGAGGAATAATTCTTTTAGGATTATTCCCAGATTCTTTAACAGTCCATGTTTGTCAAATGGTAGATAATCGAGAGAAAAACAAAGGTGATAAGGAGTTAGATCACAGCTCTGATACCATGAAGAATTTGAGTAATTTCTGATGTGAAGAATATGGACTGATTATTGCTAGGAAGACAGCAATTGTATTATCTTAATCATAAAGAAAATGGTTTGTACAGTAACTTATTTATACAATGAGAAGAAGAAGATAGCTAACGGTAATAATACCATTTGGTATTAATTACACTACTTGAGTAGCACAGTAACCAATTACTGTGCACATTCTCTAAGGCAGAATGTGCACAACCTTTAATTTCCATTAAATGCTGTAATATCTTCAACAGTTCCCATTCAAATATCATACAACCATGATCACTTGTTTCTTGGCTTCCATCCAATCTGCAGTAATAGGTCTATGCATGGATCGAAGTAGCGCTGCTTGGAAGCTAGAGTGGAATCTGCAGCTACTTACAATCATCTACTATGTAAGTCAATTTAGTAGCAATCATAAAATGGATATGGACTTGTATCGCCAATCATCTTTCTCACAAGGTAGTATATGGGATTTAATCTTTGCAGGGATCCTTGGCCTCAGCTGCAACATTTTGCTTGTTTAGCTGGGCAATTGTTAGAAGAGGCCCTTCCTATCCTCCTATGTTCAACCCATTGACACTAATATTTGTGGCAGTTTTGGAAGCTCTCATACTTGGTGCAGAAATCACTGTTGGCACGTATGTTCTTTCCTTTCTCTCTTTTTTAACAAATAATTTATTGTTTCCAGAATCTACCCTCTCGTTTTATTGCTAATTAGATGGAGTTTATTATGATTGCAGATTGCTGGGCATGGTTTGATGATAATAATTGGTTTGTACTCCTTGTTGAGAAAAACCAACGAGATGACAAACATGCCCAAGTTAAGCATAGAAGCTCTTCTGAGGCTGTAGAAAATTAGAGAAATAGAGTTTCTGTTGTAATTCTGAGTTTTTTCAGTTTATGATTTGGTTTTGATTCAATTGTGTTTGCAGGGATAATTGATTGTGTTTTGGGAGAGAAGAAGAAACAGAGTAATTTGGAATTCCCGAGAGGATTTGCAGAAAAGGTAAGCTTACCATGTGTTTGATTTTATGCCATTATATACTCTTAGGCTTAGAACATGTGCTTTACATGCTTAACAGATTGTAACTGACTTTTAACTAATCAAAAGAACTTAATGCAGCACTTAATGCATGTTCAACACACGCACGTAATGCATGTTTGGTGTTTATATGAATTGGCTTCTTCCTCTTCTTCACTGTCAGTCATCACTGCCAGTTGTCACTGCCTTCTGCATCCATTAATCCAGCTCAGCAACTTACTTTCCAACAGTTTCAATCCGCAAAAGTAAATTTGCAGGAGTCGTTTATTCTTAATTAGAATGGCATGGTGCTCTTAGTTAGTTTAGCATGTGGACAGAAATAAATAGAACAAAAACCTTTCAATAGCAGCTTCTCTATTATTATTCGGATTTGCAGAGATAGCTGAAAGCTTGTATCATGGTGTTCGTGATGGATGGGAGAAAATTAATAGCTAAAAAGAAGTAGACTAGATGAATACATGAGCTAGGAAAAATGACAGCAAAGTAACAATAGACCAACTCTTCCATCACATCCCAATCATGATCAACGCCCACATTTTCGATGCTGTCATGTCTGGAAATGGATCCACCACAAACACCCTCAGGTAAGCTACATAGCAAGAAATGTTTTTCTTTCACTGACTTCCTTTTGCATTCTTCTGGATAATCTGAGTCAATTCCGGGTTAATTTGACTAACAAAATAATTAAGGATATGAAATCAAGATAACTTCGTACAAAATCATGAAACACAAGGCCTAAAAAACTAATTTCCAATGATGAAACTGAAAA
Organism: Salix viminalis; assembly: GCA_029228465.1. Classification (NCBI taxonomy): domain Eukaryota; kingdom Viridiplantae; phylum Streptophyta; class Magnoliopsida; order Malpighiales; family Salicaceae; genus Salix; species Salix viminalis. The sequence goes on from CM055437.1 coordinate 10,156,622, forward strand.
ACAAAATCTAAAATAAAGTAATGTCAAAGAAAAAACTTGAGTAAACACAAGTTAATTTGACTAATTCATCATTTATAATTTTTATAAATTTGTTCACGACCGTCCTTGAATCATAATTTTCCTCAGAATATTCCTTATACATGGAATTCAAACAATACATTGTACCTAGTTTTACAAACATTATAATTACCCTATTATCTTAATTAAAATGCTTAAAGAACTCTCTTTTTCCATGTGGCACTTACTGCATTGTCACTTCTATTTGATTTGAGAATTAAAGAAGAGCTAGGATTGTGATTAGCAAAAGATTTGCCAAACACCTTATTGAACTAACAATATTATTATTATTATTATTATTATTATTTAAATATATAGTGTTGAACTCGTAAATTTCATCCTCCATTAATAATTAGAATTCAAATCCCAAACCAAGCAATAACAAATAAATTCGAGTGGTTTGTTTCTGGATAACTATCAAGCTGCCACCGGTTTTGTTAGGCTGAAAAAAAGACATCATTACAGGATTGGCAGCACTCCATCTCTAAAACCCAGTTCCGTAGATCGAGCTAAAGTTAAGGTTACTGAATGTTAGAGAATAATATAAATCATATTATGGGGCCTCACTTACAAGCTTAAGCTTTTAGGTGAGATGATTCCTTAACATGGTATCAGAGCCTTGTTGACCCAGCGGTCACGAGTTCGAATCTCACCACCCTTATTCTATTTGATAAAAACCAAGCACAAGGTGATGTGGGCCTGTGCAAGTTTCAAGCCCAAAGGGCTTTCACTTGAGGGGGTGTGTTAGAGAATAATATAAATCATATTATAGGGCTTCACTTACAAGCTTAAGCTTTTAGGTGAGATGGTTCCTTAACACTGAAAAATCAGATCCGAAGAGAGCCATTCAAGCAGACAGCTAATGAACAAAAAAATAACAAAGGAAAAATTAAAATGATACAATGGCTACAGGAGTGATGATATATAGAAATAGTGCACGCTTCCCTATTCCTACAACAATGGCTCTCCCCATCTTTCTCTTACTAGGGGCAACTTTCCCCGAGAAAGTATAAAGGAACCCAAATACATGCAATGTTGCACAAATGCACATCAGGAGTCTATTTTTTCCGCAACGGAGAAGTAGCAATGTAGTAATTCAGGCTATTCGCTCTGTGATGCCGAATCTTCAGAACCGGGAAAATGAGGGTTGCTCTGTTCTTATCAGATCCCCCCACCCCAACGCTTCAAATTCAATTCAGAAATTATAAGCATGCAGACTTCGAGCCTACAGAATCCTCTCAAACAGTGTCCACGAACAAGTCATCCAACCTGAGTATGCATTGCGATATAAAGGTCCTAATTGCTTCGTCATGGACAGAAATAAATAGAGCAAAAACCTTTCAATAGCAGCTTCTCTATTATATTTCGGATTTGCAGAGATAGCTGAAAATTAGCTCATGGTGTTTGTCATGGATGTGAGTAAATTAATAGCTACAGATACAACACTCCATCTTCCTGGGGTACTGGAAATGGATCCATAGAGAGCTTATCATACTTCTAAAATACATGAGTACTTAATCATTTTTTTTAAAAAGCAGTTTTTAAAAGAGAAAGAGAAGAGACGATTTATAGTGGAAGGATCAAACAAGACAAGCATAGCAAGGCGTGTGGCCAAAACATGCAAGTTGTTATTGCTCAAATCAAGGTATCCCAATGAATCGTGTTGGAATTCACTTATATTACCTCTGAGATTATTGCTATGAAGGTCAAGATGTTCTAAAGAAGGGAGAGCAAACAAAGAGGATGGTATGTTACCACTAAGATTATTATTTGAGAGGTCTAAACTGCTGAGTTGTACAAGGTTTCCAAGTGATGATGGGATATGACCAATCAAATTATTATTCTAGAGACCTAAATTGCTGAGTTGTACAAGGTTTCCAAGTGATGATGGGATCTGACCACTAAAATTATTATTCGAGAGCTCTAAACTGCTGAGTTGTACAAGGTTTCCAAGTGATGATGGGATCTCACCACTAATATTATTATTTGAGAGATCTAAATTGATGAGATGTGTGAGATTACCAAGCAGGTCTAAATCTGACCTTATAATGATAATATTAGAAAGAAGCAATTTTCGTAACGACTTTAGATTACTGATCAAGTCGTTTTCTAAATAAAGTGAAATTCTCGTATCGAAAAGAACCAACACGGAGAGGACATTGCTCAAATTGGACGAAAGAAAAGAGCCAGTGAGGCCTTCGTTGTCTGACAGACGGAGTGATTCAAGGTTTGGGAGGAGAAAGATGTTACCTGGGAATTTCCCTTGCAATCCACAATCACCAAGGGAAAGAGATGACAAAGAAGAGGACAGATTCGTCAAGGAATTAGGTGCTACCAAAGACATATCTATAGAATCCAAAGCGAGTTCTCTTAGCTTGGTTAGGTTTTGAACAATCTTGTAAAGAGAAACAGGTTCTGGACTTAGATAGGGGTTCCCATAGAGACGAAGGGAAACCAACTCAGTGAGTTGCTCAAAATCATATGGAATCGAACCAGTAAAAGAGTTCGATCCAAGATCCAAGTACCGTAGGTGCTTAAGTTTACCCATTGAGGATGGGAGTTTTCCTTCCAATCCACAATACTGGAGTGTGAGCGATGACAGAGAAGAAGACAGATTCATCAAGGATCCGGGAACAACCAATGGCATGTTTACATAACTCAAATCGAGTTCTCTAAGCTTGGTTAGGTTCCGAACAATCTTGTCAAAAGAAATTGGTTCTAGACTTGGATAGCTGTTCCAAGAGAGATCAAGCGAAACCAATTTGGAGAGGTGAGAGATTTCCGACGGAACTTGGCCTTCAAAACTGGACAAAGATAGGTTAAGATGTGTGAGATTGGAGAACTGGCCAAATCGAGAAGAAATAAGGGAGATGCTGAAATCATTGTCAGAGAGGTCGAGCTTGCGAAGATGATGAAGATAGAAGAGAGAATTATTGGAATGGAGGGTGCCGTGAAGCATGCTGGAAGAGAGGTCCAGTCCAGTGACTAGCCCGGAATGCAAGTCACAAGTGACCCCATCCCAGAAGCAGCAGTCCGTACCCTCTTTCCATGACTCTGTTTTGGGATATTGTGTATATTGATCCTTCCAACGGTTTGGTTGAATGGAAAAGGATTGTTTGAATTGAAGGAGAGAAAGAGATTGGTGATGAGCACACAAAGGAGGAGGAGGAGAAGATGAAAGGGTGGAATGGAAATGGAAGAGGATCAGAAAGAAAGAGAGGGAGAACGGTGATAACCCCATGGCGGTAGGCTTAGATGAGAAATAAACAGAAGGCATTAGAAGGAGTATTTATAGACAAACCATTATCAACTCGATTTCTGCTCTCATAAATTTTACGTTTATAATTAAATAATTTCTGTAATTAATTCATTGCTCGGGAAAAAAATCAATAATGTACTGGTGATATAAATGATTGACTAACTCATAAGGGTAGGTTATTGGTTAAAAGGTGGGATAAGAACTTGCGAGACGATGAATTATGCCACGTTTCCTACAAATGAGCAATGACCTCTTCCCTGTTCTTGTGGACAGAAATTAATAGAAAAAGAACTTACTTGAGCACAGGTTCTTGAATGAATACATGAGCCAGGAAAAATGACAGCATAATAAACTAATTAAGAAAATGCATTTGTAACGATGTTATATGAAGTTCAGGAGAGTTGAACGCCCACATTTTCGATGCCCTCATGTCTGGAAATGGATCCATAGAGAGCTTAACAGCGCAGATAGTACCACCTAGGTCTACTCATTTTTTAATAAGATTTTGTTTTTAATTTTATTATTTAATATTGAATTAATTAAAAATTATTTTTAATATTGTTTTTTCAATAGTGTTATCAGGGTCGACCTAAATAACAAATTTGACAGGTTAATTCAAATTGATCAATATCAATATAATATATTGTCATTTTAATATTTTAATAAAAATATTATTTTGATTTTTTTTGTCAGATTATTCATATCGTTTAGACCCATCAAATCAACTAAACATTCAAATCAACTAAATCTCATCAAGTTAATCCTCATATAGTAAAAAAAACAAATCTACTAAGAAAACATACTTACAACATCTAAATATTTTTTTACATAAAAAATGATCTAAAAACAATTTATATCAAATTGGGTAACAGACTATTTAAAAATATTAAAAAGTTAATTTATAATTAAAAATATATATATATTTTTTAATATTTTTCAGAAAAGCATTTAAACACGGTGCAATGCAGGCTCTAAATCCGGCTTGTTTGTTTTCTTTTATATTATTTTTTTTTGTAATTTTAGATTATTTTTATATAATAATATAAGAAATATTTTTTAAAAAATAAAAAAAATAATATGGATCACAATTCCAAACAGGTATTGAATTTCTATCAACTCTGCATGTGTATGGACGCTACTTTTTACTAATTAAGTAGTTGTTTTAGAGTGTGGTTAAAATATTTTTTTTAATAAATATATTAAAATAATATTTATTTTATTTTTAAAAAAATATTTTAAACATTAACACATTAAAATAATTTAAAAATATTAAAATTTATAATTTAAAAAATTTAAATTTTTTGAAAAATATTTTTGAAAAACAGTAAGAAACAGGTACTAAATTTCTCTGTGAGCTGCTCAGCCAAAGCTTTCCATTCATTAATTTAGACGACAAGTCCTCGCCAGGTGGGTAATTGAAAATCCAGATTTTTGATTGGACTTGTATGTCTTTTCCCCACCTTTTTTGAAAATCCAGCATCAGCAAGGAAATCAATCTTCATTTGGTCTGCTCCTCCCCCCCGACCTCCAAGTCTTCGTCACTTGGATAAACAATATTGTGGACTAAACAATATTAATTGGTGGAGATATTTAGACGTTGGTATTTCTTGTTGATGATTCTGTTAATTCCGTTCTTTTTTATTCATGGTTGTTCTATATTTATGTTTACAGAAAAGAGGTTTGGAATGCAACAATTGATGTTTCATGTTGTGTTTTTTCATTTAATATAATTATGTTGAAGTTTCTTTTATGTTTTTGATATATATAACTATTTCTTAAAGTTCTATATTTCCGTCGGTCGGTATATTTGGATCGTTGAATCTCTATACACAAACTAATCAATCAAAACTCTGCTTTTCAATATTATCAATTTATTACCGGAAGAAGTATCAACGTCTGTAGTTACTATTATTATTAGAAGATTTCTGGTCCATATGTAAGAATTATTTTATAAATAAGTAATTTTTTTTAAAAAAAAAAAAAAAAAAACAGGATAAAAAATGAGAAGAAATGCTCTAACCTACTTATCGTTTCACTGTTTATGTAAAAACGACTAGTGGTGCAAAGTATGGAACAGCTATTGAATTTCTATCTTCTCTGCAAGTGTGTGAACGCTCCTTTTCACTATGTAAATTTTCAGCCAAAACTTTCCATGCATTAATTTAGACGTCAAGTCTTCGCCACTTGGGTATATTGAAAATCCAGATTTTCGAGTTATTGTTGGACTTGTATTTCTTTTCCAGCGTCAACACTGAAATCAACTGCTCTTTTCCCCCTTGACCTCCAAGTCTTCGTCCCTTTGGATAAACGATTAGTGGTGCGTTGAATTGCAAATATTTCTACACAAGTAGGTCACTTTGGTTGACTAAACAATATTGTTGGAAACACGGCAATATTGTATTGATGGACGCAAGAATAAGGACTTCCAAGCTCTTTAGTTTGAAAACTGAACCTGGGATTGGATCGTGCAACTGGTTTCTTAACAAGAGATTCCTCCTTCCCCCGCTCTGGAAGGTAAGTGCTAGTCACTGGGTCAGATGGGGCATAAGTTTCCAGGAATCCAATTTTATCTTGTTTGACTATAGGCAGAAGTTTCACAGAAGTAGGCTGGCTCATGCAAAACTTCTCCTGAGAGAGTTCCCAAAATTACGAAAACCAGACATGGCGGCATGCACAGAACCAGACATAGCGTGAGGAGAAAACACAATTTGCAACAAAACAAAGATGTGAAAATCCATATGAAAGATCAAGATGTTAAATACTCAGGGAAATAAGACTTCATCTAATTAATTTCCATCTTATAAAATGCAAGATCTGTCTACTCATCCCGGTAAAAGTTGTGACACAGAACACTTAAACCTAATCTATTTTAATCTATTTTATAGGAAGATCTTATTGTCTAGGCCTGGTTACTCTGCCAAGGATGGTTCTCTAGCTGGTTCTTTGAATAATTGAAGACACCACATCAATACTTGCATAGATTGTCACCGCATCTTCCTCTCTGATCCTTGGACCTTTCCCCAACTCTCCACCTCTAACAGACAACCTTGCATCAACTTCCCTTACAGGATGACCATGTTTTTGAACTGCCTTGTCTTCCACATGTTTCTTAACTGTATCAGTTAACTATACCAAAACAAACATTTTTGTTACATTTACAATTTGGAAAGTCTATAACAAAAAAGACGTCAAAACTTTAATCATGAATGGGAGAGGTTGAATCATTGAATAATCTTCTTAGCTGATGGATGTTCAATGTTGGGTTTTTTGACTGGAATGGAACGTTCCGGCCGTTTCAGCCGGAACGGAATGGAACGGACAACTATGCTGGCAACACGACGAGTCATGGTTTGGTAGTAATTTTACTGTTGCAATGGTTGAAATATTTTTTAAAATGTCGTTTGTGAAAAATATATTAAAATAGAATATGTATATTCTCATTTTCAATATATTAAAATAAAAAAAAAAGTAAATTGTAATGAAAGAAATTCATTTTTTTAAAAAATAATTCTGCACACGGTACCTCAATCTCCTCCCCTATTTTAGCTGTTGTTTTTAGAGATCTGACACTATATTAGAAAAACATAGTTAGGATAGGATTACTTAAAGTATTTTTTTTCCCTTTTGGGAATGCAAGGCAGCGGTTAGCTCCACCTAAACATACAGTAAATTTGGTGCAACCCTCAAAATGAGCATGCCAAATTCATAAATATAGTGGATCATGCAAGTCGAGCAAACATGGCAGTAAATCCCCTCCCCTTACCAAGAAATTACTTTAATATAATCCGATCATAAAACATGCATGGAAAACAAATTCATACGATATGAAATAATTGAGAACTGTCTTTACCAATAGTGTTATTATATTTCTAGATCACGTGTAGAGAAGAAGAAGCAGCAGCAACAGCAGAGCAGCAGCTTGTGTGGAGGATGGTGACGGAAGATGGCAATGTGCTGTTTGGTATATTATTTGGTGTGTGAAAACACTAAATTATTTCAACATGAGGATTTCTTGCACTACTAAATTATTGCTTTCAACAAACATTATGATTATAATTTTAAGACTAAAAAACAAAACCCTATTCACTTACCTTTCTTTTTGGTTTAATTATTTTTATCAACAATAAAAACTACATTTCTTCTTACAATTTATCAACCGTTGAAAAAATAAACATGAACCAACCAACAAGGTTGTCAAAACTTAGAAAAGAAGTCGTGGGGGCTCACAGTGAGAAAAACATATCAACAAGTTAGACTATTCAACCTGTGGCTGCCATGAAACGATTGATGATCTCCAAGAAACACTCTCACCTCACACAGACACAGACACAGACACAGACACAGACTGGTTGTTCGCAGCAGCAGTCCTCATTCCCATGGAAGCAGAACAAAACGAAGCCAGCTGTGGCTATCAAACTCTGTCCATGTCAGCCAGTGCCGTGGATATTGAGCCACACAACCGGATCTCATAGAATGCTATGCGCAATCGCTTACCCTGCCCCAATATTTTTGTATTTCTCCAGCGTTTAATCAATTATTTTCAATGATTTTGAATGAAGACTGAAGACATTGTTTAAGTTATAATGGTTGCCAGCATAGTCATACACTCCATCTCATTTGATTTAACGTTTGAATTAAGCCATTTTTTATTTTCTTTTTTAATCTGGTTAAGATTTTACTCTATCAAATCTAGAGGATTCAATTGAAACGAGACTTGTTCATGCTAATTTTATTTTTTATTTTTTGTGTTTGAAATGAAATCATGTTGGGTTTTATTTTTTCATAACAAATTTATTTTAATTAAAAAGTTTAAAATGATATTGTTTTGAAATCTATTTGGATTAACATGATACCCCATCAACATTTCATCATTTAAATCACGAGTTTTGTGAATTAGCCGAGTTGATTTGGATTATTTTTGTATTGATTTTTCTCTCAACTTTATCTTTCAATTATTAGTTAATAGGAAATTGAACTGCATTATTATTTTTTAATTTGTTTTATATGAGGTTATTATGGTCTCGTAACTTGAGTTGCGAGTTTTGTGAGTTAATATGGTTGACTTAAGTTTTTTTCTTGGTCTTTTTTTAATTGAATATATATTTTTTTCAATTTCATCATTTAATATTAGATTAATTAAAAATAACTTTTATATTTTTTTTCTTTGATTTTCTTTCCATTGAGTTATCATAGTCTCATGAAAGATATGATAAGTTAACTCGAGTTGACTTAGTTTTTTTAATTTAATATTTCAATATTGGATTGATTAGAAATTGAGATTCATACTTTCTTTATATGATTTATATAAGGTTTTTATGATCTTATGATTTAAATTACGAGTTTTGCTAGTTTACTCAAGTTTTTTTTTTTAATTTTAAAATTTAATATTGAATTCATTGTGAATTAACTTTCAAATATATTTTGACTTACATTATATCAAGTTTTCTTGATCTTGTCATAAGTTTAGTCAGTTGACTTAGGTGATTTTTTTGTTATTTTTAATTTTTAATTTCATCATTTAACATTGGATTGATTGAGAATTAAGTTTTATAATTTGTTTTACTTTTCTTTCTACATAGTTTTATTGGTCTTATGACATTTGTCTAACAGGTTAACTTGACTCATTTTTTTAGTTAAATTTTGTTTTTAATTTTATGATTCAATATTTAGTTAATTAAAAATTATTTTTTGTATTTTTTCAACAGGGTTATCAGGGTTTTAAGACCTGAGTAACAAATATGACAGGTTAATCCAAGTTGATCTTAATCAATATAATATATTTTTATTTTAATATTTTTTAAAAGATATTATTTTGATGTTTTTTTGTCAAATTATTCATATTGATTTTAGGCCCGTCAAATTGACTAAATCTCATTAAGTTAATCCTCATATAGCTAAAAAACGAGCCATATACCCATGCTCCGCCGCGAGGATTAATTTTTTTTTGTCTAATTTTGTATTTCAATTTTTATTTGTTTATTTTTTGGTTTAATATTAATTGTTACTGTTATTTTTATTTATATTAAATGCAGCTTGCGTTAAAAAATATAGTAAGTTTAGCTTTGGTGGTGTAAAATGAGAGTGAAACTCTCTCTTATACATATATAGTTAAATGTGAAATGTATGAAACACCCCGCAAGTAACTCTTCCGTTTTGTCTTATTTGAGGCTACAAAAGTTATTTTACTGCACTAAAAATGTGAAATCACCAGGAAACCCCCACTAACAATTCTTGATTTTTGTCTTATTTGAGGGTATTATGGTTATTGTACTATACACAAAAATAAAAAAAAAATGAAAAAAATGAAAATACCCCTGATACCATGACATTATTTTAAATGCATTTTACAAATAAAATGAATATATAAAAACTAATATACATTTTTAGACGTTCTACGATGCTGCACGCGCCGTCCGAAATGTGCATGAGCTCGGAAATTGACGGCGCGTCCACAATATTGTGGCAGAAAATATAATTAAAAATTGGTAAATTACCAATACACCTCTATAACCAACTCTTGGATTTTGTCTTATAAGGGGTATATATGTATTTATACAATTCGTGTTGCACGTCAGCTGACCTGAACACCCCAGTTATAAAAAAAAGGTCTGAATATTAGTCTCGGTGCGCGTAAGCTGACTTGGACACCCTGATTATAAAAAAATATTTGGTTCGGGGATTAGTAGTGGTGCGCCTAAACTGGCCCAGAGACCCCGGTTATAAAAAAATAGTATAAGTGAGAAAAAATACCAATACACCCCTATAACCAACTCTTGGATTTTGTCTTATAGGGAGTATATACCTACTTATACAGCTTGTGGTGCACGTTAGCTGACTTAGACATCTCGGTTATAAAAAAAACTCAATCCGGGGATTAGTCGTGATGCGATAAAGCTAGCCTGAAACCCCGATCATAAAAAAAATATATAAGTGAAAAAAAACAAAAAAAAAAAACAAAAAAGCTTAAGCTGGTCTAGAAACCTCGGTTATAAAAAAAATATATAAGTGAAAAAAACAAAAAAAAAAGTTTAAGTAGGAAAACACTGTAGCAATCCATATTGTTTTAAAAAAAAATTGTTAGGGAATTAGTCATGGTGCGCTTAAGCTGGCCCGGAGACCTAGGTTATAAAGAAAAAAAATGTATAAGTGAAAAAAAAAGTATAAGGAAAAAAAATAATAAAATAAAATAAATGGGTCCGGGGATTAGTCATGGTGTGCTTAAACTGACTCAGACACCCAAGTTATATATAAAAAAAAATGTATAGGTGGGGATAAAAATACAAAAAAAATATATAAGTGAGAAAGCATTGTAGCAACCAACAGTGTTTTGTGAGGAGATGAAAGCTGACCCGGATACCTCAGTTATAAAAAAACAAAACAAAAAAAATATATAAGTGGCAAAAGAAAAAAATAGAAAAAAAGTATAACCGGGGAAAAAATGTCAGGGAAAAAACCCAAAAAAAAAAAGCATAATTAGGAAAAAAAATAATAATAAAAGAACAGTAGCGGGAAAGCATTATAGCAAGTTATGTGTGGGGAGCTACAGTGCTTTCCCTAGAAAAAAACAAAAAAAAAGTATAAGCGAGAAAGCACTGTAGCAATCTATATTGTTTTTTTTTTTTTAAATCAGCCCGAGAATTAGTCGTGGTGCGCTTAAGTTGGCCCGGAGACCCCGATTATAAAAAAATATATAAGTGAACAAAAACAAATATAAGAAAAAATCAGGGAAAAAAGAATGTACCAAGGAGAAAGCACT